>OX940974.1:77171624-77567988 GCA_954871275.1 Leptopterna dolabrata
GATTAAATGGTACTATCAATGATCAGAGATAATTTATTTAAAAAAAAAAAAAGGAGCGTACTTTATTCGAGTTTTGGGGGCCAAAATTGGTGGAAACCACCAGAGATAGCTATTTCAATTATTTTATATGAAAGAAACAATAAATAAACAGCCAACATCTCTGTAGGTATGTCCAATGGAATAATAAACCCATGTGACAAGGACTTCGCAGCGTTTTTATTTATATTTTATTTTTATTTTTATTTTTTTTAAAACTATGTTTGATCATTTTTAGTGCCATTTAATCCTCTTGATCCACGTGCTGACAATTTTTCCAGAGTTATTATACAAACTGATGGTGATTTCAGACGATTTCCACGGTTTTTCACTCATAAAAAATCAATTTTGGGAGCTGAACATTTGGTAGAACTCAATTTTCCACTCTTTGGTCAAAATCGACTTCATATTCGTCTTCTCGTCCCCAAAAATTAGTTTGCCTTGTCAATACTTCGCATTTCGAAGTTCACCGTATCGAATTCAAATATATGGAGGGGGTAGGGGGGAGATGGGTGGGTGGTGAGTGCAATGAAATGAACAAAATAAACGCTTGCATACGAGTATGCAACGCATTGAGACATTTTCATGTCATCCCCATATTGTTACATGTAAACCTTATTTCGTGTCTCAATTTACTTTTTGTGTGTTTACATATTATGTAGCTCTTATAACTTTACGACCACAAAGCACTCGTAACGCAATTGCGTATATGTACCCAGGCGACACACCGCTCATTTGGGACACCTAACGACCATAATGATGTGTGCAAACAAACTTCGTATCAAGTCATGCGCATATCTCAGCTTTTCGAATGGCGACAACCGAGTGAGAGGAATGTATTCTAGTTCTATGAATCGAGAGGTTTCCAACGAATGGTGAACGGTTTTTGTCCGATGACAAATGACGAAGTAGTATTCCCCTAGCAACGACTCGGTTGTACGCGGAAATCGTCAGAAACTCATTTGGGACAATTTTCGTAATGGTTTTTGAGTTATGTGCCATATGAAAGACATGAAAATGTCAAAACATGGAAAACTATATCTCAGAAGCTCATGTTACCAACATGTTGCTAAAACGCAAAAAGTACGTATTTTTACACCCTTGGGTATATTCCGATCAGGCTGAGAAGTTTCGGGACACAACGAGGGCCCAAATGGAGCATGTGTGAGAAAGAACGAATTTTTTAGACCGAAAATAAAGCCGGTACACGTGATACGGCGTACGGCGGACGGACATTGCATTTTTGGAATCTACGCACCTTGAAACGGAAAGGAAAACGCTGCAAAGTCCTTGTCACATGGGTTTATTATTCTATTGGAGTTCTAGAGGTTCTTGTTGGCTGTTAAATTTATTGTTTCTTTCATGTGGAATGATTGAAATAGCTATTTCTGATGATTTCCACCTATTTTGGCCCCCAAAACATGAAATAGGTAGGTACGGTTTTTTTGTTTTCAGATCATCTTTGATCATTGGTAGTACCATTTAATGGTCTTGATTCACCTGTTTACACTTTTTCCAATGTTATTATACACATTGATGGTGATTTCAGACATTTTTCCAGGTTTTTGACTCATAAATATTGGTCTACAGAAATGCCGGCTGTTTATTTATTGTTTCTTTCATGTAAAATAATTGAAATAGCTATTTCTGGTGGTTTCCACAAATTTTGGCCCCCAAAACTTGAATTAGGTACTACGCTCCTTTTTTTTTCTTCAAATTACTCTTGATCATTAATTGTACCATTTAATCCTCTTGATCCACGTGTTGACACTTTTTCTAGTGTTATTATACAAATTGATGGTGATTTCAGACGATTTCGCAGGTTTTTGACTCATAAAAAATCAATTTCGGGAGCTGAACATCTGGTAGAACCTCAATTTTCTACTCTTTGGTCAAAATCGACTTCATATTCGGTCTTCTCGTCCCCAAAAACATGAAAAACGATACCTTAAAAGCTCATGTTACCAACATGTTACTAAAACGCAAAAAGTACCTATTTTTACACACATTTTCACTCATAACACCCCTGGGTTTATTCCGATCGGGCTGAAAAGTTTCGGGACACAACTAGGGCCCAAATGGAGCATGTGTGCGAAAGAACGATTTTTTTAGACCGAAAATGAAGCCTGTAGACGTGATACGGCGTACGGCGGACGGACATTGCATTTTTGGAATCTACACACCTTGAAACGGAAAAGAAAAAATTTTGAGGGGGTGTTATAAAAATTTTTTGCTGAGCGAATACATAGGTGTATTATTCACAGAATAATAAACCAAAAACCAATTTTGGGAGCTGAACCTTTGGTAAAACCTCAATTTCCGCGTCATTGGTCAAAATCGACTTCATATTCGGTCTTCTCGTCCCCAAAAACATGGAAAAAGATACTTCAAAAGCTCGTGTTACTAACATGTTCCTAAAACGCAAAAAGTACCTATTTTTACACACATGTTCACTCATAACACCCCTGGGTATATTCCGATCGGGCTGAAAAGTTTCGGGACACAACTAGGGCCCAAATGAAGCATGAGTGCGAAAGAACGACTTTTTTAGACCGAAAATGAAGCCGGTACACGTGATACGGTGTACGGCGTAAGGCGGACGGCGGACGGACATTGCAATTTGGTTTATTATTCTGTGAATAATACACCTATGTATTCGCTCAGCAAAAAATTTTTATAACACCCCTTCAAAATTTTTTCTTTTCCGTTTCAAGATGCGTAGATTGCAAAAATGCAATGTCCGTCCGCCGTATCACGTGTACAGGCTTCATTTTCGATCTAAAAAATTCGTTCTTTCGCACACATGCTCCATTTGGGCCCTAGTTGTGTCCCGAAACTTTTCAGCCCGATCGGAATATACCCAGGGGAGTTATGAGTGAAAATGTGTATACAAATAGGTACTTTTTGTGTTTTAGTAACATGTTAATAAAATGAGCTTTTCAGGTATCGTTTTTCATGTTTTTGGGGACGAGATGACCGAAGATGAAGTCGATTTTGACCGAAGAGTGGAAAATTGAGGTTGTATCAGATGTTCAGCTCCCAAAATTGATTTTTTATGAGTCAAACAACCTGGGAAACCGTCTGAAATCACCATCAATTTGTAGAATAACACTAGAAAAAGTATCAACAGGTGGATCAAGACCATTAAATGGTACTACCAATGATCAAAGATGATCTGAAAAAAAAAACCGTACCTACCTATTTCATGTTTTGGGGGCCAAAATAGGTGGAAATCATCAGAAATAGCTATTTCAATCATTCCACATGAAAGAAACAATAAATTTAACAGCCAACAATAACCTCTAGAAAATCCAATAGAATGCAATGTCCGTCCGCCGTCCGCCGTATCACGTGTACTGGTTTCATTTTTGGTCTAAAAAAGTCGTTCTTTCGCACACATGCTCCATTTGGGCCCTAGTTGTGTCCCCAAACTTTTCAGCCCGATCGGAATATATCCAGGGGGGTTATGAGTGAAAATGTGTGTAAAAATAGGTACTTTTTGCGTTTTAGCAACATGTTAGTAACATGAGCTTTTAAGGTATCGTTTTTCATGTTTTTGGGGACGAGAAGACCGAATATGAAGAATATGTCCTTGTCACATGGGTTTATTATTCTATTGGACATACCTACAGAAACGTTGGCTGTTTATTTATTGTTTCTTTCACGTGAAATAATTCGAACAGCTATTTCTGATGGTTTCCACCAATTTTGGCCCCCAAAACACGAATTGGGTACGCTCCTTTTTTTTCAAATTATCTTTGATCATTGGTAGTGCTATTTAATCGTCTTGATTAGTGCTATTTAATCGTCTTGATCCACCTTTTGATACTTTTTCTAGTGTTATTCTACAAATTGATGGTGATTTCAGACGGTATCCCAGGTGTTTGACTCATAAAAAATCAATTTTGGGAGCTGAACATCTGATACAACCTCAATTTTCCACTCTTCGGTCAAAATCGACTTCATCTTCGGTCATCTCGTCCCCAAAAACATGAAAAACGATACCTGAAAAGCTCATTTTATTAACATGTTACTAAAACACATAAAGTACCTATTTGTATACACATTTTCACTCATAACTCCCCTGGGTATATTCCGATCGGGCTGAAAAGTTTCGGGACACAACTAGGGCCCAAATGGAGCATGTGTGCGAAAGAACGATTTTTTTTAGACCGAAAATGAAGCCTGTACACGTGATACGGCGGACGGCGTACGGCGGACGGACATTGCATTTTTGCAATCTACGCACCTTGAAACGGAAAAGAAAAAATTTTGAGGGGGTGTTATAAAAATTTTTTGCTGAGCGAATACATAGGTGTATTATTCACAGAATAATAAACCAAATTGCAATGTCCGTCCGCCGTCCGTCTTACGCCGTACGCCGTATCACGTGTACCGGCTTCATTTTCGGTCTAAAAAAGTCGTTCTTTCGCACTCATGCTTCATTTGGGCCCTAGTTGTGTCCCGAAACTTTTCAGCCCGATCGGAATATACCCAGGGGTGTTATGAGTGAACATGTGTGTAAAAATAGGTACTTTTTGCGTTTTAGGAACATGTTAGTAACACGAGCTTTTGAAGTATCTTTTTCCATGTTTTTTTGGGACGAGAAGACCGAATATGAAGTCGATTTTGACCAATGACGCGGAAATTGAGGTTTTACCAAAGGTTCAGCTCCCAAAATTGGTTTTTTTATGAGTCAAAAACCTGGAAAAATGTCTGAAATCACCATCAATGTGTATAATAACATTGGTAAAAGTGTGAGCAGGTTAATCAAGACCATTAAATGGTAGGTACTACCAATGATCAAAGATGATCTGAAAAAAAAACCGTACCTACCTATTTCATGTTTTGGGGACAAAATAGGTGGAAATCATCAGAAATAGCTATTTCAATCATTCCACATGAAAGAAACAATAAATTTAACAGCCAACAAGAACCTCTAGAACTCCAATAGAATAATAAACCCATGTGACAAGGACTTTGCAGCGTTTTCTTTTCCGTTTCAAGGTACGTAGATTCCAAAAATGCAATGTCCGTCCGCCGTACGCCGTATCACGTGTACCGGCTTTATTTTCGGTCTAAAAAATTCGTTCTTTCGCACACATGCTCCATTTCTGATGATGACACAGGACCAAACATGACACATATGTACTGTGTGCTGTTTTATGTTTGCCATTGCAATCGTAACGTAGCGGTAGACAGAACCATACTCCTTCTCGCTAGTAACAAAATCGGTTCAAGATGCTGTCGTCATGGCTACATCCAATGAGCCGAAATAATCATCCCTCTCCTTCAGAATCCAAAATCGATTGGGATTCCGAAACAGAACGCCCTATCACGCCTCCGACCCGAGCTGAAATTAACCAAGAGCACAAAATCAAAACTATCTCTCCTCAGACGTCATAGCAGCAAGCAGAGGCTTTAATTGTGCTCAACACTTCTCACTCTTTGGACTCGTCGTTTGGAGGAAACCTGACAGATTCCCTCCATCCTAGCCGGAGAAGCCTGTTCCCGTCAAGTCGCCTGAACCAGCCATCAGGCAATAACCGATAGCTGATACCACCAAACAAGGTCAGAATCATTCGTCTACCGTTATTCGTCCGCTCCCGCGTGAGATTCGCGAAAGCCGCACACTTATCGCGGAGTGCGTTCTGAACATTTACAATTCCAAGGGCTTAGGTAGGATCTGCATTAGATAACCCTGTTCAATCACCAACATTTGTACTCGATTCATTAATCAATGCTTATTTTTTAGAAGGCTTCAAGTTTCTAATCAACCTCAACATTATTTACAACGCTCGGATTCCGGTGGATATCGGACGGGATTATTCCTTGGCTCTCTGAGGAAGTAATCCCTGGAGAGAAAGATCTTCCTGCCGAAGGGGTAAACGGTGCAGCCTAGGGTATAACTTACATCACGGGGCTAGGATAAATATTCTTCTAGTAGGGGAGTAGTGAAACCAGAAAGCCCAACTAAACATCGGTGTTACGAAATCGAATCGATATAACAAAATATTAATAATACCCATCTTGTCTGAAGAAAAAATCGTCATATAACCAAATCTGGCGTCATCAGTGTTTTCCATATTGGTGGCTGTAGTTGCTTCTCTGAGCCATACACGGGCAGATATTGATTAGAAGAATCAGCATGCCTGTTAACGGCAGGCGAGAATGATCCTTAGTCGCGATAACAAATGTCGGTTCCGGCAGCAGCGAAAGTAGGTAGACGACTTTACACATGAGACGAGTTCACGAAAGTTAATTTTTAGACGAGCTTGTGTACGCTCAATATGTAGGTAGGTACTGAACAGAAAACTTATTAGCTATGTATTTTTCAACAGCCTACAACAAAATGGTTCTGGAATAATTTGGACCCCTAGTGGAGATTTATGCGTAGATACTGCCATCCGACAAGAGCTGCCTTTTTTTGAACATTGACCTTCAATCAGCGAAATGACCATCGATCCACTGAGTTGCTCAAGGAAGTTTCTGTAACTTGTAATGAACCACATGCGGAAAAAAGGAGATTCGAGTTGGATTATTAGGTTTGAGAGTATTTAAGACCTCTGTTACTGAAATTGCTTTGGGAGCCTCTTCCTCTTTCTAAAGCCGTAAGTCCTGGGACGGGTTGATCAAGTTTCGATGCTTCTTCATGTGGTTGAAAAAACTTTTACGTTTCAATATCAAACCCCATTTAGTGATTAACTGATCCTGAAAAAGGGATACACTTGAATCAGTCTTTTCGAACGAATGGGACTTTTTTCTCTTCCTCATCAAAACACGAAAAACTTTATAATTACTCGTCACTGGATCAAACAGCTCCAGTCCTTCGTATTAGAAGATGGTTCACGGTGTTGTTATTCAGAAAAGCGGCCATGAAAGCCTGAAATGTTGAATGGTTGATGGAGAATCTAAGATCTAATCATACGCACAGTGATGATGAGGGGAGGAGAGTGAAAAAAGAAGAGGCCCTGCTTGTAGCCTGTGCCCGCCAACTTGCACACAGTGTCAACCCGCACAACACACCTAATGTAACGATTCGCCTCGGCGACTCGCGAGGGCTCGTTTCTTGAACTTGGTGTATGGCTGGTGTCATGGTACCATTTACAATATACCATTCCTGTAAATAGTTCAGATTGATACCAATAATACAACGGAGAAGGCGAGCTGGTGCGATGCAACGGTCAAGGGCCAGGCTGGTGTCTTTCCCTCCTACGGCTTCCAATGGCCGTTGGTCGACCAGGGGAAGAGTAGAGGCGCCTTTATAAGGCGCCCAGCTAGCCCAGATCACCATTCATCCTAATTCTCTCTTAGCAGCGCCTTCTCTCTCACACCTAACCTCAACCTCATCAACACACCCTTCTCCTCAACCCTACATTCTCAACGTGGTGACAAACTGGACGAGAATTTCCTTCCCAGCATTCAACGTGGTGACAAACCGGAAGAGTGATTTTCCAATTATCCAATGTGGTGACAAACCGGACGGATATTTCCTCATCCCAATATCCAACGTGGTGACAAACCGAATGAGTGCTTTTCCAAATATCCAACGTGGTGACAAACAGGACGGATATTTCCTTATCCCAATATTCAATGTGGTGACAAACCGGACGGATATTTTTCTATCCTAGAGACGCATCCAAGGAGGCGACAAACCACGCGGATACGCTCTCGCACTCCTTTCTTACCTCCTCACTCAACCTCATCTCTTCAGCCTCACCTATTCAAAACCGACCTCAAACTACGCCATCACCATAGGGGTAACCCCGACGTTCCGAGCCAAAATTGCAGATCGAACCACAGCCCACCATGACCGTCTCGGCCACCGAAGTCACATCTGCCTCCACTAGCCATCCCAATCACGCTGCCGCCCTTCTACACACATGACCCCACCCTCTGGTTCTTCCAGCTCGATGGGGCCTTCTCCGCTTCCAACGTCAAGGCACAGAAATCGAAGTGCTAGAAGACAATCCCACTTCTACCTTACAACATCCTCCTCCAAACATCCGACATCTCCTCGGACGCTGCCACCACCTACAACGATTTGTGCACCCACCTCATCACACTCTACCAACCTACGAAGCACGCTCGGATCTCCGCCCTCTCCCAGCCCCAGCAACTCGGCGACCTGAAACCCAGCCACCTCTTCCGCCGGCTCTGGCACCAGCTCCACGATGTCCTCACCACAGACATCACCAAGACCTTCTGGCTCGAGCTGCTGCCACCCCCCATCCAGATCTCGCTCGCCCTAACCCTCCACGCTGACGATGAATCACTCCTCCAACTCGCCGAAAACGTGTTTGACTTCTGCGCCTCTGCACCAGTCAACGAGATCCGACCACATCCCGACCACCACCCTCGCTCCCGCTCGGCTTCCGCCACCCCCCCACCACAGCCCATCTACTAAGGGGTAGGTAGGGAGGAGTCGAGGTCGAAGGGATAGAGCATGAGATGGATATAGGAATATGCTCCCCACCGTTTTCACCAACAGCAGGAGTTCTTTTAAGGGTATGCTCCCCGCAGTATTCACCAAAAGCAGGAGATCTTTTAGGGAAGGAGCAAGTTGGGAAAGAGAGAGAAGTCAAGGGTATGAGCAAGATCGTTGAAATGGAGAGCTGGGCCAGAGGAATTAGTTTGTAGGGACCTTTCCACCCGTCTCCCGTCCACGATTGGCTGTTGCGACTGTTTTGGCGGTTGACGGTTGTTTGTCTGGAAGGGTCCCCTTTCCTACTTTCCTTCGGTGTCTCCCAGCTCAATATTGCCTTCGTTTATTTAGTTAAGTCGATTTATAAGTATTACAGGAGGAAGTATCACTGCAGATTGATACCAATAAAACAATGGAGAAGGCGAGCTGTGCTATGCGACGGTCAAGGGCCAGGTGTCCCTCCCTCCTATGGCTCCCAACGGCTTCCAACCACCGTTGGCGGACGGGGGGAAGGGTAGAGACGCCTTCATAAGGCGCCCGGCTAGCCCAGCTCACCATTCATCCAACTTCTGTCTCTCCAGGGCCTGTTCTATCTCACCTAACCTCAAACTCATCAACTCACCCTTCTCTTCAACCCTACGTTCTCAATGTAGGGACAACCCGGACGAGAATTTCCTTCCCAGCATTCAACGTCGTGACAAACAGGATGAGCGTTGTTCCAAATGTCTAACGTGGTGGCGAACCGGGCGGATATTTCTTTATCCCAATATCCAATGTGAGGACAAACAGGACGGATATTTTCCTATCCTAGAGACGCATCCAAGGAGGTGACAAACCACGCGGGTGCGCTCTCGCACTCCTCTCTTACATCCTCACTCAACCTCACCTTCTCATCCTCACCTGTTTAACTTCACCTATCCAAAATCTCCCTCGAACTACTCCATCGCCATAGCTGGTTTTGCCGAATATCTGAGAGTTTTAGGCTAGTGTCCACGTTGATCTTCTTCAGCACTTCGATTACCTTCCACATTTTTGAATGAGCAGAGTAAAAGTGAGTGTTATACTGTCGATGGTACGCCTCTGGGCTGTTGGTAGTAGCCGGTGCAGTGGAAAAGGGTGCTGCCCACATGGAAGGAGGGAACGAACTATTGGCATCCATGTCGTACACGTAGTCTGAGAACTTAAAGAATGAGGAGGAAAGCGCAACTTCGATGACGTTGACAAAAGCATCTTCAACATCCTTTGGGCGATGGTAGGATAAGCCACAGATGCCTTTGAGCCATTTGCCATTTTCTGACCTCTCCTTATAATTGCGAAGAATCACGCCCGAACTCTGAGTACATTGAACATCCGGGGGAAATGGCTTTCACGGCCAAGTAGGCACCTTCCTCTAAGTCCAAACGAATTGTGTTCGGGTCAAAATATTTCTGAAGAACTGACAACATACAACATTTATGATCGACATCTTCCTGGCTTTCTTCAGTTAGAAAACAGTACACAAGAGGGCAGTAGTGCCCATGTTGGTAACCATGGACTGTGTACATATGATAGAAGTGCATTGGAGCGTTTCATCTAGGAAAAGTTCAAGTTGCATATGAGTTCCAGGTTTTCGTCACAAGTAACCACAACGTCTATGTGAACGAAAGCAAAACAATCACCACGAAAAGTACACTGGTTGAGTTGTTTACTCTCGAGCAACTGGAGCACATGTTCTGTCGAAGTCGGGTCTTCTGCAGACCCTCTGTCGCAAGTTTGAGACATCTCGAAGAATCATTGTCGTATATGGCCGATCGTATGATGCAGTTTGGGCGTGGCAATATCTAGTGCAGTTGCCTTGACTAGTGAACGAATATGCAACAGAAGATAATATTTTCCTCATTTAGTTTTGTATTTATATGTGTATTGTTATTGTATTTTTCTATTCCTGTGTGTTTATGAGTGTTGTCGTGGTACCCCTCAAATTCCTACATTTACCACTCCTATGTAATATGATAAAGATTTAACCAAGTAAACAAGAGGAACGACGAGCTCAGCGAGGCCGTGGGGGAAGTAGAACTCCCCCTTCAACGGTTGTAACGGCGGTTGATTGACGAGGGACGATTGGAAAGGGGCCTTTATAAGCAGCCCGGCCAGCCCAGCTCTTCATTCAACCGATCTCGCTATTACCCATGACTTCCCTCGCATTCGACCTACACCTCCTCTCTCTTAACCTTCCTTGCACCTGCTGTGGTGATAACCGTGGGGTTCTCCTTTCTAGAATACCTGCTGTGGTGATAACTGTGGGGTACTCATCTTCTTCCTACCAGCGTCTGCTGTGGTGATAACCCCAGGACGCCTCATTCTCCTCCAGCACCAGCTGTGGTGATAACCACGGGGTGCTAGTCTCCTTCCTCCTGACGTCTGCTGTGGAGATCACCGTACGAAGCCTCTCTCTCTCTCTCTCTGTCTCTCTCCTCTAGAACCTGCTGTGGTGATAACCGCGGGGTGCTAGCCTTAGTCTTCCCGGTGTCTACTGTGGTGATAACGCCAGGACACCTTCCTTTCGTCTAGCATCTGCTGTGGCGATAACTGTGGGGTGCTAGTCTCCATCTTCCCGGTATCTGCTGTGGTGATAACCGCGGGATACCCTAATTCATCTAGCACCTGCTTTTGTGATAACCGTGGGGTACTAGCTTCCTCTCCAAATCGTCGTTAGCAACCCGAAAAGACTCATACGGGGCCAAATCTGTCATCCTCCACCTTTCCCAATCTCCCATCTCACTCATCCTTCACCTTACCCAAACCTAGCCTACCATTAGGGGTCACAACAAATGTATTCGTTATTCTTATCTTCGTTATGCATAGTTTTTTATGGATTTATCACTTACCTACTTGTTCTTTTTTATTTCTTCTTTTGTCAATGGGTCGTGATTGTGAGCGCCTGTTCAATATTTGTTTCGTCTGAGTTTGTTGTTAATGTACTAGTACTACCACATGATCTATTTGCACATTACCACAATATGTGCCTCGCCTACAACATTTTGCTCGCGTATTTACATATATGAAGCGGTCGCTGAGCCCCGTTGCGATCTAACTTTCAATATCAAAGGCATCCCGGTCACATATACGCTTCTCAAGGCTACTGATATCGAACTGAGAACGAAAGCTGGAGTAGGTGATGACGAGGCAATCGTAGGTAAACATTCAGATTATACAACGGTGCAAAACTTCAACGGGCGAGTCATTAAAGACGCGGTCGGCTAGTTGATGCATTCCTTTCCCACGCAACAACAATAGGCGGTGGGCGAGTTGATGCACGCACCCGTTGAAGCGTTAGTGTGCCTTGGGGGCAAACGGCTGCCCGCCAAACCGCGATGGAAGAAAGTTCAAGGTTTGAAGTGAAGGAACACAAGTTTCTATACATATATTCAACAGAGGAGGAAGGAACAGGTTTCTAGAAGAAAATCCAAGAGCGAGGTGCGAAGCACACAGCATGCTGTTTTTGCGGGCAAAATGTATAGCAATCCTTTTCGTGGCTGAGCAGGTTTTTCTGGTGGGGGAATTTTTACAACAGGGTTGTTTTTATGGGGATATCACATCTTTTTGCATTGATGAAGTAACCGTTTTTTCCCAGTACCTACGTACACATTTTTTCTCAGTAGGTACCTAAGTAGGTACTTACCTAAAAATTCCTTTCTCTTTAAAGTTTTTCGACCGATCTGGTTCAGATTTTGATGACTTCCTCAGGGATCCCCAGTGAACAAGTGTAGCCATTTCAGCTCATAAAACCCAACCTACCCTACTCTTAGAACCCCCCCCCCCCCTCCCTCAATGTGGCAAATGGGGAGGGGCGACGACAAAAGGGGATAAGGCACTTCTTTGGAGCATAACGAATATGTGTGAAATATTTCAGCACGATCCGTAATGTCTGTGAGGCTGTAGCCCTGTCAGAGAAGAAGGGGAACAACAACAACGACAACGACAACTAGAAAAACTTGAAAGAAACGATTTTCAAAGTTCCATAGCTCCAGTACCTGTAGGCGCGAGTCCTCCGGGGCCCCTCGAGAATGGGTGTACGAAAAATTACCTCGAGACCCCCAGGGGATGAGTTAATTGAGGGGGGGGGGGGGGGGGGGGAGCTACTTGTTCCGTCGTGCAAACAGCTGTGGAGGTTTTCGGTTTTCGATTTGTGTCAATATTTTTCTTTTCTTAAATGCCAATAAAAATGTTTCTTCTTCTTCTTCTTCTCTACGGGCGGGATGCTCCCGCGTCCCTACGTACAGGAAAAAATATACCGTTGTGTAATAATTTGCAGCGTTTTTGTTTTAAATTTAATTACAGAGGCAAGTTGGACACAGTAATATTATAGCTAATTATTACTCCTCTCCAGGTTTGGCTGCATCATCAGATATGTCAAGCAGCGAAGTTGTCAATAAATAAAAACAGTTAAGGTACCTAGGTAAATTTATTGATACTGATTTTCGTTTTGTGCATCTTCATTGGGACTCTACCAGTGTTTCTAATGGAAGCTCATTTCAATGTTCTTCGTGATCGTATCATGGATTGACTTCCCTTCCTGAACGCGATGCTGGAGGAGTGGCGAGCAGGATCGGCTGGCACGGGGTTCTGGCGTACCGCTCATTATTACATCGTCGAAGGGCGGCTCGGTGGTCGGTGGTCCCGAACAAAGCCGCCTCCAAGAGGACATGGTCCCCTCTATATAGATCTCCCCAGTTCCACTGCCCCCTCCAACTATTTCGATTCCACCCGAGCGGACTTCCCATCCTTTTGTCCAGCTCACGAACCCCGCCTCTTTTGTTTTATCAAGCGTTTGTTAACAGTTTTGTCCTCCCCTCCTCAGTTGAATTATAACCCTTCGTATTTCACAAGCCCGTCCGCTTTGGACGGGAAAGTACTTTGGGGAACATAACTGACGTGTTGTAAGTGTCGCGTTCGTGGAATCTATGATGAAATCTATGTATACCAACGGAGTGACAAATCTATCGGTACTGGAGATACTGAACACACACACACACACGCACACACACACACACACACACACACACACACACACACACACACACACACACACACACACGCGCGCGCAAGCGCGTGTATGTGCCGCCGTATTTCGTACTTTCCGTAATAACCATGAACGAAAATTAATGAAATTTGGTTTGTGGGTCCCATTTGGGGTCTAGTTGGTCCGCGAAGCTCGGCGTTACTTTCAGTCATCTCTAAGGGATTAAAAATAGGGGTTTGAACATTTCAGAACGCCGTAGCTCGAAAACTTTCAATAGAAGGGTATGGTTTTTATTTGAAGTTTTTTGATTGATCTCGAACTTGGGAATTTTCTGAAAACACCCGGAGCATTGTATGTCCAGCCGTTCGTTTGCACCAAAAAGCTTAGTCAACTTTTTTTTTAGTGTTTATTTATTTTTATATAACAACTAGTTACACAAATGTAGTTTTACAAGTAACTATCTAGTTATTTACTTCAACTATCTTTACGCATTGTTTTTATGGTGAATGTTCAAAAGCAAGCACCACACTAGTTTTGGTTTATTATTTTCGATAATGAACCATTAGAATCGAGCATGAAAAAAAAAAAAAAATCTAACCCCCCTCAAAATTTGATGGTTTACGTTTCAAGGTATGTAGAATCCGAAAATGCAATACAAATATTTCTGTCTGTCCGCCGTACGCCAAACGCCGTACTGGCCACTTTTCTTCATGAAAAAAAAAATTGATGAAATTCGGGTTTTAGGTTCCGTTCGGGGTCTAGTTCGTCCTCGAAGCTCGGCGTTACTGTCAGTCATCTCGAAGGGGTTCAAAATAGGGGTTGGCATTTTAAGAACGCCGTAGCTCGAAAATTTTCGATGGAAGGGTATGGTTTTTTTTACGTTATTAAATTTGTCTTGAGCTAAACAATTTTTTGAGACCACCCCGAGCATTGCACGTTCAGCCGTTCGTGTACATCAAAAAGCTTCGTCAACACGATCGTGAATCAAACGGTATAAATCCGGCCGGGATATCATCACTAGGGAGCACCTGATTATAATCAAGGATGGCTGTATGAAGTCGAGTTGGTTGTTCTGCGATATTATTTCATTTGATAAGTGATGGACTATTGTATTTTGTCGGTAGGTACTTCTGAAACTTGAACAAACGTTGAAGTACCTACTATTGATGGGTAAATTATTACACAGTGGTAAATAATTACACAACGGTAAATTATTACACAACGGTAAATTATTACACAACGGTTCATCTACCTAGAAGGGGCTGGATTTTGTTGATCGGTACTTTTGCAACTTATAACAACCGTTGAAGTATTATTGATGGGCAAGTTATTACACAACGGTTCATTATACTTGACCTCGAGGTTAGGTATTGACCACAGAAAACAGGGATCTACGCAGAAGGTGCGTCCATTTCACTCCACACCAACAATTTTCCTTCTGAACTTCATTATTTGCGTTTCTTTTTGCCATTTTAGTTACTGTTCGTCATCGACAGAATTATTTTAGCAACATTTAACTCGTGATTTATGTAGGTACCTAGTAACGAATGCGGGGTTAGATACTAACCTACGGAGGATCTGCGATCGACATAATATGTATTGAGTAGTACATATTATATTATATAGACAGGTTATCTATACAGAGAGCTGTGATCTGTAACAGAAGGGTATTCTGTACAAAATAATAAACCGTTGTGCAGGGATTTGCAGCGTTTTTACGTTACAACGTCAGCATCCAAGATCTAGGGGTTTGGTTCTTTTCAGACGCCGAAATTGTTGTGAATTGTCCAGTAGCTGGAGAGTACATTAATTTGAGTGCACGTGAAGTCTGTTCTCGTAACATCTCGCTGTTTGTTCTATGACGCTCTCCTCACGTAACTATCTGTCGAGGTCGTCGTTTCTAATGTACCAGGGAGCATTTACAATGCTTCTGAGCACTTTATTCTGAAATGTTTGAATTGTTTTCACATTTGTTTTGGCGTTACAGCCCCATAGCTGAATTCCATTGGACCAAATCGGCATCAATACTGTCTTATATAACAGTACTTCATTGTGGGTGCTGAGATGGGAGTATCGGCCCATCAGCCAATGATATTTTCTGTAAAAAGCTTAGTCAACATGATCGTGAATGAAACGGTATACATCCAGCCCAGATATCATTGCTAGCGAACACCTGATTATAATCACGCATGGCATGCATGAAATCGAGTCGGTTGTTAGTGATATTATTACCTATTCCATCTGAAGATTGATGGTTTTTTTAATTTTGTTGGTAGGTACCTCTGTAACTTGAATAAACTTTATGCTTCATGAATAAGAACAAATATTTAATGCTCGGCTGGCTGCAGTACTCGATTACTCGATTAAGGGCTTTCCGGGTGTGGGGGGGGGGGGGGGGGGGAGCACGAGGTTAGTTATTGACCTCAGAAAACAGTGATCTACGCAGAATGGGCATGTGTACAGGCAAATAATAAACTTTTTTTAAACAATCACTTCATAATGACCCTCCAAAAATCCACCATCCCTTGATTGAAAATTCTGGATAACAGAAACGTACAACCACAACGACCTTCATTAGCCGTTAAGTATACTAGATTTAGGTTTGAGTATACTAGATTTAAGTTTGTTAAAATTAAGATATTTAAGAAGTAGATATAATGTATACGAATTATAAACTGTAATGTATTACCAAACGAACACATACACAAGCTGAGCTGGGAGAGAAACGAGCCTGGACAGGTCACTGACCTTAGGCTCAGGTAATAAACAAAGGAACGATTCATTCATAATTTCACCTGTGAACCTATCTGTATTATGTAAAATGTGTGAATAAACGATTTATTAGAAAAAAAAAATCTGCACAGCGTTTTCTGAAAGCTCTTGATATGAGAAAAACCGAAGTAGGGTTGGGTCCGGGAATCATGCTGTCGTGGTATCCGCCCAGAACCACTCCCTGTAAACATTAGATCTCGCAAATAAACTTAGAAGTGGGGACGAAAGACGCAGGAGCACTGAGGAACCTAGTGGGGATCCCCACCATCCTCCACTAGCTGGAGGATGGAGGGAGATAGCCCTCGGGGCTATAAAAACTCGCCTCCTTCGCCTTTCTAGCCATTCTACGCTCTCCTCTAGTCACTGACTACTCTCTCACCTCTCTACTCCTCTCTCTCTCTCTCCTAACCTAAAAGATCCTGGATTAGGTGACAGCCTTGAGTGTTGGAACCTACCTGGCAAACGCACCCGAAAAGATCCCGGAATTGGTGACGGTGACAGCCTCCAGTGTTGGAACCAACCGGGCACACGTCCTAAAAGACCCCGTTGAATTGGTGACAGCCTCCCGTGTTGGAACCAGCCGGGCACAACCGCACATCCTGAAAGATCCCAGATATAATGGTGACATCCTTCAGTGTTGGAACCAGGCTGGGCAGAACCTCACGCCGCTAGTAATGAATGAACGCTACATACCATTCACTACACATGCTCTTTATAATTTTAGGTGGACTTTTGAAAGTATTGATTTAAAAAGCTAAGCGATGGGGAAAAAAGCGGTGACGTCTTGCTTGGAAGTATTGCTGGTTTGGTGACATCTGTATCAGACTTGGCATTTGCATCTGCCTAGCGGCGGTAATTAATCAGTTTCCCGGAAGACGTCACTTTACCCTGGTCACTCTAAATTGTGTACTGTCAACTGTTACAAAGCGTTTTTCAGTCCAAGAAGCAATTTTTCGTCAAAATGTTGGTATTTTTTCTGTGTAGACGAATGTTCAAAGAACCTCAGCACCACAAGTTCTTGTTTTGGATAGAAAATAATTGTATATTCAATGGCACCATATAATCAGACCATCAGGTGGCCAGTGCTTGTTTGTATGAGTAACGTAAATTGAAAAGGTTGCTACTGGTAGACGTCTAGATGTATAGGTGTATATAGGTCCAGTCATGCAACATGACCAAACAAGCGGATTTTCGAAGTGGGTGAGTTTTGGGGAATTTTTCACCCCCAATAAATCCGAACTCGACACACTTTTTGGAAGAGGAATGTTCTAGACTGTTGACCCAGTGCATTCCTTACCACTTACTGTGAATTAATATCAATGTTTGGTGGTTTTAGCCATTCTTACAAAGTCAGTTTCTTTGCGATTTTTGACCCCATCAAAACTTGAATGTGGCAATTTTTTCGAGGAAAAATTATTTTATCTGTCGAAACAGACTTTTTATGTCACAAAGACTTTCACATTTGCGAGTACGGAGATGGGAGGTTCAGTCCGAAAAATTGTTTGTCCTCCCAGATGGACTCGAATCGGGTAGACTCAGAGTCAAAGTAATATAAAGAAATCAGCTGGGCGTCTGCATAAATGTTTAGTCTCGTCGATACAGTTTATGGTTGCAAGTAGCTACGAATTCAATATCCGTGTGCCACAGGCGCAGACACGTTCAACTTTTCGACTGAACAACTGGTTTGAACGGCGTGAAAGAAATTATAGGTACTCCGTTGTCTAGATTCTAGGAGGAAACGCTCGGGTAGAGTGACATTCATTACTTCCTTCCAACATTGAAAAACCATTTGTTCGAACGGAGTTTATTGGCAGTTGCTAGCGACGGACCAACCGGAGAGCAAACTCATTCTGGTTAAGGAGAGTTGTTGACGAAACGCCCACCAATTTATTATTATAGACCCACTTGGTACTTTCCTACTCGAGCCCTTCAGGTGATAGATCGCCTGCGTTTAAGCCCGTTGAAGGAACAAATTATTGGGTAAAGTGAATGTTATAGAACGACGAAAGTGGTGAGGGGTTACAATGAATAGCTTATAACATGAGCTTTAAGCATTGAACATAAATAAACAACAGAGAATAAGTACAAAACAACAAAACGTCAGCGCGTCATTCATCATTGTAGATGACCTATTGATCATCATGGGTCGTTAAATATACTATGTATGTGGATGGATCTATTTGAATGGAACATAAAAAACAATAATCCAAATAGTATATATTTACCTACCCAAATATATTATACAGGGTGTCACGAAAATGTCCCCACCTTTTCCAATAATTTTCCTTGGGGAAAGTTTTAATTTTTTATTGTATGTATTTATTTTATTTTTTTAATTTACTGCAAACAACAAATTCGACCTCAACTCCCATGTAAATTCTTAACCTGTTACCAAAAATTAACCCAAATATCATTAATTAGTTTTTTTGGGTTATGGATTCCATTCACCTCACAATGACAAGCATGAACTCACTGGGTCAAATCATGGGAAATCTTCTTTTTTCCAACGTTAAAAACGGTCGTGTAGTCAGGAGTGTTGTATTAGTTCATAAATTCATCTAAAAGTTTTAAATGACCTCATATTTATCTTATTAACACTCAAAAATGTCATTTGAAGAGTGAAACAATTTTGGGCTTATTCCGATAGCGTACCTACTGTCTTGGAAAATTCGCTGCAAAACAGGCAATACCTATGATGACAACTCGTGTTACCTTCGCCTTGTTTCCAAGTCAGTGAGGAAAACCTAACATTTAAAAAACAAAACGATCTTAGCCTGAGTTACAGTATTCCGAAATTGATAATCCACAATCAACCGGATCATTCACTTTTGAAATCCGATCGTTGTGTCATTGCTACATGTTTTTTGAGGTGGTAAACTCGAATCTGATGCTCTTTTGGAATAATGAGTTTGCGTTTCGGAGGCATCGACTAAATATCGGGTCCATACTTAGCGTAGATCTAGTCGATTGACATCGGAAGTTTCTGGCCAATTTTTGACAACCAGCCTGGTCAAATACTGGTGATACATCAGGCCAAAGACGGGAAATTTCTAGGACGGGGGAATCCTGTTCGGACACTTAAAATACTGAGTGGATTTCAATCAATCAATCAATTTATTTGTCATACAAATAAAGTGCTAGTGCTTGGACAATGGTCAATACAAAATGCATAATAAACCTGAAGGCAATGTTGAATAATAGACCTAGGTAATGTTGAAAATTAAAAATTGCCGTGACAAGGATCTATAACAGAAAACACAAAAGGCGAGTCAGTAGTAAATTCTAAGATCGCATGAGGTCATATAAGGCGGAAGCCAGCAAAAAATTGAAAAAAAAACAATAAAGTAATTGCAAAATATTATGCTTCCAGCCGAAGTGTTCGGTAGCGCGCAATTGGCATACATACGCACCAACCGAATGGCCCAGCCAGAGGAAACCCCGGCCAGGACCGAACCCAACCCATCACGGTCGCCATATAGGACCAGGTCGTGGCGACCCTCAACTACCTAATGTGCATCATCTGCCAAGCTGGAGTAGAGGACATGCGTCGCATCTGTCAAGCCATTGGGGAGACAAAAGACCACGCCCTGGCGGGTTGCTCGGCCCTTGCTCACACCAAGTACCTAAAGGCATTACATTGACCTTAGAATGAGCCTGGACGGGTCATTGACCTTAGGCTCATATACCAACATAAGTTTAGATCTTGTATTATGTATATAGACTCTCTAAAAATCATTATATTTGTTGTATAAAGTATTTGCTGAATAAAAAAATTGAATTGAATTGAATTGACATGGTGTCGCGTATAGTCCATCACGAGCTGGCCTCAAAGCAGTCTCTTGTTCGGGACAGGACGAGCTATTTCCAGGGTGAGCCATCCAGGTACTTGGAGAATGAGAATTACAAGATGTATTGGGACAAGGAGCTACCGATTGATCTGCCTATCACCGCGCGCCGGCCTGATATAGCCTCGTGCACAAGGCGGAGGGAACGGACCGACCTAACTGACATCTCCGTACCTATCACATCAAACCCCGAAGCCAAGCACAGTGAGAAGGTAAATACACTGCCAAGGTGATGGCACAGGAGCTTCCTCGTCACAATCCGAGTGACCCATTATAAAATAGAACAGACTCGGAAGCAAAATAACATAACATTACATTACATAACATTACATTACATTACATTACATTACATAACGTGAAATATACATATTACATAACATTACATTGCATAACATAACATTACATAACATTACATTGCATAACATAACATTACATAACATTACATGAAATATACATATTACATAACATGACTTCCATAATACGTTACGTCCATTATACATAACTAGCCTGACCGCTCGCTTCGCTCGCTATCCGAGATTCGCTGTACGCAGTATCGTGGAACCAACAAACGACGGAAAAATCCCATAGCCTACCGGGTATTTGTGCCCAATTTTACCAAAATCCGTCAAGCCATTCAGGAGTTGACCATGGTCGACCATATTTCCGCTATGGTCAGGGAATTAAAAATGCGCCTACGTTCAACTTGGGAGGCTACCGGATATTGCTGCCAAATTTGGTCGATATCCGTTGAGCAATTCGGGATTCGACCATGGAGGGGCCCATGGATGCGCTATGGTCGACCGCGGGGGTAGTCCGAAGGGTCGATCGTAGATAGAATTTCACGTAGATTACGAATACGCGATAAAAAATAGGGGTTACCATTTCAATTAACGAAGTTGACCATGGTCGACCATAGTTCCGCTATGGTCAGGGAATTAAAAATGCGACGTTGCACAACTTGGGAGCCTACTGGATATTCGTGCCAAATTTGGTCGATATCCGTCAAGCCATTCAGGAGTTGACCATGGTCGACCATAGTTCCGCTATGGTCAGGGAATTAAAAATGCGACGTTGCACAACTTGGGAGCCTACTGGATATTCGTGCCAAATTTGGTCGATATCCGTTGAGCGATTCGGGATTCGACCATGGAGGGGCCCATGGATGCGCTATGGTCGACCGCGGGGGTAGTCCGAAGGGTCGATCGTAGATAGAATTTCACGTAGATTACGAATACGCGATAAAAAATAGGGGTTACCATTTCAACTGACGAAGTTGACCATGGTCGACCATAGTTCCGCTATGGTCAGGGAATTAAAAATGCGACGTTGCACAACTTGGGAGCCTACTGGATATTCGTGCCAAATTTGGTCGATATCCGTTGAGCAATTCGGGATTCGACCATGGAGGGGCCCATGGATGCGCTATGGTCGACCGCGGGGGTAGTCCGAAGGGTCGATCGTAGATAGAATTTCACGTAGATTACGAATACGCGATAAAAAATAGGGGTTACCATTTCAATTAACGAAGTTGACCATGGTCGACCATAGTTCCGCTATGGTCAGGGAATTAAAAATGCGACGTTGCACAACTTGGGAGCCTACTGGATATTCGTGCCAAATTTGGTCGATATCCGTCAAGCCATTCAGGAGTTGACCATGGTCGACCATAGTTCCGCTATGGTCAGGGAATTAAAAATGCGACGTTGCACAACTTGGGAGCCTACCGGATATTCGTGCCAAATTTAGTCGATATCCGTCAAGCCATTCAGGAGTTGACCATGGTCGACCATAGTTCCGCTATGGTCAGGGAATTAAAAATGCGACGTTGCACCACTTGGGAGCCTACTGGATATTCGTGCCAAATTTGGTCGATATCCGTCAAGCCATTCAGGAGTTGACCATGGTCGACCATAGTTCCGCTATGGTCAGGGAATTAAAAATGCGACGTTGCACAACTTGGGAGCCTACTGGATATTCGTGCCAAATTTGGTCGATATCCGTCAAGCCATTCAGGAGTTGACCATGGTCGACCATAGTTCCGCTATGGTCAGGGAATTAAAAATGCGCCTACGTTCAACTTGGGAGGCTACCGGATATTGCTGCCAAATTTGGTCGATATCCGTTGAGCCGTTTGGCCGTGCATAGAAAGACACACAGACTCACTCACAGACTCACAGAGATCCGTTTCAGCGAATTTTCAAAGAAAATGAAGCTATTGCAATGGCTTCGAAATTTAAATAATATAAATTTTTGGAAATTTTCTTCATAGAAATCCGTTTCAGACCATTCTAAAACGATTCCTGAAATTTAACACTTTTTTATATGTATATATATATATATGTGTCACTCCAGACGATAACTCTCGATAGAATTGAGATAAACAGCTCAAATTTGCACAAAAATCTATCTTGGCAATCGAAAGGCTAAGTTCGAAGATGGGCGAAATTGGCCTACTCTAAGGAGGGTTTTGGCGCATTTAAAGTGCGCAAAAATTACCCAAAAATCCCCAAAATGTTATTTTCCAACAAGTGACCCCTCATTTTAAAGGTTTTTGCACGCTGAACACGATGGTGGAATCGGATTTTAGATATCTTGATCCGTTCTCAAATTAGAGCATTTAAAGTGCGCAAAAATTACCCAAAAATCCCCAAAATGTTATTTTCTAACAAGTGACCCCTCATTTTAAAGGTTTTTGCACGCTGAACACGATGGTGAAATCGGATTTTAGATATCTAAATCCGTTCTTAAATTAGAGCATTTAAAGTGCGCAAAAATTACCCAAAACTAGGATAATCTTTAAACTCTTACCCCCCCCCCCCCCCACCCCCTTAGAGTGGTCAGATTGAAAAATGTGAGAAGTATTAATTGAAGACGAGAGTTCGAAGCAAAAAAGGGGGAGGCAAACGATTAGTACAACTCCTTGAATTTCCCATTTGACATATAATTGTTATGATACCTTCATAGATAGACAAGTACCGGCCCACGTATTACTAGAAGGAAGACGAAAGAAAAAATCTATTTCAAATTATTCAATTTAGGTACTAACAGTAGGAGGAAGAAGGTTAGGTAGGTATCTTATCAATTTATTATCAGTATCATACGAATATTTGATATTCAAAGGTAGGTAGGTACTTAACATGATAAAAATAATATCAATGAAGAAGGAAGGATCTACCTACCTAGTAGAGCAAATCTTGAACTGGTTTTAGATACCAGGCCTCAAATCGTAGTCAAGAGGAAAGGCCATTCAGAAGGAACAAGGAATCTACTCATAACAGTTTATAATTATTACGTAGGTAATTATATGAAATTAATACACAAAATGATTGTGTAAAGAGTTCGTAGCAGTTAATAACAAATTATAACCACATGGATAAATTAGAAATCAAGGTAATAAAAAAATATTAGTAACAGGGGCATCTAGTAGGAATATACCTAATAATTATGTTCCAAAGCTACCAATAGGTACTGACCTTCTTTTGAAAAAATCACAATATTGGTAATTACCTACCGATCATGTGATTTTTTTTACCTACTGCACTCTCTTGAGTAGGTAAGTCAAAAGTCCTAACTACCCTATCCTACCTAATATGAACCCACAGCGATCAAATAAATAGGCACTTAGTACAATTACGTAATAAACAAACGGTAGAATCAGGATGGACAAAACGTACAAATTAAAATAAATACGAAGAGAATATACATAGAAAACCAAATTTTAGACCGAAGTTTTCCTTTATTCAAAACCATAGCCATTAATTCGAATATTTCTTTGAAAATTCGCTCATTAAGTCATGCTGCATGACTGGTTTATAATATAGTAGGGATAGAGATTGCGAAAGTTATGCGTATTTGAAGAATTTCACGTTAGCGCATGCGCAGGGCGAACCGCTGGCTCTATCATGTTGAAATTTATATGGGACCTCAATGGGCCGTACCCGCTTAATCCCTGAGAATTGCATTGAAATTGGGTGAAATCTTTGGTTACTACGGCTGTAACAAGGAAATTGAATCTATTTCACGCCAGCGCATGCGCAGAGCGCACCGAGGGTCCGATCATGCTGAAATTCATACTGGAACTCACTAGGCCTTGTCTAAACAACCCTTGAAAATTTGAGCGAAATTGAATCAAAATTGTGAAAGTTATGCGTGTTTGTTGAATTTAACGTTAGCGCATGCGCAGGGCGTACCGCTGGATCAATCATGTTGAAATTTGTATGGGACCTCAAGGGGCCTTATCCGCACCATCCCTCAAAATTTGAGCCGAATCAATTCAAAATCTTGGAAGTTATGGCTGTAACAAGGAAATGCGGACAGACTCACAGACTCACAGACCCACAGACCGACAGACACGGAACCAAATTTGTTCAGTAGGCTTTGAAACGCAAAATGCAAGTGGAAATGTTGATTTCTGAAGACAAAAATTTTTTGGCTCACGAAAGTGAACACAAGGCTTCCGCTGCTTCGCAGACTCGGAAGCAATAAGTATGATAAGGACGATGTGGGAGCAAGAGGTGGTACGGATCGTTCCCGTGGCCTTGCCTGCCACCGGGGTGATACCCAAGAAACTCCATGAAAGCTTGCGGTTCTTTGGGTTGCCCTGTGGACTTTACGAGGACATGCAGAAGGCCGTGCTGATTGGCTCATGTACCTGGTGAGGGAGGTTTTGGGTGAGGCTATTACGCCCGACCACTGAGCCCCCCACATGTACTTGTGGGTGGGAATAGGCCGTTGGGCCCCCATTCGCGTCACCCTGTGGCACTTTTTACCACCACCCCCTCCCCCACGGGTGATGCCCACCGGAATAATTATAATAATAAAATAAAATAAATAAATAAATACTGGATTAACACGGGCATCAAATTAAAAATTGGGAAATATTTCCCAGTAGCACTCGTGACGGTTTGACCAAAATATTGAAATTTGAAACCTCAAATGCCCTCAAAATTCAAAATAGTTGTTACCGTTGAATTCAGGGCGAAGAAGCAGCCAAAATTCATGTGCCTCATTTGAAGTTCGTGAAAATGGCCAAAAAGTGTCCAATTTTGGCCAGTTTTGGAGTGGAGTAAAAAATCGAGTGAGGGGAAATATTCATGAAATATTGCGTAGAATCCGAATCCACAATAAAAAATGGGGGTTGTCCATTCGAAATAACGAAGTTAGTACCGTTTGGTCACTTTTGGACAGTCGGCGATAGGCTAGATCGATAGAGAATTATCGATTTAGTGAGGGGCAGGCGTTTTTAATTTTTTTCTGGAGTGCGAAATAAGCCTGAAAAAAAAGGTGAACCACCCTTTACCTCCCACTCAGTATAACCAGCTCGCTGAGTCTGATGGCGCTTTGTCCCTGCAGCAAATGTTGAATACTGGAGTTCGGTAGGGGTCCATTATGGCGCATCCGCTGTTCAAGATATTTGTCAACAACATCGCTTTTTCTCTGAATGGCACTGGCTGAAGAACTTTCCAGAACGCCGACAACACAAAAGAAGCGGTTTGGGCTGAGTCTACCGAAGAGCTGAGATACCTAGCTGTAGAGAGAACTAAGGCAACCATGAAATATTGGTGCCAAGCCAACAAGCTCGTGCTCAACTCTACAAAGACCGATGTTCTGAGGTTTAACTTTGGGGAAAGCATAAGATAACCGGTGTGTTCAACACGGTATGGCGGGTGGCCGTTGGACTAAAGATTGAAATAACGAGTAGTCATATCGATGAGTAAAGAGTCCCCCCCCCCCCTCCCCGGGATATACCCAGGAGGTCAAATCCAGGGTTCAGTTAGAAGAAAAAAGAAAAGAGAAGATACTACTGTAGTCAAATTGGTCACCTTAAAAGGCCTACATCAATTTGACTAGGGCGGTGTTTCTCGTTTTGACTCGGGCGGTTGGAGGGGCGAGAGCAAGGCTCTTCTGCGCCTCATCCCTGTGCAGTGGGAGGGGAGCGTTATAAATACCCCCCACTGCCCGCCAAGACCGCTAACCGAGACAGTACCTGCGATACAGAACCTGCGATAGTTTTGATAGAGTTGTATGTGGAGTTAGTGTGTATTTTTAGATAGTTAGTTTTGAGTAGTGAGTGAGTAGAGAGCTTTTGAACCCCCCCCCTCCCTTTTTGATTGAACCCCGTGAAGTAGAAGACGCGATTGGAACTTGGAAACGGCTTACATCTGGACATCGTTCATTATTAGTCGAGAATGAGAGTGGAGAGTGAACGAGCCAGCCAGGAATCACGTCTGCCCCAGGCGTGTGAACCCCATACTGCTGCGGAAGCTATACTTTTCAGGAGCCGGAGCAGCCGTAGGGAGGACTGGACGAGACCAAAAAGATCATCCCTGGACCACACGAACCAGCGTTCCAGAGAAGGTAGGACCCAACTCCCCTTTATTATTACCTGGTACATAAGCGACACTTGTTCGCGTAATAGCGCCCTTCAGGCTTTCTGTGCATCCCACTGTCTGGAAGGAGAGTAACAGAGGGTCTTGTCCCGTTTGTTCCAGCACCTCCAGCACAACTCATAGATTGAGCTTGGCCCCAGAAAACGTGCCCCATCACTGTTCCGTGGACCCCACTGAACCCATGTTTGAACCCACGCTCTATGACCCCACGACTCTAGTGCCACATCACTTCCAACATTTAGCTTCACTTTTCATATTGTAACACACCCCAGTAATATTTGTCCCTTTGCCATTGTACGTAGCTTCCTGAATAATAGCGACACTTCAGCTTTATATCAGCATTCTGTCTTAACTCTTGCGAACCCCCGACTCCCATACTTGTATTGTAATTCACTTGTGTTTACGTATCCATTTTATTTAGCGTCCTTGTCAATATCCGTAGAGTCACACTTTCGAACGGCCGACAGACACCCAAATTTAGTAGTTTCCTAGCATTAACGTCACAGCCTTCTAGTAACCTGTAGCTGGAGTCAGTCCTGTGCAACGCTGACTGCAGGGCCTATTGCCGACCTGCGAACTTCAGGTAATGTACTTGTGGAATTCCACCTTCAAATTTAACGCCCCTAGCTCGCCATCCATCCTAACATTACACTACGTCCATCCTTTTGGGAACGGAAATTATGTTTAACTCAAGCTGGACACCTCACATAATAAATTACTCTTTTGGACAGTCTGGCATGTGCCAACCATCTGCTTCGTAAATCAGCCTACTCCATTTCAAGAACAGTTAGTTCTTGCGAGTGTTTATTCTGTATACTTTGAATCGCACGCCCGATAATCGATCGCAGTCCGCCACTATTCGCATATAAATTCGCAACATATCCACCATAAAATATACTACTTAGTTCTTGATCACACGGCAAGGAACCATCCCGCCATACAAGGCATAATAACAACCTCGTTGTCAGCTGTGGTGCCCACGAGTATGAAGGTCCTTCCATCCAAGTAGCTCAGGAACTTCCTGAAGAAGGCTCATGGGCTTTCCAAAACACTCGATCAATGAATTCTTTGTTGTCAGAAGTGATGATCTTTATTTAATTTGTGAATAGTTTTCCTTTAAATGTCGTTGTTATAGCATCTAGTGACATAGATAAACATTGCCATTATTATTAAGCCTTCTGCATAGATGAGAGGTCTGAAAAAAAACCCAAACACATGAAACCATTTACATAGATAACTGAATCCAGTGACAATAATACTAAATTAAAACGTGAGTTGAAGTAGTCGAACATGATATAGGTCGTTAAAAAGTACTGTTTATACTCTAGGATTTGAAACTCCGAACTTCATCATGGATGTCCACTGTGCTACTATGATCTACAAAGGTGTTAAATCGAGGGGAGGTGGGGTTAAATTTTGTTAAATATTGAGAGTGTTGTGGCGGGAAGGGGAAACCGGCCGAGGCCAAGTAGTTCAACGTTTAGTTTCTTCTCCCATTTCTGAGGTA
This sequence comes from Leptopterna dolabrata, assembly GCA_954871275.1. Classification (NCBI taxonomy): domain Eukaryota; kingdom Metazoa; phylum Arthropoda; class Insecta; order Hemiptera; family Miridae; genus Leptopterna; species Leptopterna dolabrata. The sequence continues at coordinate 77,199,601 of OX940974.1, forward strand.
CAGCGCTTAACGAATGCGAAATACACATTATGGGTGTATTCATATTGTGTTGTCTAATTGCATTTTAAAAAAAGGGAAAACATTGATTGACTCACCTTCCGCTTCTATGATCATTTATCGAGCTGTTTTCCACCGTCGCTACAAGAGCTCAGGAAGTAGGAAGTAACTTCGAACGATCTAACCTGAACATACTACTTGACAGGTCATCAATTGGTTTTGTTCCCTTAATCGACTCACAGGCTCAAATTATGGAATTTAATGAACAAAATCTGGTTATGTACCTACCCTGATGTCACCAGAAGCTTTACAGTGATGAAGCACACGAAAGATCAGGGCAAAAACGCGTTCCTTTCGTTACCTAACAACCATTGCGGCCTATTCGGGGACGATAGAGAGACCAGCGATCACTTGACTTGACATTGAATTCAGCTGAGCTGGTAATCAGTAGCCATTTCCGAAACGTCATGAAAGAGAACCCATGCCCCCCAGTGAGTCAGGAATTGTCCCCAGCTTGCCGAGAAGCGCATCCGTTGGGTTTTAGAGCCATTACTAAACATGACTGTTATTATGAGGCTAGGACTATCGATCTGCCCCGCACGTTCTTTCTGTATATATTTGAGATGAAATTGATATGGATCACTTGGGGATATGCCCGCAGTTCATAAATAAACGACGACAAAAAATATACATGTAGCAGATGCAAACTATAACCGACTTGCAGCATTATATTGGGTTGCGCGAAATAGAAAGGCTGAAAAAAATGGTGTAGGATAAAAAGAAGAAGATTATTTATCAACGTGGTTGTGAAGTTTATTGCAAATAAATATAATGAAACTGCGGAAATAGCGGTTTTCAGGAATGGTTTTGGCTGCCTAGGTACCCTTTTCACCAAATGCAGCTGTAGGAAGTTGAAAGTTGATACGACTGAATTGGTCACATGAGTTGTCCCTGGATCCTTGTCAGAAGAGCTGAGTCTCATAACAACGCGATAGAGTTTAAATGCCTTTGTTGCCCCAAGATGTTCATGTTTGACTACAGTTCCTTGAGAAACTGATAAACTCTCGAGAGCCCCGTGGAACAATTTCACTTAGGTGCAAACTCCCTTCAACAAAAGGCTTGCGCTCATTACAAGGCGGTGAGCCGAAGCAGAAATTGTTTAGCAAACTATTTGGGAGTTGGTGGAGCTTCTCTGCCATTAGTAAGGAAATCCATCCAACCAACCCTCACCTATATATCTGCCCTACCAGACCCTGAGCCACTTTTTGCTATTCCTCCAGTCTGTTGGCAATTTCAACTCTTCTTCTTCGGGCGCCCACTGTAATCATAGCCCTTCTTTGCCGTGCAATTAATTCTTCTCTAATGATTTATGTTCTTGTATCAATCAAATATTCAGAAGAGCTTTCCAAAAAGAAGCGTTGCTGTAAAAATATCATGGCTATAATAAACATATCGATGAACAATTTACGTATCATATTATACTCATCAGTTCCATTTAGTGCAGTGTTTCTTAAAAGTCGGTAGCAAAGAAGATTTCTTGGGGGGTCGAGAAAAGCTCTATGTAGCGCAGACTTGTGGCTCGTATTAATGTGAAAGCAAGGAAGACCCATACATGAAAGACATCCATAATAGGCGTAAACATCCATTTCAGGCTGGGTCTTTACGTTCACCTTGTGACGGTATACGAGAATCCAGTCCATAATGAACCAGGGCTCTTCTCGTTTTTTTTTTTTTGCGGACACGGCTGAAGGGGAACGGCGTTTCGCGGAAACGAACCGTCATTTCCTGGAAGCACTGGGTTATCTAGGGGCGCGGCAGCGTCCCGCCCACCAAGAAAACCGAAAACCTCCATACCTACCTACAGCGACCAAGACACTGTTTACACGACAATTAGGGGTCGAGTTCCGTCCCGGGGGGGGGGGGGGGGGGACTCGGCCTCCTGAGGGACCTCCTGTGTTTATTTTTCGTACAATCATTCTCTAGAGGCCCCTGAGGACGTGTAGCGAATTTCAACTCTTGGGACAATCAGGTGACGAAGTGATAAAAGTTTGAAAAACTGTATTTTTCAATTTTTCTACATCTTGTTGTCGTTGTCCTTTTTCTTCTTTGACAGGACTTCAGCCTCACAGACCTAATGGATCGTGTTAAAATTTGCACACACAATTGCTATGCTCCAAGGACGTACTTCGTACATGTTGTCTCCCTTCCCCCATTTTGAAAAAATGCAGGTAAGTATGCAGATATTGAGAAAAAATGTTAAGGTAGGCATTGGGGAAAAAATGTGTACTAAGACATCAATCAATGCAAAAATATGTTGACGACACCCCCCCCCCCCCCCAAATAAAAACCCTGTTGTAAAAATTTACCCGCTGAATGAGTAGGTGTACCTACTCAGAAAATTATTAGGTACCTACTGGGAAAAAGCGTTTACCTCATCAATGCAAAAATATGTGATTCCCCCCCCCCCACCATCCACACAACAATCCTGTTATACAAATTCACCGGCCAAAAGAACTCCTCAGCCGCGAAAACGATTGATACCCATTTTGGACGCCGAAGTAGCATGCTCGGTGTTTCGCACCTCCCTCTGGGATGTGCATAAAGGATTCTGTTCCTTCCTCCTCTGTTACATATGAATAAGAACCCATTCCTTCCCCCAAACCTTGAATTTTCTATCAACGCAGTTTGGCGGGCAGCTTTTTGCCCCCAAGGCGAAAGCTCCCGATACATTGAGGGCCCCCAGGGGGAGGTAATCCTTCTCGTAGATATTTTATATTTGAATGGTATATGATGTGTGAACGTTTAACAGTTGGAGTTGGTGCTATGCGCGTTCCAAGATGGTTGCTATGAGGAGCTGCTGGCGCTATTACAGTGTAAGTATCGTGTCCTCCAACCTAACAACTTGTAAAATGGATGCGTTGCGTTTTTGTATAGGGGGAACGGTGCTTACCTAGTCGTGCTTGCTGAAATTCGTTGATACTCTCCCCTTGAAGTGAGTGAAGGGGAGGTTAAACATCGCGATTTCCACACTGAAATCGTTGGGACCTATAAATTTTTTTAAAATAATTTTCAAATCGCGCTGCTTTTGATCTTGGAGAAAAAACTTGTCTACTGAGTTCATCTTCTCCAAATAATGAAATATGGAACCGTGGCTACTATTGTAAAAAGCTTTCCACCCATCATTGACCTGTCAAGGAAGAATGGCCATTTACTCAGTGCTCATCCATCTCAGTTCAGTCAATTCCAGTCCAGATAACAGCTCATGATACTTGTTACTGTTGGTTGTTACCTACGTGAGGTTTGACAAGAAAGCCACTTTGTCTGCAAAACTAAAGGAACCAAGATGATCTGTGCTGGCCAAGGCTGTTGCTCAATAATGAGAACGAGGTGTGAAAAATGCAATGTGGGAATTTGCACAGGTACCCTGATTCGTTAAATTCCTCACGAATCAGTGTAGATCACCGGACTTCTATCTCCGGATTGCTAATATTAATGTTCTGTTTCTTTGAAGTTACCCAAGTTTCTGGTTCATATTTATATGTTTTCGAGAAGAACTTCTTTGTGATGAGGGGCTTGCCTTTAGACGTTCCCGATAGCTAATTCGCAACCTGTATGAGACCGTTTTCGCTGCCTTTCTAATCTATGCTTTGTTATAAATATGTTGAAAACAAATAAACAGTCATTTGTCCGTTATTTAGAGTGAACCATTGTGATTTTTACTCTGCACTTTCGTTACGTACAATGTAATTCCATAATTATTTTATAATTAACAACCAAGGAAAGCACATGCTATGTGGGAATTGACAGAGGTAGCCTGATTCGTTAAATTCCACACTCAGCAGTGTAGATCGCCGGACTTCTGTCTCCTGATTGCTAATATTAGTTGCTGTTTCTTTGAAGTTACCCAAGTTTCTGGTTCATGTTTATAGTTATGTTTTCAAGAAGAACTTCCTTGTGAGGGGCTTGCCTTTTGTTTTTCCCGATAGCTAATTTATTTGCATCCTACATGAGACGGCTTTTGCTGCCTTCCTAATCCATGCTTTGTTATAAACATGTTGAAGCCAAATAAACAGTCATTTTACTGTTATTTAGAGTCAATTCTATGTGGTTTCTTCCAGAAGAATCGTAATGTAGAAAATCTTGGCAAAATGGTCTCACCACTGCCATAAAACAAATTAGAAAGCGAACGGCTATATTTTTTAAATTGTTCCCTTTTTTGTTTCTTTTTATTATTTTATTTTGAACCTATTTGGAGCCAGAATATGTGAGGATATCGAAAAATTAGGAGAAACACACATTTGGGACTTAAATGTCGCACTCCTCACCTACTTTTATTGAGCTTGGGGAAGGGGAAACTAACTCCATCCACCCATGGCAAACTGCACTGCCGGTGTCGCGGTCGTGGGGCTGTCTTTTCAGGAGGATCCGAATTTGAGCCAATCACTTCGCTCACAGCTACATAGGTATAATTGCCCACGTATGTTTAAAGTATGTTCACTACTTAAATTTTCCGTATCTTTCCTTAAATTAGTTACATCATAGAAATTAACATACTGATAGCTTCAGTACGGGCATCAAGTCTGAATTTGTCTCAAACCACTTCACCGGTGATCTGCCCGGGAACGTTTAGGACTTGCTAGTTCATCTTTACCGATTCGAAGCGGAGGAGTACACCATGACTCACCCGGCTATTATGATGTATGAAAGCAGAATGCTCTAACGAACCGTTTGTTTCATGCCAACTTCATCCGCGTAGTAATACCTATTATCTCGACTCAAGAATGTTAGATTTCAACGGGTTGATAAATGGTTCGGCCAATAGGCCGTTGTTTTAAATGAAAATTTCCCTGCATTTCCCTTTCCATATTTTAGTGTCGGTACTGCTCGACCCAGGTAGCGGATAGTCACTTTTGTTCTTTATTTTTTATATATATTTTAATATACGTATTGTCGTGGTCCTCCTATACCACTCAAACTCTGTAATAGATTATACTCAATAAACCAAGTGGAAGGAAGGGGTCTACAAGAGACGGGAGGCGTCCAACCACCGCCTCTCCCCACCAGTCTCTACCGATGGTGGGGGGGCCGAGGGAGGGTGGAACAAGCCCTATATAACTCGTACTCCCGACCAGATTTCTTCATTCTACGAGCTCCTCTAAGTCAATGACTCATCTCTCTCTCCCTACCTTCCTTCCCTCGAAAAGACCTCGTGAGTGGTGGAACCTGCCTTGGTGGAGCCTTCGGGTATAACTGGTGTGGTGGTAACCTTCCAAGCACGTCATCCAACACCTCACACTCCATCACACCCTCTCCTATCCCAGGCGCCAAAACCACTCACAACAAGTGGTAGCCGTACACCACTCTGGTGACCCCCGAAAATCCAATCAAGGGCTAGGCCCCGATATTCCAAGCACAACAAGTGTTAACCCCAACGTTCCAATCACGACATGTATGTTAACGTAAAGAAACAAATTTTGAGGGATGAGATAACTATCTATGCTTCCATGTAGGGATGAAAATCGATTTTAGATTATATCGAACGATCGACGCTTTGGTTGCAATTTTTTTCTCCCCGATTTAAATAGAGTATTAGCTGCCGATCATTTGCTTTCATATGTTGACCGAACTTTCATTTTGGACTAACATTTTCAATAACGAAAATATGGAATCGATCATGGAAAAAACTTGTTTACCCCCCCCCCCCCCCCCCACAAATCGGTTGGTTTGCCACGGTACATAGAATAGGAAAATTGAAAGAATTATGGTCCGTCTGCTTTACGCCGTACGTGGTGCTTTCCTTGGTTGTTAATTATAAAATAATTATGGAATTACATTGTACGTAACGAAAGTGCAGAGTAAAAATCACAATGGTTCACTCTAAATAACGGACAAATGACTGTTTATTTGGTTTCAACATATTTATAACAAAGCATAGATTAGAAAGGCAGCGAAAACGGTCTCATATAGGTTGCGAATTAGCTATCGGGAACGTCTAAAGGCAAGCCCCTCATCACAAAGAAGTTCTTCTCGAAAACATATAAATATGAACCAGAAACTTGGGTAACTTCAAAGAAACAGAACATTAATATTAGCAATCCGGAGATAGAAGTCCGGTGATCTACACTGATTCGTGAGGAATTTAACGAATCAGGGTACCTGTGCAAATTCCCACATTGCATTTTTCACACCTCGTTCTCATTATTGAGCAACAGCCTTGGCCAGCACAGATCATCTTGGTTCCTTTAGTTTTGCAGACAAAGTGGCTTTCTTGTCAAACCTCACGTACGTAACAACCAACAGTAACAAGTATCATGCGCTGTTATCTGGACTGGAATTGACTGAACTGAGATGGATGTGCTCTGAGTAAATGACCATTCTTCCTTGACGGGTCAGTAGTGGGTGGAAAGCTCCGTACAATGGTACCCATGGTTCCATTTTACATTATTTGGAGAAGATGAACTTAGTGGACAAGTTTTTTCTCCATGATCAAAAACAACGCGATTTGAAAATTATGAAAAAAAAAAAATGATAGGTAACCTATAAATTATCGCGGAAATCGCGATGTTTAACCTCCCTTTCACTCCCCTCAAAGGGAGTATCAGTATCAACGAATTTCAGCAACTACGACGAGTTAAGCACCATTCCTCCAAAGTTCAAAACCGCAAAGCATGCTGTCGTGGTATCCTCCCAGAACCACTTCCTGTATATTTACTCTTATAAGATCTCACAATAAAACCAGGGAATGGAGCGGCAGGCGCAGGAGACCCGAAGGACCTGGTGGGGATCCCCACCATCCTCCACTAGTATGGAGGATGGAGGGAGATAGTCGCAGGGACAAACTCGGCTCCTTCGCCTTCCAACTCATTCTACGCTCTCCTCAAGTCGATGACTTATCTCTCTCACTTCACTCCTTCTCTCTTCTTACTCTAAAAGATCCCAGGGTGGTGTTAACCTTATAGGTGGTAACCACTGGGAACACTTCCATGCTATCCAAAAAGATCCCAGAGTGGTGTTAACCTTATAGCTGGTAACCACTGGGCACATTCCTCCTGACGCCTTAATGGTGGGTACCTTATAGGTGGTAACCAGGGGCGCTAGGTCCGCTTCCTGTTCCTACCTTGCCCCTCACCAATGCATCCACCACACATGCATTTTACAAATTATCAGGTTAGAGCACACAATACTTACTGTAAAAGCGCCTACAGCTCCTCCATAGCAACCATCTTGGAACGCGCACAGCACCATCTTCAATTGTAGAAAGCGCAGAATCGAATATAGAACATCTAGGAGAAGGATTATTACTTCCCCCAGAGGCCCCTCAAAGTATCCGGAGCTTTCGCCTTGGGGGGGGTAAAAAGCTTTCAGCCAATCTGCGTTGAATAAAATTCAAGGTTTTGGGGGAAGAAATGGGTTCTTATTCATATGCAACAGAGGTGGAAGGAACAGAATCCTATATGCACATCCAAGAGTGAGGTGCGAAACATCGAGTATGCTACTTCGGTGGTCAAAAAGGATATCAGTCCTTTTTGCGGCTGAGATTTTTTTTGGTGGGTGAATTCTTATAACTCGGTAGTTGTTGTTGTTGTGGGTGGGGGGGGGGGGGATGACGCCTAAACAATGGTAGTAATAAGTTGAAATTCGGAAGGCAGGTGCGGGTTCGGCCACTTCCCATATACAATTCATTGAAAAAGTACTGTAACTTTCGTCTACCCATGCTCAAACGAGAAATCCTTTTCAAAATCACAACTAGGTACCTTAGAAATCGTCGAAAAGAGCTGAAAGTTGGAGGGTAGATGCACAATGGTACTCTGATGGTTCCATATCGATTATAAAAATTCGGATGTGCATGCGAAAACACGAAATGTCTGTGTAATCAAATGGGTCACCTCCAAAAAGGCTTCCACCCCAATTTGACTAGGGCGGTATTCCCTGTTGACTCGGGAGGTTGAAGGAGAAGGCTCCAGACCCTTCTGCGCCTCCCTTATGCGCAATGGAGGGGAAGCCTATAAGTATCCCCGCTCCCACCGCCATGACACACTCTTCCCGGAGACTTACCAGAGACCAGACCTGCGACCGTAGTATTGAGACTTAGAGATTGTGTTGGATAGGATTGAGATAGTTGAGTAGTGAGTGGTGTTTGTGTAGAGACGAGATTCTTTTTATTATTTCCCCGCCGATTGATCCCCCAAGGAAGACGAGAAGGCGTAGACAGAGGAACCTGGAAACGGCTTACGATCTGAACCCAAACAATAACCGTCGAGCAAGAGAGAGGAGGGCTAGACCCACCAGGAAAGCACATCTGACCCCAGCTGTGCTAAACCTCGTACTGCCGTGGAATATCGATCTGTTACAGGACCACCCGCCAACAGCCAAGCCCGGAGTCCCGGAATTCCCCTGGACCGAAGCCCGGAAGGACCTCTCTGGACCACACGGAGCACCGTTCCAGCACAGGTAGGACCCAACGTCCCTTATTTTCACTTGTTGTACTTAAACGATATCCATCGCGTAATAGCGCCCCTCAGGCCTCTGTGCATCACACTGTCTGGAAGAAAGCTACTAAGGGTCTTGTCCCGTTTTGTTCCAGAACTTTCAACCTATCTTTTGGCCCCGAACGTCCCGTATCCCAGTATCAAGAACTTCTGAACCCATCGTCTGCACCCACGACTCTGGTGCCACATTCACACAAAATTTCGTCAATATTAGTAATATTACATCATCTTGCTGTATCAGTCCCCTTTGCATTTAACTTCCCGCCTAACGCGTATTACTGGCTTCACCATACTTTACTGTTCTCTATTGCGCACCCGCGACCCCGAACTTATATTGTACTTTCAATTAATAAACTCAGTCTCTTTTACGTATTTAGTTTCTTCAGTTCCCTTATTGCTACCAGTAGAGTCACCATTCGAACCGCCATCAGGCTTCCAAATTTCTTAGCTTTTATTAGGAATTACAGCCTTAGCATAACCTGTACCCGAAGTCAGAACCTGTGCAACGCTGACTGCGGGACCCCTTGCCAGCCTACAAAACTACAGGGTAACGTTCTTGTCCCCAGATCAAATTCATTAAAAAGTACTGCAACTTTAGTCTGCACATGCGCCAACTTGAAATCCTTCTAGAGCCCACAACTATCCTGGAAATCGTCGCGAAGCAATGAGGTTTGGCGGGTAGTTGGGGATTGGGCCGCAGGTAGTCCCATATTACAGTCATTGATAAAGTACCTACTGTGACTTTCGTCTGTTTATGCGCCAACGTCAAATCCTAGTAGAGCCCATAAATACCCTTGGAGAAGACATGTCTTTGGATTTAAACTTAAGGCGACATTTACTTGGATTTCTCTCTGAATGTTAATTAGTTTTACTAATTTGTTTTAGGATAAAATCAATCTTCAAGTGGTATGATACCGCAAATATTCATAATATTGATATGAATACCTATAATAATCTATTACGCTCATCAATTAATCTTATTACTACAACTCCTATTCCATCCTACTATTTTGTCATTTTTAAACCCCTCAGTTTCAAATCCATACGCGTCAGTTATCCATCTATCCACCGAATGGACCCACCAACTAATCATGTACGTGTTAAATAGGTGAGGAAGGTATACTGCCAAGGACTACTTCTGGAAACGGCCATGTGTGGCAGGGCACATTTACTTCTCGCAATCACAGACCGTCAGGCGTTTTCAGAACAGAGTCGGTGGGTCGTCTGAATTGACGAATTACCGCGGTTTCAGAACCGGCAGGCAGGCGGCACGCCGCGATGTCTGACATCACTCATTCCACCTGGACGATCCCCAGTCTCGGGTTTCCTCCCGGGAAACGTCAGGGACAGAACCGCTCCGACCCACCGCCCGGAGATCCGATCTTAGTGGTTCACTCCTAGTTCCTCCTTGTAGAGTAGTTCATTTGAGGGAGTAGTTCAGTTAGTTCACTCTTTGAAAGGAGTAGTTCTTTTGAGTTAGTTCAGTAGTTCTTCCCAATCCCTTTTCGTTTCCAATCACACAAGAACTAATGAACTAAAGGAACTACCGTTCAGTAGATACTATCAATTCCTCGTGACTGTAGTAAAGGAACTATCGTTCAGTGGATACTATAAACTTCTCATGGCTGTAGTAGGGGAACTATCGTTCCGTGAATACTATAAACATATCAATTAGTATTTATTCGCCTTATCTGAATGATTCCTAATGAACTAAACGAACTATCGTTCATTGGATCTCATGTAGTATCCACCGTTCCTATGAACTACAAGAACTAAAGAACTAACGAACATCGTTCTGTGCATTATGAACTATGTAATGGATGAGGGGTTTAACTACGCCGCCCATACAGCGTAGTTTCCCCCTCTCCATCCTCAAGAAAGGTAGGGAGGCAGTGTGACAGCTGCCCCCGGAGACAAATGGTTAGATTATAACGCGTTGCCTCCGAGAGTTGATGATTCGTTTCCGCGAATCAACCGCCCTTTCAGCCGCGTGTCAAAAAGATTGGGAAGAGCCAGCATCCAAGATGGACGGGATTCCCATATACCGTCACACTCCTCCCCTTAAAAACATACTTCTTTGAAGAAGAAGTATGTGAAGTTAGACACGGGACTGAAAGTAGTATGGAGTTCTAATTCAGGAAGATTCATCTGAAAAACTCCAAAGCTGACAGCTTCCATCGTAATGGTACTACTGAGAATTGTTACTGGTGGAGAACTTAGCTCCTATCAATATCACTTGGCGCACTTGGACAAAAAGGAAAGAAAAAAGTAGTTGTCAGAGGTTCTGGTTCAGGAAAGTTCATCTGAACAACCTCTGGGTGATTAACCCCCATCATAAGATGGAACAACTGGGAAAACAAGGGGAAAAATTACAAAAAATAGGCGTTGAACGCCAGGCATAACAGCCTTAAGAATAATATCATGAGGTTTGATATTAATAATAGTAATAATCATGAGGTTGATTGTAATAATAATAATCATGAGGTTGATTTGATAAAAATAGAAAATCCAATGGCCGAAGTGTATATTGATAAACAAAGGGGTATTAAAAAGAGGATTCCTTCTGGAAAACCTCAGAGCTATTCCTTCTGGAAAAGCTCTCAAAAAGTGGAGGGGGTACCGAGGATAAAATCCAGCACATACCCACCAACCACGCTCTGCTACCATGTAATGGATGAGGGGTTTAACTACGCCGCCCATACAGCGTAGTTTCCCCCTCTCCATCCTCAAGAAAGGTAGGGAGGCAGTGTGACAGCTGCCCCCGGAGACAAATGGTTAGATTATAACGCGTTGCCTCCGAGAGTTGATGATTCGTTTCCGCGAATCAACCGCCCTTTCAGCCGCGTGTCAAAAAGATTGGGAAGAGCCAGCATCCAAGATGGACGGGATTCCCATATACCGTCACAACTAAGAACTAAAGAACACTAGTAACTCACAAGTCGACTGAGTTAGTTCTTTAGTTAGTGGAGGATGTATTGAATATATACACCGCTCCGGGTGTAGACGGTATCTCCACCAACCTTGTCAAAATTCCTGTAATTATTGCTCCTGTACTTCATACTTGTAATTTAAGTATAGCCTCGTCTAAGTAACCTCGAATTTTCAAGACAGCTAAGGTGGTTCCCTTATACAAAGGATGAGTTAAATCAGATCCTAATTGCTTCCGTCTTATATCCATGTTGTAAGTCTTTACCAAAATTATTGAAAGATGGGTAAAGCAGCGTTTGTCCGTGTACCTAGAGTCGAACGACTTGTTGTCATCGAGGCAGTTTGGGTCAGACACAATAGGAATGTTGAGGACACTCTTTTCGATCTTGTGAATAACATTTATGGAGTGCGGGATGAAGCTTTGAATGGAATGGTGGTGTACTGTATCTAGCCAAGGCTTTCGATGCAATTGATAAATCGCTAATGCTGGTGCGTTTGGAGGCGGTTGGAGTCGTTGGGGCAGCGCTGTCTTGGTTCCAAAGTTATTTGTCCGATCAAATACAGGTGGTCTCGGTTGAGGATGAACAGAGCTCAGAGCTCCTGTGTGAGTGTGGTGTAATCCATGGAAGTATACTTGGCTAGTGTGCCAATCAAACAGCCAGTTAAACGGACTGGTGTGAAATCTTTTTGGATATGGAGAGCGATCTTACTCTGCTGCACGAATGGCTCCAAAGAAGCATATTAACACTTAATGAAAATTAGTATAAAAACATGGCCATTTTAGCTCCAGAGGGAGCGAGTTGAGTGACCCATCTCTATCATTAAGGATATACAGTTGGGTCTGGTCAGTCCCCAGTTGTTCCTGCCCCGCTCTGTCACAGGTCAGAAGTTGTAAATATTTAGGAGTCATGATTGATTACTGGCTAACCTGGGAGGATCATATAACTTATATCCATGATAAGTTGAAGAAATATTTATTTATTTTCTATAATTTGAGATCGGTGATTGACTTTCGCCGACTGAAGTTGATGTATTTAACATTGGTTCAGTCTGTATTGCAATATGCCATAGTAGTGTGGGGAAGCTGTGTCGTATCGAGGCTTAAAAAGCTTGACATTTTGCAAAAAGGTCTGTTGAAAGTGATATTAGGAAAACATCGTAGATTCCCATCATCCGAATTGTATGACGAAGTTAAGTTTTTTACTTTAAAACAAATTTTGGCTGAGGCATTGCTTCTGTATTTCCATAAATACCCATCCATGGTTGTTTCTGAAACAACTCATAATTAACACACGAGGTTGGTGAGTTCGGGCTTTTCTCTTAAGGGTAAATGTCACGGATTTTAGTAAGAAATATTTTCAATAGATGGCTGCACCGTCGGGGGCAATCCGATATTCGGTTTATCTCTTGAACGGGTCAGCCGATTTTCAATCTGTAAAATGTTCTGTAATCGTTATCAACAACCTCAAGTGGCGACATTCAGTTTTGAATTTTAAAATTTTTTTCATGGAGTTCCCGAAATTGGTTTACTCAATTTAAATTTTTTTGGAAAAAGCAACTAGTACTTTTTTGGTAAAAAAATCAAAGAATCCAAATCCATCTTCAGATTGAAAATCGGATCATTAGATCGAACGGCATCTGGGAAAATCACTATAACAATAGGGACTTGGCCCACTAATCCTCGGGGGGGGGGGGGGGGGGGGGGGCTCCACCCCTAGGCTGGTGCGACGTTGCACTTCTACTTCCACCTGGCGAGAGTCTACCAGGAATCCTGGGGGTCCTGGGAAGTTTTCTAGAACCAGGGGTCTGGGGAGTTGGTGGATATCCAGGTTCATTATATCTAATAGTTGGACTTTTTTCAACAAGGTAAACCGACATTTCTGATCTCATGCCGTCGAATTATTCTCAACACTATTAGTAATACGCTGGCCGACAGACAGGAAGTACAGGAATCTATCAGGGGAGAAAGATGAGATTGATGTCAGTTATTTTTTTTTTGTTATGGTTATTGTCATTTTAATCCCCCCCCCCCCCCCCCTTCACACCCATAGGGTTTTTGGTTTATTCTTGTTATTTTTATTATAGTTTTCGTTGTTATGGTTTAATTTCTTCTTGCTATTTTTATTACGATTATTAAACATTTTTAATGTTATTATCGTTATTGCATGCATTTTGTATTGTTATTGACATTCGTAAAACGTGTAACTTGGTATCGTTATTTTATTTATTTTCCTTATTGTTGTCGAAGTTTTTAAAACATTTAAACAAATTTATTCTTGCTACCTTTTGTTTTTGTTCATACTGTCTTACAAAATCTTTTTTTAATTAAAGAAAACACGCTGCAAATTATTATATAACGGTTTATTATTTACCTGTATGACGCCCCTTCTTCGTAGATCACTGTTTTCTGTGGTCCGTACCTACCCTAGAGCTCCAACCAGGAATGCACTAAGCCGAGTAGTGGCGAGTAGTGGATCCGGCACGGGAATTAAAGTTTCATACAAATGCGCGGGATTCAATAATTCAATAATTAATTACTTGTTGTTTTTCATAAAGCGTATCGTTTGTTAAAGTTGCAGAACAAATGAAATACTATTGTGATGAATTTGGAAATTGGTTCATCACGGTGGCGTGAGGAAAAAGACGCAGGCGGCGGATATCCACCGATCATCTACGACTTTTAGGAGGAGATGGAGGTGAGTGAAGGAATTTGCCCAGGCGGCGGTAATCCACCGACATCTAGGTTCTTTTGAGAGAGGAGGTGCTGTCTAGGCGGCGGTAGTCCACCGATCATCTAGACATAGAGGAGAGGGGTTTTCCCAGGCGGCGGTAATCCACCGATCATCTGAGAGGAGGAGCAAGGTAGAGGAGAGAAGAGAGAGAGAGCTAGTTAGAGGAAGTGCCGAATGAGGCTAAAGCCCCAGGATCCAGGGTTTTATAGGAGATGGAGGCCTCTCCCTCCAACTCCCTGTTTGGAGTTGGTGGTGGGGCTCCAGGTTGTGTCCCTTGGTTCTGTGGCCTGTCTCCCCACTCAGTTGTTTATTGACGGAAACTAAGTTTGGCATAAGAATATTGGTGAGAGCTTAAAGTTACTAGCGGAGTGTTCCCGGGAGGGACTCACGACAGAGGTCCCCCCAGTTCGAACCAAGATTTGTGGAGCTGAAGGCGCAAGGTGACAGGGGCTGAGGGCCAAGGCAAACAAAAGTGGAGCTGAAGGCGCAAGGTGACAAGGGCTGAGGGCCGAGGCAAACAAACAGTGGTGCTGAAGGCAGGGCAAGAGGTATGTGAGGGGCTGAAGGCAAAAGGTGACAGAGGGTGAGGGCCACGGCAACAGGATGAGTGCTGAGGGCGTCATCTTAATCCTAGGTGATAGTGAACTTAAAATTAGGCGTATTGACATAAGTAAATGGGTACAGATGAATAGTTACATAAGGAGGTGAGTACATGAGTAGTTGGGTGGAGATGAGTATTTACCTAGGGTTGGGAGTATATACAAAAATGAGTTATTGCGTAAGATTAGGTATAGGCATAGTATTTACAAAGTTATAGTAGTTAGAAGGTTATAGTTATAGTATTTACAGGTGTAGTATTTATAAGGTATAGTATTTACAAGGTGATAGTATTTACAATGTCGTGGGGGTACAATGGGAGGGTGCGGAAATCCGCCGTTCCCTGGGTGTGGAGAGGATGTGGTGTGTGGATGGGTGTAGGTGTGGTGTAGGTGAAGTGTGTCTCGGCGATGTGGTGGCGGTGATGGGGCGGCCGCGGCGGGGCTGTGAGAGGCGGTACAGTGCGTGTGGATACATGAGACACAAGCACTGTCCCGCGATCTCAAGGCCCCGCCGTGATTGCTCATAGCGGGGCGGGTGACTGGGCCGCCGGGACGCGGTGGATGCGGGGACGCTCCCTCCGTCCGTTTCGCCGCCCGGGCCGTTTTGTCCCGGCGGGAACTATTGGGGATATCCCCGGCGGTGTTGGGGGGGTAGGGGATGTTGGGGGTTTGCTGATTTGGGGGGATGGTGGGGGAGACTGTGAAATGGGGGGGTCGAAAATTGAAAATTGGGGGGCGGAAAATTGGGGTTGAAAATCGGGAGGCGGGGGTTTGCGAGTGACAGGGGGGGTTTTGATTTGAATGGGGGGTGGGGGGGGCATGAGTTCCGCGAGGCGGAACTCGCGGAGAATGGAGGCCATTAATGGGTCGACGGGGGTGTAGGGAGGGTGTACCCCGGTGGCTTGTGCTGCGCGAAATTCGTGCAGTATCCGCCACTGGGGGTACTTCCACCGCCGGGGCCGGGGAGGTAGTCCGGTAATCCGTTGCGGAACAAACATAAGCGGTGATGGGGGCCCGGGCGAAGGGGGTAGGGGGGATAGCGGGTCCGGGACGAAAACGTCCCGGAGTATGGCCGCCATTTCCGGATCCGAATCGAAATCCGGAAACGGCGACGGGGGTGACAGGTGCGTTTGGGAGAGGTGCGACATGGCGAACGGACGGCGGGAGACTGATAGTGGTTGTTGGGTGAGGGAGCACAGGGGCGGGCTTGCACCTGGCTAACGGGACAGTGTGGGGTTTCCCGTCAATTAACAGGGTCGCGGTGGTCGGTGTTGTGCGGATGACTTGAAAGGGCCCGGCATAAAGGGGTTGAAAGGTTTTATGCATGCCAGGCTCTTTCAAGTACATGTGAGTGGCGGTGTAAAATCGTTTGGGGTAAGTGGTGTCGTTTGTCAGTGTTGAAGTGCGGAGCGGTTCCCTGTTAATTGACGGGGTGTTGTGTGGAGTGAAAATGTCGGCTGGTAAACGGAGAGGGTCTTTAAAAGCGTGTTGTGCGGGACTTGTGTTGTCTGAAGGACGGGTGGAAGTACGGAGGCTTAGTAAGACATAGGGGAGGGTTTTGGTCAATGAGGGGGATGTGGCTGATGTGGAGATGGCTTGTTTAAGGACCGAGTGCCACTGCTCTATTTTCCCGTTGGATTGGGGGTGATAAGGAGTGGTGCCGATTTTCTGAATCCCGAGGGAACGGAGCAGGTCGGCAAAGTGGGCTGATTCAAACTGCCTCCCCTGATCGACCGTGAGTGTCCGCGGACAGCCGTAGCGGCTGATCCACTGATTTAGGAAGGCCGCGGCGACGGCGTCCGCGGTAATGTGGGCGAGTGGGATGCACTCAACCCAATTGGTTGCACGGTCGATCATGGTGAGGCAGTACCTCTTCCCCTCGGAGGGGGGAAGAGGGCCGACCAGATCTAAATGGACGTGTTCCCACGGGAGGGAGTCGGGAATGGGTTGAGGAGGTACATGGGGGTGAGCCGAGACCTTAAAATGCTGGCACTTCTGGCACCCTAGAACCCAGGTACGGATATCTGTGTTCATGTGGGGCCAGAAGTACCGCGTCTTGATCAGATCCCGGCTCGCCCGGATGCCGGGATGATGGAGGGAGTGGTAGTGGAGGAACAACTGCCGTCTCAGCTCCGGTGGGACGTAAGGGCGCGGTGAATCGGCCGTTACGTCGCACCAGAGGTTGAGGGGAGGCAGTTGTTCCAATTTGGAGGCGGAGATGATGTTGGAGAGTGCGGGGTCGGAAGTTGGAGTTTGGTGTGATTTAATGATTTGCGGGGAGGGGAAGGGCAGTAGCTCCTCCACCGGCGCGGGAGTGGGGCGGGATAGCGCGTCCGCCACGCAGTTGTCGGCCCCCGGCAGGTAGCGAATATCGGACGTGAACTGTCCGATAAATTCGAGCTGCCGGAGGCGACGCGGGGAGGCGGATTTGCGGTTTTGGAGGAGAGCGTGGGTGAGGGGCTTGTGATCAGTGATGACAGAGAACTGCCTGCCCTCCACGAAGTCACGAAAGTGTTTGATGGCTTCGTGGATGGCGAGGAGTTCTCTGTCGAAGGTTGAGTAATTTTTTTGGGTCGGGGACAGAGTTTTAGAAAAGAAACCGAGGGGTTGGGGGTTGGCGCCGGTGTGCTGGTGGAGCACTGCCCCGATGGCCCAGTCGGACGCATCGGTTGTGATGGAGAGGGGAGCGTGGGGGTCGGGATGGGCTAATAGAGCGGCGTCCACTAGGTCCTTTTTACAAGTTTGGAAGGCGGTTGTAAGGGCGGGGGTCCAGGGTATGGGGCGGTTATCGTTTTTTTTGGCTGGTTGTGGGATGGCGTGTATGAGTGGTTGTTGGTGTTGTGCTGCGTGTTTGATGTGTCTACGGCAAAAGTTTAACATACCCAGGTGTCGAACGCCTGAGGCCTAGCTCTTAAATTGAGTTTGGATCCTCAGGATGTTCTGTTTTATTCTTGGGACAGAGGACTGTAAGGGCTGTCCACTCCTCGATAGCTCGAATCTACTAGGTATTTTCCCGCTAATTGGATCCCACTTACGTGATTCAAATAGAATCCTGGTCCTCGAAGTCAGGCACTCCAGTTGAGGGGTATGGGAGAGGTTGGAGCAGGGAAAAGGAAAACTCGACGAAGGAAGGCGGCTCTTCCCCAGCAGGTCGGCACGGTAATAATAATTTTTCCCGGATCCATCCGGGAGGGAGGGGGGGACCCAAACAGATGGCAGTTCCGCCAACACAACAATATTTCCGAACATCCCGCCCACCTAGGGATATAATTCCTAACCCCAGGACTTCTAACCAGCTTGTGAGGCCCTAGGACTACCAAGTGGCACGATACAAAAGGTAACAAGGAATCAATATTAACCATTAATATACTCATGCAAAAACAACAACGACAAATAAACAATAGATAATACAAAAAAAGAACATGACTTAGAAGGTTATACTTGTGGCACACACAGGATACGTTAGAACGATTGAGATTTGCAAAGGAAAGGTAAGGATAACGAACTTCACTTCAGCCGGGGCTATGGCGAAGACTTACGCGAAAGGAACAGGGTAGCCCAACGGTTAAGGTAGGAAAAGACACTGTGTGGCCCAAATACAACATTCCAAAAAGCCTACTGTTCTGGTAATGGACAGAGGTGGACAACCGCACGGCGGTAGTTCCCTGTGGCAGTACGTACATCCGCTACCCTAGTGACAGAGTTAGACCCAGGGTACAGCTGGACAATACGTCCGAGCTTCCAGTGCAGAGGGGGCAGTTTTGAGTCTCTGACGAGAACCATCATGCCGGGCGTCAGGTTGGGTGTCTTCTGGTTCCACTTATGCCGCTGCTGGAGAGTGTTGAGGTAGTCTGTTGACCATTTTTTCCAGAATGAGGCGACCAGCTGGCGCAGCAAGGTCCACCGATTGCGAGGGTTCATGTCAACAGAGTAGGAGGTTCCTCCACCAAGGCGCTGGGAGGCCCCATCATCAGAAAGTGGCCTGGGGTGAGAGCTTGGAGATTTCCTGGATCAGCTGAGAGAGGTACCAATGGGCGGGAGTTTAGGGTTGCCTCCACCTGTGCCAAAACGGTATAAAACTCCTCATAAGTAAGAATCTGATCTCCAATGACACGCGTCAACAGCCGTTTTGTGGACTTAATGCCAGCCTCCCAAAGTCCGCCAAAATGAGGGCTGGCTGGGGGGCTCAACTTCCACTCAATACCCCTATTGGCCAGCTGCCGAGTGACAGTCTCATTAAACTGGTCTGACTGAATAACCTCCTTCCAACCCTCCATCCGATTCCTGGCACCAATGAAGTTAGTTCCACAATCACTGTACAGGGTGGAAACCGAACCTCGGCGTGCAATAAATCGCTTCAAAGCAGCAAGAAAGGCGTCGGTGGATAAGCTAGATGCCAGTTCGAGGTGTATAGCCTTGGTGGTGAAGCATACAAAGAGGCATATATGTAGGCCTTGAGTATAGTTGCTTTACGCACCCTATTCATCTTTATTTGAAAGGGGCCGCCATAGTCAACTCCAGTGACTTCAAACGCCTTCCCAGGTTTCAGGCGTTCAGCTGGCAAATCACCCATCATAGGCTGAATTGACTTAGGGTTGGTGCGGAAACACTGAATGCACTTGGAAACTTGAGCCGATATAGCAGACCGAGCTGAAAGTATCCAATAATGTCGATGTATTATTGAATGCAAATTGGACAACCCAGGGTGGAGGTACAATTTATGATAATAATCAATGACCAAATTCGTGAAGGCATGGGATTTTGGTAGCACCACAGGAAACTTCTGGTCATATGGTAGGCCTGAGTGCCTCAGTCGGCCACCCACTCGCATAATACCATGGTTGTCCAAAAAAGGGTTCAGCTTCCGGAGCGGGCCTGTAGTATTACGTCCTTCTTTTAACGCTGAAAGGTCTAAGCTGAATACCATCCGTTGAACCCAACGACAGCAGGCCATCATGGCTGCTCGAAGCTCTGGCACAGTAATAGGGCCTTTCATAAGAGGCACCCCTCGTACCCAATGCAGGACACGGTTATTCCAAAACCGTAGGTACCAAGCAACCGCTCGACACAGCTTTATCAGAGACGAAAACCTATTGATGATCACCACACCTGTCAACTCGGCAGAACCCTGTGCCACTCCCAGGTGACACACAAGCCGTGCCTCTATACCCTCAGACTCCTGGGGTTCAGAAAGGGGCAAATATGGCCACTCGGCTGGAGGCAGGCGCAGCCAGGACGGTCCAGATATCCAGAGATCGTTGCCAACCAACTCTTGTGGGTACATCCCTCGACTGGCACAATCAGCCGGGTTACAGGCAGTAGGCACATGCCGATAACATTCAGGTGGGACCCTTCTCTGGCATGCACTGACACGATTGGCTACAAAGGTCTTCCATCTATGTGGTGAATTTATAACCCAGTGCAATGCAACTGTGGAATCACTCCAAACTGTTACTGAGGGTTGACCGACTGGTAACAGTACACGGGTCACATGTTCCACTAACCGTGTCACCAGTTCAATTCCACAGAGCTCAAGTCGTGGGAGAGTCTGACCATTTAGCGGGGCTACTTTCGATTTTGCCATCATGAGGAACACCTTAACCTCATGAGAGGGGAGCTGACAACGCAAGTAGACGACTCCCGCATAGCCCTGCTCTGAACTGTCAGCAAACCCATGGAGCTCCAATGATACATGATTATCCACCTGAACCCAACGAGGGAGGGTGAAATGCTCTAAATGTTTCAACTCCCCACGGAACCGCCTCCAGCCCTCAATGACACCTTCAGGTGGAATGCCATCCCAGCCTATCCCTAGTTGCCACAGTTTCCGTATGAGACATTTTCCCATAAAAACAACAGGGGAGATAAAGCCAACTGGATCAAAAAGTTTTGCTATATCTGACATTATCAAGCGTTTAGTGACACTGGCTGGAGCTTCGGTGATTTTATACGAGAATAAATCCGACCTTGGGGTCCACACCAAGCCTAGAATCTTTGTGGACGGTTCACCATCACCATCAAACGAAAGTGTATCAGCTGATACTGCGCAATGCTCCGGTGGAAGTGACCTGAGAACGACCTCACGGTTACTCATCCATTTTCGAAGTTCAAACCCAGCTTTCCCCAGGAGCTGCTCCAATTCTGTCTTCAACTGCATAGCTGCCTCAACAGATGGTACTGATGTAATGACATCATCCATATATGTGTCATGCAACAGCGCTTCCGATGCAGCCGGAAAAAGTTGTCCTTCGTCAATCACCAATTGATGCAAGGTCCTGATTGCAAGGAATGGGGAGGATGAGATACCATACGTGACAGTGGTCAAACAATATTCAACAATGGGCTCTTCTGGGGAGAACCGCCACAGGATCCTCTGAAAGTCATGGTGATCCTCCTGAAGATCTATATTGCGGTACATCTGCCTGATGTCTGTGACCAGAATCACCTCGTGCAGGCGGAAGCGCAGGAGAATATCTAGGATGTCTGCCTGCAGCTTTGGTCCCTTGTACAACACCTGGTTGAGGGACGGTCCATTCCTGGTGGTCATTGAAGAATCAAAGACGACCCTGAATTTAGAGATTTCACCCCGATGATCTTGACGAAAAATGCAGTGATGAGGTATATAGTAGGCTAGTTTGGGTCCAATCAACAACGGTGCCACCCGCATGTGACCTTGCTCCAAATAGTCCCTCATAAACTGCTGATAATGAGTGTTCAACTTGGAGTTACGACTTAACCTCTTCTCCAACAGCAAGAAGCGATTCAATGCTCCCATTCGGCTATCCCCCAATGGCACATGCTTAGCCTTGAATGGCAGGGTTACCGCATACCTACCCGAAGGCAAACGCGAGACCGTAGAAGCATACAGGTCTTGGCAAGCTTGGTCTTCAGGTGACGAAACTGATGATACTGGGGGCTCCTCTAACTCCCAAAATCTTCTAATGAGGGCATCTGTAGTAGGGGGATTATCCAATGCTGTTGTACATAAACTTTGCACCGCAGCTGTCATCTTCTGGTGCCGGCCCACTACACAGTAACCCCAAATACTTTTCAACAAACTGGGGGTGCCAGGTAGTCCCAAAATAGGCCTATCCAGAATGATGCATCCAAACCATTCTGCACCAAGCAGAATATCCACTTCAGCCGGCCTTTGGTATTCAGGATCCGCCAACTGGAGCCCACGAATCCGAGCAGCAGGAAGTGGTCGGACCCATTCAGTAGGAGCACGAGTGATGTTGCGGACAACCAGGGCATCCACTTGAAGCTCAACAGAGTGTTCCGGGCGGAAATTACAGCGTGCCATGTGCCGGCATACCCCCAACGACACCTGGCCCATACCCAACACAGGCACCTCGGTGGCAGAAATCTCCAGGCCTAACCGCTGTACACAAGATCTGGTTATGAACGTCGCCTGACTAGCCGGATCAATCAAGAGACGCACACCCCTGTAAGCACCCTCGTGGTCCAAAACCTGAGCTCTAGCCGTTGCCAGCAACACCTGCCCTATTTTACTAGAGGCATATACTTGCAGAGACGATTGAGGTTCCTGGTTTCCCCTGCCGGAAGAGCCTGATGACGATGATGATGGCTGAACAGGTCTGGAGTCATTTTGATGTTCTCGACGCTTGAAATGCAGGAGAGAGTGATGCCTAGATGAACAGTGCTTACAGGCTGATGGCTTGGGGCATGCAGGGGCATAGTGACCAGGAGAGAGACACAACCAGCATAACTGCTTGCTCCTGACAATATCCACCCTCTTAGACACGTCCATCTGACGGAACGACCCACACTGGTCCAAAACATGACCCTTGCTGCAATGAGGGCATGGTTCTAGGCCCTTGGGCGTACCTACCATCAACGTGTTTGCGACCTTGGCTGCGGGTTGCCGTCCAGGTGATTTATTTGCTGACGCGTCCCTGGCGGAATAAGATGCCTCTAACACCCTAGCCTGCTCCTGAAGAAACCACGTGAATTGACGGATGGAGGGATCAGGTGCGGTCAATAAATGGCGTTCCCAGTCCTCCCGTAACCTGACATGAAGTTTTTTACAACACATAAATAACAAGGGTACCACCCACCCTTCGACGTCGTACCCAAGTGCACTAAGAGCCCCTGTGGCTTCAGTAATTTGACTAGAAAAATTGCGAATAACAGACGGGTTCTGAGATGTGGAAGGAAGAGAATATATGGTGTCCAAATGTGCTGCCGTTTGTAGGTGAATATTATCGTACTGCTTCCTCAACATATCCCAACAAACCCTATAATTGGGGCCAGTAAGAGGAAGATAAGCAACGAGCGCTAACACCTCTCCAGACAAGGCTGATCTTAAATACATGTGCTTCTGAACATCTGTCAGTTGAGAACTAGCATCAACTGTAGCCCTGAAAAGTTCCGCAAACGCTAGCCAAGCCCTGAGATCCCCACTAAATTCAGGTAATTTGATTTTAGGAAGCTGAACATTCAAGGTACCACCAGATGAGCCAGTAGTGGCCGCTGACGCGTCTAGAGGGGATGCACTCGACTCGGACGGGAAACTCGCAGCCATCACCGCTTTAATAGTAAAATATGGATCCTCGAACTTGACAATCTCCGCTGTCAAGTCTTCATCAATACCATTTTTAAAATTGTACGCAACAATCTTCTGAATAGTGCTTAAAAACTGGGTATGATAATCGTCCACCTTCCCAGACATTACCCTCAATAACGTTTTATTCCTTGCCGTGGGAGTCGATTCGACTTCCTCGGCGATCCTCGCAATTCTAAGAATTCGTTCTAGCAACGATTTGGTAAGAAACCTATATTCATCTATCGCTGGCATGATTCAACGGGTAGGTTCGATAAACGAAAGACAATAACTTATTAGACAAGACAATCAAACAATAATATCATACAAGAGTTGTTATACCACGAAATAATAACAATAATAAATACCAATTCCAACGATGACGAAAATAGGTATTACGACGCCGTTCAACCTCGGACGCTCCAATACTTATACAAACTTACCTATACTCGCACTGAATACGCACTAAACATTCCCTTTACGGGGTTTAAATGTCGAATAAAACAAATGACACGACAAATATGAGAAGCACGCAACGGAAACCTCTCCAACTAGCTTCAATCGAGGTAAACACCAAACAAACCAGGACCGGTACCTCGGAGCAATAACAATAAGCTCAGGCCGGCCACAGCCGCTGATTAGTTTGCAGGAGGACTGCGACTTTTAAACCCAAGTGAGAAGATTGTTAAAACCTGTGTCCGACCTTCCTGATTGTGGATCACCAATAAATCCGATGGAAGTCACTTCGCAGAACTACCAACCTTTGTCAGCCGAAAGCGTAACAGGTTGGACGGGGAATAATGCGTGGTCGACACTCGACAGTTCCCGCTTCCGCTGAGACGTCAAGTAAACAACAATCATACAAAATAATGTGTATTATATGCAAATGCGAACATGATAGCGAGATTCAGACGATACAGGTTCGCGATTCAGTGCTGTGCATAAATCGATGCTACCGTGTAGTGACAATACCAGATCAAATAATAAATTGTGCCCACTTGCTAATTATTAGTACCTTAGTACCTACTTCCTTCTGTCTGTGATAATAATAAATTATACACTAATGAAATCTTAATACCGGGAACCCATAACAGAAAAATACGATAATAGGTACGATAAATATTCGTATGTTTAGGAACCAAAGATAAGACAAGAGTGTGCCTGAGCAGAACTTCAGATCGTTGTAAGTACAACCGGATCAAGACGGCCCAATACCACTCAGTCAATCGCTGAACCCAACACAATTAGAATACAAATATACGAAACTACAAAGATAGGAGTACATATAGGTAGGTAATACGCAGATTATAATCCAATGATGCAATAACAATTAGATTTCATGTCAACAAGGCACCTCACAAGCTGGTCACAACAGGTAACGATTATATTGGGTCACCTATACCCCTTACCCCCAAGTGGGGCTGCGATTCGAGATCGATTCCAAAAATTTATCTTTCTCCCAATGATCGAATTTAAGTGGCGTTTTATACAACTTTTCAATCCGGTTGCGAAAAAGGACCAATGTCGAACGCCTGAGGCCTAGCTCTTAAATTGAGTTTGGATCCTCAGGATGTTCTGTTTTATTCTTGGGGCAGAGGACTGTAAGGGCTGTCCACTCCTCGATAGCTCGAATCTACTAGGTATTTTCCCGCTAATTGGATCCCACTTACGTGATTCAAATAGAATCCTGGTCCTCGAAGTCAGGCACTCCAGTTGAGGGGTATGGGAGAGGTTGGAGCAGGGAAAAGGAAAACTCGACGAAGGAAGGC
The DNA here is from genome assembly GCA_954871275.1 of Leptopterna dolabrata. NCBI lineage: Eukaryota > Metazoa > Arthropoda > Insecta > Hemiptera > Miridae > Leptopterna > Leptopterna dolabrata. The sequence continues at coordinate 77,224,678 of OX940974.1, forward strand.
GGCTCTTCCCCAGCAGGTCGGCACGGTAATAATAATTTTTCCCGGATCCATCCGGGAGGGAGGGGGGGACCCAAACAGATGGCAGTTCCGCCAACACAACAATATTTCCGAACACCAGGAAACGGCGGAGTTCCGAGACGGTGCGGGGCTGGGGGAAATCCGTGAGAGCATGTACCTTATCCGGGAGTGGCTTGATACCGTCGGAGGAGACTTGGTGGCCGAGGCAGCGGACGGAGGGTTGGGCGAGGACGCATTTTTCTGTGTTGATGTCGAGGCCTTCGGCAGAGAAGATGTCCAGGATTTGTTTGAGGTGTGTTAGGTGTTCTTGTGGGTTTCGGGAGGCGATCAGGATGTCGTCTAAAAAGCAGAACACAAATGTGAGGCCCCGGAGGATGTTATCCATGTAGCGTTGCCATGTCTGGGCCGCGTTTCTGAGGCCGAAACCCATTTTGACATACTCGAACAGGCCGAAGGGTGTTATAATAGCGGTTTTCGGTATATCGGGTGGGTGGATGTTTATGTGATGGAAGGCTCTAGAGATGTCGAGGGTTGAAAATATGGATGTGTCGTGGAGGTGGGAGGAGAAATCTCGAAGGTGGGGGACATTATAAAGGTCAGGTGTTGTTTTCGAGTTTAAGCGGCGGTAATCGCCGCAGGGGCGGATATCCCCATTGGGCTTCTGCACTATGTGGAGTGGTGAAGCCCAAGGGGATTTGGAGGGGCGGATAATTCCGTCCGCGATAAGTTTGTTAAAGTGCCGCCGGGCCTGGGAGAGTTGCAAGGGGTGGAGGCGGCGGGCTTTTGCGGAAATGGGGGGGCCAGTGGTTTCTATGTAGTGTTGGATTGTTGAGATATGTGCTGAGGGGCGGCGCTGGGGTTTATAGTGTTGGAGGAGGGCTTCGAATTCGGTTGGTGGGCGGTCGATAGTGTGGACGAAACCGGGGATCGGTGTGTGGGTGGAGGGGTCGATCAGGCGCGCGTTTCTGACTTCAACCTGGAGGCCGAAATATGCGAGGAAGTCGGCCCCCAGGATTGCCTTCTCCACGTCCGCCACGGTAAATTCCCATTCGTACGCGAGGCCGCTCATGTAGATGGATGAGCGGTACGTCCCGTACGAGGGGATGGTGGTACCGTTGGCGGCGTAGAGAAGTTGTCGATAACAACGCGCCTGACGACGGAGGATGTTGTTGGGGAAGATGGAGAGCGCCGCCCCTGTGTCAACGAGGAACGGAATGCTGGTCTTGCTGCACTTGAGAAAGAGGCGTTGGTGGGCTGGGGTGGAGTGAGGTAAAATTGCGGAGGCTGTGGGGGGGGTGTCTGTGCGGGGGGAGGGTTGTCGGAGTTGAGGGGTGGTGGTGTTGGCTGTGGTTTGTCCCCTGCGAAGGAGACGCGGGGCGGACTTTTCCTGTTCCGGGGTGGGGGAACGGTAGCGGCGTCGTGAGATGCGGCCGGAAGGTTGGCTGCCCTGGTGGCGGGCGTGGAGGGGCCGTTCCGGGGTGGGGGAACGGTAGCGGCGGCGTGAGTGGCGGCCGGAAGGTTGGCTGCCCTGGTGGCGGGCGTGGAGGGGCCGTTCCGGGGTGGGGGAACGGTAGCGGCGGCGTGAGTGGCGGCCGGAAGGTTGGTTGCCCTGGTGGCGGGCGTGGAGGGGCCGTTCCGAGGTGGGGGAACGGTAGCGGCGGCGTGAGTGGCGGCCGGAAGGTTGGTTGCCCTGGTGGCAGGCGTGGAGGGGCTGTTCCGAGGTGGGGGAACGGTAGCGGCGGCGTGAGTGGCGGCTGGAAGGTTGGTTGCCCTGGTGGCGGGCGTGGATTTGCCGTTTCGGGGGGGGGGGGGGAACGGTCGGTGGTGGGGTGAGGGGTTTGGCGGCGCTGGTAGGCGTGGCCGGGAGGTTGGCGGCCGTGGCGGCGGCGTAGGAGGGGTAGCGTTGTTTGGTGGTAGTGGTGTGAATGCGGGCCGGGGGGGGGGTTGGTGGGGGTCCCCCCCCCGTGTTGGCGAGGAGGGGGGCCCGCCGGATTTACCGGCGGGCGTCCGCGTTTCCCTGCTTGGAGGGGAAGGAGCAGGGGGGCTGACATTTGCGGGCCTCCCCACCGAAGTTTACATGGTAATAACACCGGTGGGGGGGGGTCCGCGGGGAGGTAGTCAGTCTTGGAGGGGCGATGTGTGGTGGAGGGGGTCGCAGCGGCCGGGGACTTTCCAATACGTTGTTCACGAGGAGGGGTGGTGCGGCGTTCGGGTGAACGTTGGCGTCGGCGGTCGGCGGAGGGGGTTCGGCGGCGCTCGACGGAGAGGGATCGGCGCCTGTCGAGGGAGGGGGGTCGGCGGCGTTCCCGCGACGGCGTGCGGTCTTGCCGTGGTGTGGCGGTGCGGGGTGTGTGGACCTCGGTGACGCTGGCGGCTGCGGCGAGGTCGTGGACAGTGTCAGCGAGTCGCAGCAGGGGCTCATCCGGGCCGTCTAGGTGGCTGGCGAGCGCCATCTGTATGGGGTGGGGGAGAGCGCGCAGCCAGAAGGTCCGCACGATGTCGGCCGTCATTATGCCCTGCAGTTGATGACGCAGACGGCGGTAGAGGTGGGAGGGCTTGAGGTCGCCGAGGTGCTGCGGTTGCGAGAGCGCGGCGACTCGTGCGATTTTGGACGGCTGGTAGAGGTTGATGAGGCGGCTGCGGAAGTCGTCGTACGCAGCGGCGGCGTCGGGGGAGATGTCCGACGTCTGGAGGAGGATGTCGTATGGCAGCAGGGAGATGATGCGGGAGTAGCGAGTCTTCTGGCTGCGGATGTTGGCGGCCGAAAACGCAGCGTCAACCTGAAAGAACCATAGAGCGGGGTCGTGTGAGTAGAACGGGGGAAGTGATAAGGGAAATGGTGCAGAAGTCGTCATGACGTCGGCGGCGGCGTGTGCTGCGGCCGCAGCGGCGGCGGCAGCGGCGGCGGTTGATGCGGTGGAGCCGGGCGGCGAGATGGTGGTGAAGGGGTTGTCCGCAGCGGCCGTTGCGTTCGTTGTCGGGGCGGCGGGCGGCTGCAGCGTGGATGGCCGAAGGAGTGGGGGCGATGGCGAGTTCGGGTCCATAGCGGAGGTCTGAAATGTGAAAATTCAAATTTAAAGTGCAAATTTGAAAATCGCAAAAATCGGTAGCGGAGGTGTGTGTGGCTGAGCGGAGAAGTGAGAGCTGTGTGATCGCCGAGCGGTCGAGGGTGGGCCAAAAATTGCGAATTTGAAACTGACTGTTTGACTGAATTTGAATTTAAAATTGGGGACACCGAACTGAACTTGACTGGGGGCGACACATGAGGTGGGAAAAAGAGGAAGAAGGTTGTGTGAACGTCGGGTTCACCACTGTGATGAATTTGGAAATTGGTTCATCACGGTGGCGTGAGGAAAAAGACGCAGGCGGCGGATATCCACCGATCATCTACGACTTTTAGGAGGAGATGGAGGTGAGTGAAGGAATTTGCCCAGGCGGCGGTAATCCACCGACATCTAGGTTCTTTTGAGAGAGGAGGTGCTGTCTAGGCGGCGGTAGTCCACCGATCATCTAGACATAGAGGAGAGGGGTTTTCCCAGGCGGCGGTAATCCACCGATCATCTGAGAGGAGGAGCAAGGTAGAGGAGAGAAGAGAGAGAGAGCTAGTTAGAGGAAGTGTCGAATGAGGCTAAAGCCCCAGGATCCAGGGTTTTATAGGAACTGGAGGCCTCTCCCTCCAACTCCCTGTTGGGAGTTGGTGGTGGGGCTCCAGGTTGTGTCCCTGGGTTCTGTGGCCTGTCTCCCCACTCAGTTGTTTATTGACGGAAACTAAGTTTGGCATAAGAATATTGGTGAGAGCTTAAAGTTACTAGTGGAGTGTTCCCGGGAGGGACTCACGACAACTATCTTCAAATGAAATAATATCACAGAACAACCAGCTCGACTATTGCGCGATTATAATCATGTGTTCCCTAGCAATGATATCTGGGCTGGATTTCTCAGTCAGTTTTTCGTTACCCGTGTTGAAGAGTAGGAACAATCTTAAAACTGAGAACAACCCTCAAAACGGCAATGAAAAATGACGGCCGTAAAATCCAGCAGGATATTTGTCGCCAAGGAACATCGAAATGATGGCCCGGTGACGGTGAGCGATCTGTGGGCGTCTGAACGTTGACCCATTTTTACCGATTTGTAGCCCTTAAAAACTGACAAATGTAACGAATTTGACCCACTCTGTTTTCGCGAACCAACATCCCACACAGTATCAGGTGAAATAATACTAGTTTCAGCCCATAATACAAACTTTGACCCCCCCATCAAAATTTGACCCATATTCTGTACGAAAAAAACCAGTCATGCAGCATGACTTAATGAGCGAATTTTCAAAGAAATATTCGAATTAATGGCTATGGTTTTGAATAAAGGAAAACTTCGGTCTAAAATTTGGTATTCTATGTATATTCTCTTCGTATTTATTTTAATTTGTACGTTTTGTCCATCCTGATTCTACCGTTTGTTATGAGTAGATTCCTTGTTCCTTCTGAATGGCCTTTCCTCTTGACTACGATTTCAGGCCTGGTATCTAAAACCAGTTCAAGATTTGCTCTACTAGGTAGGTAGATCCTTCCTTCTTCATTGATATTATTTTTATCATGTTAAGTACCTACCTACCTTTGAATATCAAATATTCGTATGATACTGATAATAAATTGATAAGATACCTACCTAACCTTCTTCCTCCTACTGTTAGTACCTAAATTGAATAATTTGAAATAGATTTTTTCTTTCGTCTTCCTTCTAGTAATACGTGGGCCGGTACTTGTCTATCTATGAAGGTATCATAACAATTATATGTCAAATGGGAAATTCAAGGAGTTGTACTAATCGTTTGCCTCCCCCTTTTTTGCTTCGAACTCTCGTCTTCAATTAATACTTCTCACATTTTTCAATCTGACCACTCTAAGGGGGTGGGGGGGGGGGGGGGGTAAGAGTTTAAAGATTATCCTAGTTTTGGGTAATTTTTGCGCACTTTAAATGCTCTAATTTAAGAACGGATTTAGATATCTAAAATCCGATTTCACCATCGTGTTCAGCGTGCAAAAACCTTTAAAATGAGGGGTCACTTGTTAGAAAATAACATTTTGGGGATTTTTGGGTAATTTTTGCGCACTTTAAATGCTCTAATTTGAGAACGGATCAAGATATCTAAAATCAGATTCCACCATCGTGTTCAGCGTGCAAAAACCTTTAAAATGAGGGGTCACTTGTTGGAAAATAACATTTTGGGGATTTTTGGGTAATTTTTGCGCACTTTAAATGCGCCAAAACCCTCCTTAGAGTAGGCCAATTTCGCCCATCTTCGAACTTAGCCTTTCGATTGCCAAGATAGATTTTTTGTGCAAATTTGAGCTGTTTATCTCAATTCTATCGAGAGTTATCGTCTGGAGTGACACATATATATATATATACATATAAAAAAGTGTTAAATTTCAGGAATCGTTTTAGAATGGTCTGAAACGGATTTCTATGAAGAAAATTTCCAAAAATTTATATTATTTAAATTTCGAAGCCATTGCAATAGCTTCATTTTCTTTGAAAATTCGCTAAAACAATTGAAACGTTATTTTCCCGTCTTTACCCACCCTTCCATACAACTTCCACTGATCTTAAAACAGTTGTTCGCAATTTTAGCCGTTTTTACTCAAAAACTCAACTTAGACCCCTTTAGAATTTAAAAAAATTGCTGGTCTTCGAACTCACCCTTCTGTATGGCAATAAAACATTTTGGCGAAATTTGGAATTCCCCAGGTTTCTGACTCATAACAAATGAATTTCGGGAGGTTAACCTTCGTTACAACCTCAATTCTTCACTCTTCGGTCAAAATCAACCTAATATTCGGTCCTCTCGCCCTAAAAAACATGGAAAACACCTCACCGCAAGCTCATGTTAACTAAACCCTCAAAAATCCCTCGAAAACCCCTATTTTGACACCCACTTTTCTCCCATAACACCCCTGGGTATATTCCGATCGGGCTGCAACATTTCGGGACACAACTAGGAGAAGTATTTATGCGTGATACGGCGGACGGCTTACGGCGGACGGACATTGCATTTTTGGAATCTACGCACCTTGAAACGTAAAGGAAAGAAATTTGAGGGGGTGTTATAAAAACTTTTTGCTGAGCGAATACATAATGTTTATTATTCACAGAATACCTAATAAACCAAAAACTCAATCTCCTTCCGCCGTATCACGCATAACTACTTCATTTTCGGTTTAAAAATTCGTTTTTTGCACACAGGCTCCATTTGGGTCCTAGTTGTGCCCCAAATTTTTTCAGCCCGATCGGAATATATCCAGGGGTGTTAAAGGTCAAAATGTGTATGAAAATAGGTATTTTTTGTCTATCAGTTACATGAGGTTTTGAGGTATCGTTTTCCATGTTTTTCTGGGACGATAAGACCGAATATGAAGTCGATTTTCACCAAAGAGTGGACAGTTGACTATCTACCAAAGGTTCAACTCCCAAAATTGATTTTTTTACGAGTCAAAACCTCGGAAATCGTCCGAAATCTCCATCAATTTGTATAAAAACACTAGAAAACGTGTCAGCACTTGAATCAAAGTGCTTGAATCAGTGTGCTTGAATAATATCACAGAACAACAAGCTCGACTTCATACACCCATCCGTGATTATGATCAGGTGCTCCCTAGTGATGATATCTGGGCCGGATTTATACCGTTTGATTCACGATCATGTTGACGAACCTCTTCGGTGAAAACGAACGGCTGTTCGTACAAAGCTGAGCGTGGTCTCAAAAAATGCTTCAGTTCTAGATCAATTTAAACAGTAAAAAAACCACACCCTTCTATTGAAAGTTTTCGTACTACCGCGTTCTGAAATGTTCAAACCCCTATTCTTTACCTCTTAGGGATGACTGACACTAACGCCGAGCTTCGCGGACGCACTAGACCCCAAAGGGGACCTACAAAGCAAATTTCATTAATTTCGGTTCATGGTACCTAAGAAAATTGCGAAGTAGATACAAATGTATGATTGAATGGAATTTGGGCCGTCATTTCTGGAGCACCCTTTCCTTTTGTAGAACATTGCTTTTTATTCTTATTTTTCCCATCAATAAAAAGAGCTCGCCTTCACACAGCATTCCTACGTTTCCTTCTGTGCGATTTTCTTCATTATACTTGCTGGGGTTTTCCTCGTTATATATATCTAATAGTTTTAGCGTGCCATTCGGGACCAATTTGGTAATGTAGAGCAGCCCCTCTAACTACTCGTTAATGACCCTCTTCTCATCCTACAGATTTTTACACCCCCAGTAAACTTTTGGCCACGAATGCAATATAACTATCTGCCAAGTCACTAGTGTCATTTGACTAATAGTGACTTTTCCAGTACCTACAGGGGCAATTGCCACTTGTATTTTGGAAAGTAAAATAACATTTACCTCATCAAACGTCTTCCCGTTTCGGGGGTTTGAACAGTAATACTCTTTACATTGTCTATTATTCCAAAAATATGATTTGGCCCATTAGTTAAATCTATATTCAAATCTTCGACTAGACTGGCGGATTTCTAATTATGCACGATTGCACCTCTCGCACACGTTCGAGATATTTGTTACCGTCAGTCGTTGTCATTGATATTTCAATAGGCATCAGTTGTGAATCTTCAACCTGATAATAGCATTGTGACAGCATAATATATTATGGAATACAATTTTGCCTGAAGCTTTTATTGATCTTCCTTCATTTTGTGGCGAGTTTATTTACTTCATACGGTTTGGAAGATTATGAGAACGCTGCAAATCATTAGGTATTGAATGGCTTATTATGGAAATTGCAGCCGCAAAGCTTAGAAAATAGTAATTTAGTAATGAAACCATACAAGAAAACTAGATACTAGTCAGACACTAAAAACCAACCTTGATACCCTGACAGGATTGAGTCAAAATTTGGCTGTACCCCGATTTGATCCAGCAGCCGACTATTCTGCCAAGCAAATCTTGTAGTTGAAGAAATAGATGTAGAAGGAAAAATACGCTCTTAGATGTGAACTCAGTCCCCCTGCTAGCTCAAATCAACATGAAAGGGAAGGCAACGTTGCAAGGTGGGCCCAGGTAGAGGATTAGAGGGCTAACAATAGGCCCCTATTGTTATAATGATTTTCCCAGATTCTGTTCGATCTAATTATCCGATCTTCAATCTGAAAACGGATTTGGATTCTTCGATTTTTTTCCTATAAAATTACCAGATGCTTTTTTTTTAAATTTGAAATTAAGTAAAATAATGTCGAAACTCCATGAAAAAAAGTTTAAAATTCAAAACTGAATGTCGCCAGTTGAGGTTGCTCATAACAATTACAGAACACTTTACAGATTGAAAATCGGTTGACCCATTCAAGAGATAAATCGAATATTGGATTGGCTCATTTTGAAGCACAATGTGGTGGCGGTTCTTGGAACTAATCCGGCGACATTTACCCCTCAGGGTAAATTTTAGTACGGATTTTAGTAAGAACTATTTTCAATAGATGGCTGCACCGTCGGGGGCAATCCAATATTCGGTTTATCTCTTGAAAGGGTCAACCTATATTCAATCTGTAAAATGTTCTGTAATCGTTATAAACAACCTCAAGTGGCGACATTCAGTTTTGAATTTTACAATTTTTTTCATGGAGTTCCCGAAATTTTGTTACTCAACTTCAATTATTTTTGAAAAATCAACTAGTAATTTTGTAGCAAAAAAATCGATGAATCCAAATCCCTTTTCAGATTGAAAATCGGATCATTAGATCGAACGGCATCTGGGAAAATCACTATAACAATAGGGGCCTATTGTTAGCTATTGCTAGCCCTCTAATCCTCTGGGGGGGGGGGGGGGGGCTCCACCCCTAGGCTTTAGCGACGTTGCACTTCTACTTCCACCTGGTGAGAGTCTACCAGGGACCCTGGGGGTCTGGCGGATATCACTGACGACTGCATTTTGGGAATGGATTTTCTGGCCACGTTCGGATGTCATATAGATGCATCCAAAGGCACAGTCACCTTGGACGAGGGTATAGTTGGTGCTGTAGAGGAATGGGACACGGGAGGTTGTGCTGACTTGCAACTGTTTGAGAAGACAAGGGCTGGGATTGCTGGGGACCCTAAGCGGCATTTGCAGCCTGTGCTGGACAGTTTTGCAGGAAGAGTTGCATCGGCGGAGCTCCAGGTTATGACAAATTTGATTAACGAATTTTCTGAGGTATTTGCTAGTAATAAACAATAGATGGGCCAATTTTCTGGTGTTTCCTACGATATAGATATATGGTCCAGTGCACCAATCCGTCAAGCCCCTAGACGTCTCCCAACGCATCGCCTTGCTGAGGTTGAGGAGTTGATTGGTCAGATGGAATCCATAGAGGTCATTGAACCTTCATCAAGCGCCTGGGCCAGTCCCATTGTGTTGGTAAGGAAAAAAGATGACTCAAATCGCTTCTGCATAGATTTCCGCCGGCTGAATGATATCACCTGGAAGGACTCCTACCCTCTTTCCAAAATCGATGAAATCATTGGCTCCCTGGCTGGTAGTTCATGGTATTCAACATTGGACCTTCAGAACGGGTACTGGCAGATTCCCTTGGCGGATGCAGCCAAGGAAAAAACTGCTTTTTGTACCCCATCAGGTTTATGGCAATTCAGGGTAATGCCATTTGGCTTGTGCAATGCCCCAGCTACCTTCAAATCTTCGACCAGTCTGGCGGATTTCTAATTATGCGCGATTGCACCTCTCGCACACGTTCGAGATATTTGTTATCGTCAGTCGTTGTCATTGATATTTCCATAGGCGTCAGTTGTGAATCTTCAACCTGATAGCAGCGTTGTGACAGCATAATATATTATGGAGTAAAATTTTGCCTGAAGCTTTTATTGATCTTCCTTCATTTTGTGGCGAGTTTATTTACTTTATACGGTTTGGTAGATTATGAGAACGCTGCAAATCATTAGGTATTGAATGGCTTATTATGGAAATTGCAGCCGCAAAGCTTAGAAATTATTAGTAGTTTGGTAATGGAAACATACATGAAAACTAGATACAAGTCAGACGCTAAAAACCAACCTTGATACCCTGACAGGGTTCAGCCAAAATTTGGCTGTATCCCGAATTGATCCAGCAGCCGACTATTCTGCTAAGCAAATCTTGTAGTTGAAGAAATATATGTAGAAGGAAAAATACGCTCTTAGATGTGAACTCAGTCCGCCTGCTAGCTCAAATCAACATGAAAGGGAAGGCAGCGTTTCAAGGTGGGCCCAGGTAGAGGATTAGAGGGCTAACAATAGGCCCCTATTGTTATAGTGATTTTCCCAGATGCCGTTCGATCTAATGACTCGATCTTCAATCTGAAAACGGATTTGGATTCTTCGATATTTTTCCTATAAAAGTACTAGTTTTTTTGTTAAACTTTAAATTAAGTAAAATAATGTCAGAAACTCCATTAAAAATTTTTTTTTTTATTCAAAACTGAATGTCGCCACTTGAGGTTGCTCATAAAGATTATAGAACACTTTACAGATTGAAAATCAGTTGACCCATTCAAGAGATAAATCGAATATTGGATTGGCTCATTTTGAAGCACAACGGGGTGGCGGTTCTTGGAACTAAACCCGTGACATTTACCCTTAATTCCCGACCCCCCCGCCCTTATGCCCACCGCGCTGTGCCCACTCTACGTCCTTCACATGCTGCATAGGAACTTACCGCCCTTAATGAAATACCCTTCATCATTCTCGTGGTCCCAATTCTAAAAGCGAATCTTTTCCTCCATCATCCTCGGAGGGGAGATCCGCAATTCTGTCTTTCGTTAGCAGCGTCTATTACAATCTTTGACTGGAATATGTTGTATGGTTTTCTATCATAAATAGGATCCTGTTATCACGCCTGGTGTAGGAGTGTTAGTTTCTAATTTAATTTATTATATACAACGAAATCGATCTGTTCTATCGACTATAGCAATTTATTTTGTTAACTAGTGTGAATGTAGTTAACCTAGTGCCAGTAATAAGTAGACTTGAGGCTCAAGCTCAACAAGACAGGCATTGCCTACAGTTGAGCATTATTATTCAACGCTTGTATCATTGTGCTTGTATTACTAATCTAATTTCGTTTTTTGCAGAATGTATTTTATCCATGTAGTATACCATTTCTGTTTCTATTCATTGAATAAAACGATTTTCTTCTTTGTTCTTCTTTCTTCCCTATTCCTACATCCATCTCTGGACACCGGGTCCTCGATTCTTTTACTCTATGGTCATAGTGAACTAACGTTCAGTGAAGTGAACCAAGTCGAGGAGTAGTTCAGTTGGCGGACTTAGTTCTCCAAGAGTAGTTAAGTCAGGAACTACCCATCACTATCCCATCTGGAACCATTCACTGTTCACCGTTCAAAACGCTCGATGGATCTTTGCGAGATGGCGAAGGTCGAAAAAGACAAGCGATTACTGCTAAGTACGAGAGATCACCGTTTATCCCTGTTAACTAATGCGAAATAAGCTGAGCATACTTACCGAATTACCCCGGGAAAACCGAGACCCGTCAAGAAGACGAGGGTCCGTAAACTACCCCCGGAGGAGGCAGCTGGGGCGGGGAGCGGAGCCCTCAGGGAAACTGACCCCATCACTGGTTCGGCCCTCTTTTTTCGGCATCTTTTCCCTACAAAATAAGACGAGGTGAGGAGTTTGGGTGAAGGGGGGAGGGACCTGATATCTGTAATACTCTAGCAACTTCAATATGAGGATGCTGCGCGAACCCCCCTCCCAATCCACAGAATATCCGCCGCCCTCGGTCTCGCCGAACGCCGTAAAACTTTGGGCCTCTTCCTGGCCTGCCCCTTTGGAAAGTCTTTAAAGGTGAAATCTCTTGCTCTCTCGTCCAGAATTCAAATCTTCCTATACAATTCGGCTTCCCCCTCTCCGCCGCGAAGCCACACAGAGCCCCCCCCCCCCCCCCCCAAATAACCCCACCCATACAACGGATCCCCTCATGCATTGTAAGCAGCGCCCAAGTTTCACTCCGGTACGGGCAGCCCCTTTCATAACACCACACCCCCATCAGGTTCCAAAGTCGATATCTTCCCCAAGGGAACATTTAAAAACCGTTAACTGATTGGATGGACAGTAAGGTTCTCTCACTCTTAACCTATAATATTATCTACCAGAATCATTCGTATGTTGCACTACCGTAAATTAGTTAAATCTTTTTGTCATATTCCACAGATGCTAGACTATTAGTGACAAGTATTAATTTATTTATTCATAAGGGCGAACTCTGATACGAACAAAATACAATGCATAATGATTGTCGTGATATCCTCCCAGAAATATCACTCCTTGTACCTATTTAAGATTGCCCAAATAGAACCGAACGAATGGAGGGCCTACGTGAAAAAAGTAGGGTGGGCCTCTCTTCCCTTCAGCGGAGTACTGGGGGAGGGTGGAAGGGTTTCTATTAAAGAGGGGATTTCACGACCTGATTTCAGGACCCTAAATCGGGCCCGATCACTGTCGGCCCTAAAATCCGATGGTGAAAATTTGTGCTGCTGGTCACGTTTTGGGGAGGTGACCAGGCAGGGAGGTCGGGAGAGATTTCCAACCGATTTCGGGTGGAAGTGTGGGGACAGACCAGGCCCCACCACTTCTCAACCACCACGACATCAATGATGGCGATATAGCAGCACTATATTTCAAGTCTTTGTACGTCCTGCCAGTGGCCAAAAAACGAAGCGTGACTATCAACCGTTCCTATGCACTCACTGCTTCACGCATAACCGTACTTTTTTTCGATATGAGGCCTCACCATATTTAGTAAATTGGTGAAAACCTCGGATGTCATACGCAAGAAATTCCGGAGATCTTCAGCATCCAATACGTCCATAAGTCTTGCATGACTCAGTACACGCCTTTCGCGCTACACCCTCTTCATCCACATCTTCTTTTTCTTCCTTTCTTTCTCGGCAACGAACTGAGTAGTACCTAGGTCCGGCGCTTCAGAACGGGCCGTGAAAATACAACGCTCTGCGAGGGAGAGGAGAGAACAGTGGCAGGGACATCGGGACTATGAACGGGAAAGGGTGGTCGGGGACGCGTCGTGAAATCCCCGCTTAAATCCGCTCTACTCACCCGGCTCACTATTCTACGCTCAAACATCAAGTCGATGACTTCTCTCTCTCTCCTCATACCTTTCTCACCTAAAAGAACTCGGAGTGGTGGAACAGGTCCGGTGTTGACCGACCAAGTGGAACCGTCTGGGCATATATTATCCTCTTGCGTTTTTAGTGGTGGTAACCTTCCTGGCTTCGCCATAGGTGTTAAACTCTTAAACGCTAGCTACCATCACTTCTTCATCACCATCTAAAAACCTCACCTACACAAATGCTGGCTATTCTTTTATTGTTGCTTTCATGTGCAAGAGTTGAAATAGCTATTTTTGATTGTTTCCTCCCATTTTGGCTCCCAATATTCTTGATCATTGAAAGTTCCATTTAATTGTCTTGATTCACTGTTGTACTACTTCTAATGTTATTATACAAATTTATGGTGATTTCAGACAATTTCTCAGGTTTATGACTCATAAAAAAATAATTTTGGGAGCTGAACCTTCGTTACCACTGTCAGACTTCTGCTGGTCGATTGGACCAGGATGGGATAAACATCACCACCAGTCCAATCGACCACAACACCTCCGCTGATTATCCTATCGGTGAAACGGACAAGCGACGGGCAGTCGATGCGTTGCCTCCGTGTGTGGATCATCAAACTGCCGTCGCCCCTCACCTGAGTTGAGTACTTTTCAGTTCCGTTATTTTTATTTTGCGTCTTTTACGGTGCACGAGTCTAGGTGGTTGGATTGCAGGACATTTTATTTTTATCTTATAAAAGAGGTCTTTCCGTTTTTTAATTTTTAGGTAGGCAAGGATTTTCCAATATATTTATTTTATTTTTACACCAAGAGACATTTTTATTTTATTTTACCACCCCCCCAAAATCAAGAAGAGTTTTCTTTCCGCTAAGATTTCCCATTCAGGGAAAATCTTAACAACTGGTAGCAGAGCCCCCCGATCAACGCGTCACGCGCAAGGCAATACCTTTTTTTTTACCTACAGACCTCATTGTGACTTTATAATTACTGTTTTCATTCTACAAAATACATGAACAAAAATTTATCCAACATGCAGTGCGCAAAATGCGACAATACAAACGTACCTGCTGATCCCGTAAAATGCTCTCAATGCAACCAACACTTTCACGCCTCTTGCACTCGCCTTCTAAGCCTAGACAAATGGACCAAGACGTCTTATGAAAATCGAGCAAAATGGAAGTGCGACCTCTGCAAAGGGGATTCATTGTCAGTTGGGTCGGACTCCTCCCCGCCAGCCGATTTACCTCCCCCCCTTTGGTATAAAAACCTCCTCCAAGACCTCGAGCTCATCAAGACGGACATGTTTGCGCTTAAAAAGGAAAACGAATTATTGAAAAACGAAAATAAAACACTTCGTGAAGACATGACACAACTAAAAATACAGGAACTGGAACAAATTAAAACAGACATAAACGCGGCACAATTAAACATTACACATCTAATCGACGACATAGGGGAAATGAAATCATCAGCAACGACATCAAGCAGTACCTACCATCGCGCATCGATATTTGATTATAAAACACAACTTCCCGATCATGGCGAAAATATCCCAAAATTCATAGAGACGGAAATTGCAAAAGTCCCAAAATTGTACACCAATAACCCCTGGAGTCTGATAAAATTTCTCGAGAAACTACATTTATTAAACGGGATGAATGATCGGATTTTCAAACCGGTCTTCCAACGAATTGCCACTTGCCAAAGCAATTCGATTCTGCTCAGAATAGCCACTGAACGCATCATTACTTTCAAGTCAGTCGCCAAAACACTGCTGGACGAGTTGACTACTCCCCACACCAAGCTGAACTTAGTTCAAGAGAAAATTCTTAGACCACAGTTTGCCAACGAAAATTTTCGAACGTACGTAGAACAAGTCTGCAAATTTAATGAAATATTGTCACAATACAAGGATGACGAAATCGTGCGTAGTATATTACAGGGGACAAATACCAACACGAGAGCGAAATTTCAATTCAACAGCAGACCGCAAACTTTAGAGCAGTTGCACAGTTTGGTTAGTGATGTTGAAAAATTAGAGCTGACGGAAAACCTTCAGAAAACTCGCTCAAATAATAAAAATCAACAGCAAAAACAAGCAAATGGTATTCCGTCAAATAACAATAAAAACGATCGCCCGACAACACAATACTATCAACAAAAACCAACACAGCCAACAACTAAACAGCAGCCGACAACACACCAACCATCGCAACAATTTAATCAGCAACGTCATAATCATCAACAATCGGAACAAACTAAGAACTCAGAAGCAACAAAATCAACAAAAGCATCTCCGTCGAAGAATACCTTCCGCCAAAATAACCCTAATTATTCCAAGCCCTTCCAGCAAGGATATCTCCAGCACATGGGTCCCCAGTCGTACCCTCCGTATTTTCCACCATACCCTTTTGGGCCGTATGACCCATCCCAGATGCAATGGCCCCCTTACCCTCAATCGTACGCTCAATCTCCGAACCCGCAACTCACGGAAGACAACCATAGGAAAAATTCGGCAGACTCTGGCACTTCAGGCAAGAAAAACAATAACAGAAATAAAAATAATTGCAACAAAAATCCAAAAAACGAATAA
The DNA here is from genome assembly GCA_954871275.1 of Leptopterna dolabrata. Classification (NCBI taxonomy): domain Eukaryota; kingdom Metazoa; phylum Arthropoda; class Insecta; order Hemiptera; family Miridae; genus Leptopterna; species Leptopterna dolabrata. The sequence goes on from OX940974.1 coordinate 77,240,425, forward strand.
CGGGGGTTCACAGACAAAAACACCAACAAGGGATCACCAAAAACTTAGCTCACATCAATATCAACGGCATTTGGACTGCCGTGATGATTGATTCGGGAGCGGGATATAGCTGCGTCAACCATAATTTTCTACAGTTGGTACAGACTCAACATGATGTACTACTTCAGGACGCAAACATTTCCCTCACCCTTGGTGACTCCTCAGAAATTAAAGTAACCTTAATTGCATTACTGAAAATAAAAATTGGTAACTTGTCGTGGACCCACCCTTTCTCTGTTGTACCGAATTTGCCGCAAAACGCTATTTTGGGTATGGATTTCATTAAAAAATCAAATTTAATATTGGATCCGTCAACAGACTCCTTTTCATTCAAATTTCAACCCACGGTCCATTTTAATCTTTTGGGTGTTAATCACTGTGAAACTTACATATGCCATCTGGATGAAACTATTAACGAAGGGAAACTATTGGCCACCCTCGTAAAAAAATTTCCAGAGGTTCTCACCAAAGAGTTAGGCACCACAGATAAAATAAAATGTGACCTAAAACTCAAGCCAGGAGCAACCCTTAAACACTCAAAAGTAGTCTACACACAGGGCCCTATTAGACAGCAAGCCATGAAATCAATAATTGACCAGCTGCTATTGGACAAAGTTATCGAACCAATTTATACCGACACAGCTTCGCCGTGCTTCTTGGTCCCTAAGAAAAACGCCAAAACTGCTGACTCGTGGCGTTTAGTCATTGATTATAGGGATTTGAATTCAAATTTAGAATATCTGCAATATCCAGTACCTTCAACAGAATCGGCTTTCCTACATTTAAAACAAGCCAAATATTTTACCGTTATTGATTTGAATTCGGCTTACCACCAAATTCCGCTAACAGTACGATCGAAAAAGCTAACGGCTTTTCAGTGCGAGTACGGCACTTTTGCATACCACAAACTCCCATTTGGAGTTAACAAAGGGGGACAAATTCTATCTAAACTAATGAATAAATTATTCGCGGATATTCGTTACAAATACTGCTACTATTATTTTGATGATTTGTTTGTGTTCAGTAATACATTCGAAGAACACATCCAACATATTGAAGATGTGTTGCGTCGCTTAAGCGATGCGCATTTAACCGTCAACCCAGACAAACTTAAACTCGCTCGGACCACAATAGACTTTCTGGGACATCAGATATCACAAGGTCAAGTCACGATCAATCCCGATCGAGTAAGAGCGATCTTGAACATACCTCGTCCGAAAACACCCAAGGAAGTTGCATCTTTTCTCGGGAGCCTCAATTTTTTCTCTAAATTTTTACCGAATTTCCAGATTTTGGCCAAGCCCTTGAACATGCTTCGTTCGAAATCATCGGACATGATTTGGGATCAAAATGCGGAAAACGCATGGCAAGCCCTCCGGAAACTAATCACGGAGCCACCTGTTCTCGCCACGCCCGATTTCACGAAACGTTTTCACTTGTATACAGACGGGTCGAAACAGGGTGTTGCGGCTATATTGGCACAAGAACATAACGGCGTCCTTCGTCCTGTAGCCTTTGCCAGCAAGCAATTAACAAAACACCAACAGAATTTATCTGCCTACGAACTAGAGGCCTTGGCGTTTTGTTTTGCATTAAAGAAATATCGCGTTCTACTGGAACATAATGAGTTTGACCTCTTCACCGATCACAAAGCGTTGCAGGCGATCTCCAATCTTGCGAAAAACGGAGGAAAGTTGGCCCGTTGGGTTACAGAGTTTATGCCGTTCCGTTATAAGGTCCATCATATCAAGGGGACATCCAACACAATCTCTGACTATCTTAGCCGCAATCCAATTAAAACCACTCCCACTGACTCCAGGAATCTCACATCAGAAGATAGCGACGCAAACCGCGCGAGACAGACGACGGGCATCGACATGCAAACGTCAGACACACTCGCTATTCTTCAACACTTCCCGAATATTTTCTCCGATTTTAATAAAGCTCAGCGGGACGATCCAGCGTTGACCACTATAATCCACAACATCTCTACCGCACACAATGATAACACTCGATTCTGCATCAAGAAAGGCCGTTTGATGTATGAGACGAAACCAAACGAGTTTCGCGCCGTAGTACCAGCTGCTTTGATTGACACGGTTTTTCAGTATTTTCATGCATCCGTAATTGGGTCACATTGGGGTGTCAAACGTACAGCACACGCGATAAAACGACACTTCTATTGGAACAATATGTTCAAACAAATAAAACAAAAGATCGGCAGCTGTACAGTTTGTCTACAAAACAAATCCGATAGAAGCAGACCCAAAGGCCAACTATCGTCGCATCCGGATACACGGGTTTCACAAACTCTCTACATCGACACCGCCGGCCCACTACCTACGTCATACGGTCATAAGCATATACTGATAGCCGTTGATGGAATGTCCAGGTATACTTTCCTGATACCACTCTCGAGAACAACATCAGACACAATAATCAACGCACTACAGAACAATGTCTTCAAATACTTCGGATTTTGGGAGAGAATAGTCAGCGACAACGCTACGTGTTTCACGTCGAAGAAATTTACAGACTACATGTTTTCCCTTGGGACGAAACATAGCCTCCTACCCCCCTATTACCCAAATCCAAATCTCGCTGAAAGACAAATTCAGAATTTGAAAGCTTCACTGCGGTCGCAATGCGAAGGAGACCACAGCAAATGGGCAAAAAATTTGTACCTCACACAACTCGCCTTGAACTCAGCATACAACGCCACAACTAAATTCAGCCCCGTAGAGTTGTTTCTTGGACGGTGTTTACTGACACCATTGCATTTCTTGTGGGACATTGATGAAGAAAGTTTAAACCTCACCGAAACATGGCAAACAGCTATTGGTAATATACAGGCACAACACAAAAAGTACGCGACACAATACAACAAGAAACACATCGCTACAACATACTCACCTGGGGATCACGTCTATCTGAGAGCACATGTGCTTTCAGATAAAAGCAAGTCAATTACCCAGACGCTGGCTCCTCGTTTTTGTGGCCCATACCTCATTACCAAGGCACTGTCTCCCGTTACCTACCAGATACAGGACCTGCATAAACCATCCACTACCAAGACAGCTCACGTATCTCAACTAAAATTAGTGAGAGATCATCGCCACAAATAGCTCAAGCACACAATAATTAACAAGTAAATAAATAAATAAACATAACAATGAGAAAAATTATAACAACAAACCGTAACAAATTGAAGGAAGCTTCACCTATTCAGTGCCCTCTCTTATCACAGCAAATGCCCATTAACCCACCAATTCTAGGTAGGTTCAGAAACGATACTTTATAACCACTAGCTTAGTAGCTAATTTATACCACTATGACTCTGCATCCGCGTGCGCGAAGTGAGTAGCGTCCTCGCGCAACAGTGCATCGTCGGAACATCTTGAAGCTCATTATTATTTTCAGACTTTTCAAACAATACATTTATTTGTACAAGTTTATATATATAAGTTCTTTAGTCGAGGGACTGATGTTCCCTCCCTCGACTTAGGGCAGCATTGTCACGCGAACTTTGCATCATTGATTCAAATTAGCAGTAGCTCAGAACAGTTATTTCATTAGACAATATTTATTGTTCGAAGAGACAAATCAGAACTCTTGCTCGCCTCGCATTGTTCCACCTGAGGTTTAGGGAAAAGCCCTGGGCAGTTTTTATGCCGGAACGAGGTGTCTGAGCTCAAATCTCACTATCACTATCCTCTCCAGTTCAGCAGTCTGACATATATTCATGAACATTGACGAGTTCAGGGACCATCTTTCCGGCTTTTCTGCCGGTGTGGTATTTCCCCTCGATAAAAAACAGCCACGAGGTTTTGACCACATCCATCCCCTCTCTTTCACAATTTCTCTCCTCTCAAAAGGACCTCCGAATAGGCAGTAGGGTGCTTCAGTTAGGGCAGCCAAACATCTGAGACCGTCACCACTTCAGACTTTAAAGACGACAAATTTATCCAAATTTGAGACATAGGGGAGGGGGCTGATGTCAGACTTCTGCTGGTCGATTGGACCAGGATGGGATAAACATCACCACCAGTCCAATCGACCACAACACCTCCGCTGATTATCCTATCGGTGAAACGGACAAGCGACGGGCAGTCGATGCGTTGCCTCCGTGTGTGGATCATCAAACTGCCGTCGCCCCTCACCTGAGTTGAGTACTTTTCAGTTCCGTTATTTTTATTTTGCGTCTTTTACGGTGCACGAGTCTAGGTGGTTGGATTGCAGGACATTTTATTTTTATCTTATAAAAGAGGTCTTTCCGTTTTTTAATTTTTAGGTAGGCAAGGATTTTCCAATATATTTATTTTATTTTTACACCAAGAGACATTTTTATTTTATTTTACCACCCCCCCAAAATCAAGAAGAGTTTTCTTTCCGCTAAGATTTCCCATTCAGGGAAAATCTTAACACCACCTCAATTAAATATAATATAAACTTCATATTCGATCTTCTCGCCGTGAAAAATATGGAAAACGGTACCTCACAAGCTCATGTTCACTAAAACTTCAAAAAAAAATCGAAAATCCCTATTTTTACACAAATTTTTCACCCGTAACATCCCTGGGTGTGTTTTGATCGGGCTGCCGAGCTTTGGAGCACAACTAGGACCCAAGCGTCTTCCAAAATGTGGACCCAAACTGTGTGCGGAAGAACGACGAATTTATACCAAAATTTAACGAACTGGCTGGAACTTCTTTAGAACCTCAATTTTCCACTTTCTGGTAAAAGTAGACTTCATATTCGGTCTGCTCGTCTTAAAAATCATGGAAAACAATACCTCACAAGCTCATGTTACTAAAGCACCAGAAAAATCTATGTATACACCATTTTTTTACCCATAAAACCCTTGGGTATATCCCGATCAGGCTGCAAAGTTTCGGGACACATCTAGGGTCCAAATGGAACGATTTCTTAATTTGGACCGAAAATAAAGTAGATGTATGATGTGGTTTACATTCCAACTAATAAAGGAATATTAATTCTAAGGTTCCTGGTTTCGTGTATCCAAACGCCTCCTTCCGACGTTGATGAAGTAAATGACATGAATTAATATTCATGAAGTTTCTGATCATAATGGCTATTATTCGCTAAGCATCTTTCTTTTGACCATTCTTCTTGCTGTTTTGCTTTCTCTTAATTCCTTCTTAGGCTACCATCATTTTTGGTCACAATCTCATACTCTCTTAGCGATTTAAATTGAACGGTGCTTTTCCTCCGAGTCTCCTGTGTACGCCGAGTCACCGCTTATGGTTTTTGAACAAGGAGCGCTGTATAATGATCATCAGCATAGTGAATAAGTGATTGTTGCCTGACAGGGCCACCTCCATGAAACGCGAAAAATCTTCTCTGGTCGATGAAGGGTTTAATTCTCTGCAATTTTTTTGTTATCGGTCATAATGTTAAATACGTTCTTCCATGTTCTATGTGTCATTTATTGGTCTATATGTTATTACTTTTTCCAATTGCCAGTGTTCGTTGGATATGTGATATCTTATTTCGTGAGAATTCCAATAATACATAGTTGTGATAAACTTGGAAATAAAGATATTACATATAATATAATCATAACAAATTATAGGTGACGTAGGAGTGTTGTTTGTTTTTTTCTTATCCATTCAATGACAAGTTGAGTGTGTTTGCGCGCTCGTTCCAACATCTGATTCCAGGTATGTCCATTTGTCTGTCTCGATAGTATACAGTCCACGATCAGTGACCCATTGAGCTTTCTATAAAGCGACAACGCCCCTGAATAGTTGAGCGGCCGATCAAATTCATAGGCATCAATTTCAATTTCAATTTTTTTATTCAACAAAAACTGTATACAACAAATATCACGATTTTTAGAGAGCCTATATACATAATACAAGTTCTAAAATTATGTTGGTTTATGAGCCTAAGGTCAGTGACCCAATCCTAAGTCCAATATCCCTGAATTTTGAAATTCGCTACTTACTTCGTAGTGTCTTAGCACTGGTTTCAGACTATTTTGCCGGCTTCCTCTCCTTTGGCCAATGATTCACCTTAACATGTGAAATTTCGAACGGAATTTTGATCGGAACGGCCTACTTAACAAGAAATTGGAGACGCTGCATTTTTTTGCATTGGAGGCACCATCACCACAGACGATGCCGATCCGGATTTTCATACTGTGATGAATTTAAAATTGGCATCACGGTGGTGTGAGGGAAAATGCCCAGGCGGTTATGAGCGAATCACCACCGACGTCTGGGATCTTTTTGGAGAGGTTTTTGGTTGAATTTGCCTAGGCGGTTATGAGCGAATCACCACCGACATCTAGGATCTTTTGGGGAGTAGGTGTCCAGGCGTTTATGAGCGAATCACCACCGACATCTGGAATCTTCTAGAGGAGGTTTTGCCTAGGCGGTTATGAGCAAATCACCACCGACATCTAGGATCTTTTGGGGAGTAGGTGTCCAGGCGGTTATGAGCGAATCACCACCGACATCTGGAATCTTTTAGAGGAGAGAGAGCAAGGTAGGAGGAGAGAAGAGAGAGCTGGTTAGAGGAAGTGTCGAATGAAGCAAAAGTCGCAGGATCCGGGGTTTTATAGGAAAGTGAGTCCTCTCCCTCCAACCCCCTGTTAGGGGTTGGTGGTGGGGCTCCAGGTTGTGTACCCTGGGTCCTGTGGCTTGTCTCCCCACTCGTACCGTTTATTGACAGAGCCTATCTTTTGTGGTTGAATATTGGCGAGAACTTAAGTTTGCTAGAGGAGTGATTCCTGGAGGGACTCACGACAGAGGTCCCCCCAGTTTGAGCCAAAAGTTGAGGAGAGCTGAGGGCTACGATACAGATGGGGCTGAAGGCGCAAGGTTACAGGGGCTGAGGGCCAAGGCAAACATAAATGGTGCTGAAGGCGGGGCGAGGTATATGAGGGGCTGAAGGCAAAAGGTGACAACAGCTGAGTGCTGAGGGCGTCATTCTTAAATCTAGGTGATAGCGAATTTAAAATTAGGAGTATTGTTTACAGAAGTGGTTGATACTCTGGGCGGATTGACATAAGTAGTGACATAAGTAGTGACATAAGTAGGTGAGTGAGATACAATTAGGTAGAAGAAGATATGTACAATTGTTAGTGAGTAAGATTAGTGTAGATATAGGATTTAGAATATGTACAATAGTTGATGGTTAGTTTAGATATAGGATTTAGAATAAATATGTACAATAGTTGATGGTCAGTTTAGATATAGGCTTTAGAATATGTACAATTGTTGATGGTTGATATTTACAATGGGTGATAGTGCATGTTTGATAGTTTTTTACAATAGGTATTTACAATAGGTGCTTATAATAGATATTTACAATAGGTATTTACAATAGGTGCTTTATGCTGGTCGTGGTAGGTGGGTTGGGGTCACAGTATGGGGGTGCGCGGAAATCCGCCGCTTTTTAGGTATGGTGAATGTGTTAGTATGGTTAGGGTGTGGGGTGTGGATGGGCGGTGAGGTGAGTGTAGTGAGGAATGTGGAGAGGTGGGTGATGGGGTGAGAGAGGTGACACCCTCTAATAGTCTTCACGTTGGTGAAGACTGATAGAGGGGCCCCTTCACTGCCAGGGCCGCGGTGAAGGGGGTGAGCTGGTGGGAGCCGGTACCCGGGACGTCGCGGAGAGAGGCGGCGACGTCGGGGTCCGGTGGGTGAGATGGAGGCAATGTGAGGTGTTTCTGGTGTGGGGGTGAGAGGGGGATTGGTGTGGCGAGGTTGTTCGGGGAGGACTGGAGCTGGCTTACATCGGGCGAGGGGTACGGTGTGGGGCTTCCCGTCAATTAACAGGGTAGCTGTGGTGTGTGTGGAGCGGATGACCGGGAAGGGCCCGGCATAGAGGGGTTGAAATGTTTTGTGTATGCCGGGCTCCTTCAGGTACATGTGAGTGGCGGTGTAGAACCGTTTCGGATAAGTGGTATCGTTAACGGGTGTTGTGGTGTGTAGCGGTTCCCTGTTAATTGACGGGGTGTGATGTGTGGGGAAAATGTCAGCCGGTAAGCGGAGGGGGTCTTTAAACGCGTTTTGTGCGGGACTCGTGTTGTCTGAAGGACGGGCGGAGGTGCGGAGGCTCAGTAAAACGTAGGGGAGGGTTTTGGTCCATGAGGGGGATGTGGAGGAAGTGGATGGCTTGTTTAAGAACGGAGTGCCACCGCTCTACTTTCCCGTTGGATTGGGGGTGATAGGGGGTGGTGTGGATTTTTTGGATGCCGAGGGAACGGAGGAGATCGGAGAATTTGGCTGACTCGAACTGCCACCCCTGATCGACCGTGACTGTCCGCGGACACCCGTAGCGGGCGATCCAATTTTGTAGGAACGCCGCTGAGACGGCGTCCGCGGTAATATGGGCGAGTGGAATACACTACCCAATTTGTTGCCCGGTCGATCATGGTGAGGCACTACTTTTTGCCTTCGGAGGGGGGAAGGGGGCCGATGAGGTCAAGGTGGAGGTGTTCCCACGGCAGGGAGTCGGGGATGTGGGCAGGCGGGACGTGTCGGTGGGGGTAGTCCGGGCCGGTGAATTTCCCCGCCGTTGGTCCTGGGGAGGGGTGGGGCGGCGTTCGGAGGAGGCCTGGCACCGGCGGTCCGTGGAGGGGGGTCGGCAGCACTCCGTGGAGTGGGGTCGACGGCGGTCAACGGAGGGGGGTCGATGGCGTTCGGCGGGCTCATCGTGTTGTCGGGGGGAAGGTGCGGTGCGGGGGGTGCGAATTTCGCTGACGCCGGCGGACGCGGCGAGATCGTGCACCGTGTCTGCGAGGCGGAGGAGCGTTTCGTCCGGGCCATCGAGGTGGCTGGCGAGCGCCATCTGAATGGGGTGGGGGAGCGCGCGCAGCCAGAAAGTCCGGGCGATGTCGGCTGTCATGATGCCCTGCAGCTGATGTCGCAGGCGTCGGAAGAGGTGGGAGGGCTTCATATCGCCGAGTTGTTGCGGTTGCGACAGGGCGGCGACTCGTGCGATCTTGGATGGCTGGTACAGTGAGATGAGGCGGCCGCGGAGGTCGTCGTATGCGGCAGCGGCGTCGGGGGAGATGTCCGACGTCTGTAGTAGGATGTCGTACGGCAGCAGGGAGATGATGCGGGAGTAGCGAGTTTTTTGGCTGCGGATGCCGGCGGCCGAGAACGCTGCGTCCACCTGGAAAAACCACAATGCGGGGTCGTGTGAGTAGAAGGGCGGTGATGAGAGAGGGAATGACGCAGAGGTGGTCATGACGTCGGCGGCGGCGGTCGCAGCGGGCGCAGTCGGTGGGATGGCGCCAGTTGGTGAGAGGGTGGAGAAGGGGTTGGCGACGGCGGCCGTTGCGTCTGACGCCGGGGCGGTGGGGGACTGCAGCGTGGCCGGACGGAGGAGCGGGGGTGATTGAGCGTCCGGGTCCATGGTCCAGGTATGTCAAACTGAAACTTGAAAAATCGAAATTTTCAATTTAAAATGTCAAATTTGAAATTCGCAAAAATCGGGAGCGGTGGCGTGTGGCTAAGCGGAGATGTGAGAGGGCTGCGGTCTCCGAGCGGGTGAGTGAGTAGTGGGCGAAAAAGTGCGAATTTGAACTGACTGGATTTGACTGAGTTAAAATTGTGACCGGACCGAAACTGTGACTGGGGTTTGACACATGAGATGGGAGGAAGGAGGAAGGTTGAGTGAACGTCGGGTTCACCACTGTGATGAATTTAAAATTGGCATCACGGTGGTGTGAGGGAAAATGCCCAGGCGGTTATGAGCGAATCACCACCGACGTCTGGGATCTTTCTGGAGAGGTTTTTGGTTGAATTTGCCTAGGCGGTTATGAGCGAATCACCACCAACATCTAGGATCTTTTGGGGAGTAGGTGTCCAGGCGGTTATGAGCGAATCACCACCGACATCTGGAATCTTCTAGAGGAGGTTTTGCCTAGGCGGTTATGAGCGAATCACCACCGACATCTAGGATCTTTTGGGGAGTAGGTGTCCAGGCGGTTATGAGCGAATCACCACCGACATCTGGAACCTTTTAGAGGAGATAGAGCAAGGTAGGAGGAGAGAAGAGAGAGCTGGTTAGAGGAAGTGTCGAATGAAGCAAAAGTCGCAGGATCCGGGGTTTTATAGGAAAGTGAGTCCTCTCCCTCCAACCCCCTGTTAGGGGTTGGTGGTGGGGCTCCAGGTTGTGTACCCTGGGTCCTGTGGCTTGTCTCCCCACTCGTACCGTTTATTGACAGAGCCTATCTTTTGTGATTGAATATTGGCGAGAACTTAAGTTTGCTGGAGGAGTGATTCCTGGAGGGACTCACGACACATACTAAGGAGGATCGTTCCCCAATAATTTATTTTGTGTCCGTACCTACTAGGTAACATTGGGGAAAGCGCGAAATAACATTTTTTTGGATTAATTTTGACAACCGATTATTTTGTTTCAGTTTAAGAAGCTCCTATTTTAGGCCATGGAAATTTGAAAAAAATTGGCAAAAACGGGAAAAACCCCACGCAATGATTTTATGATCGGAATAGCATGGGTTAGGGTCCAATATGAACCCCTTAATTTTTCCTCCTCCACTGAAGACGGGGCTGGGCAGGTTTGTAAACGTGTCCCCAAAAATGGAGTTTTCCTGGTTTTGCTAATATCTCCTAAGCTACCAGGAATGTTATGGTGCAATGTATTTTTGCATGAAATGCATATTTTTACTTATATATTTATACCTAATCATGTTTGAAATAAATGAAGGTCGAACGAAGAGTTAAAAGACCTGCGGTCATACCCCTTGAACTGCAGAATAGGGTTGCTGGTGATTCAAAATAGAGCGATATGAAACAAAAAACGCTGCAAAGTCCTTGTCACATGGGTTTATTATTCTATTGGGCAAACCTACAGAAATGGTGGCTGTTCATTAATTGTATCTATCTTCCATGCGTAATAATCGAAATAGCTATTTCTCATGATTTCCATTAATTTTGGCCCCTAAAACACAAATTAGGTACGGTTTTTTTCTTTCTTTTTTTAACTATCTTTGATCATTTGTAGTGCCATTTAATCGTCTTGATCCACGTGTTGACACTTTTTCCAGTGTTTTTAAACAAACTGATGGTGATTTCAGACTATTTCCCAGGTTTTTCACTAATAAGAAATCAATTTTGGGAGCTGAACATTTGGTAGAACTCAATTGTCCACTCTTTGGTCAAAATCGACTTCATATTCGGTCTTCTCGTCCCCAAAAACATGGAAAAATATATCTCAGAAGGTCATGTTACCAACATGTTGCTAAAACGCAAAAAGTACCTATTTTACACACATTTTCACTCATAACACCCCTGGGTGTGTTCCGATCGGGCTGAAAAGTTTCGGGACACAACTGGGGCCCAAATGGAGTATGTGTGCGAAAGAACGACTTTATTAGACCGAAAATTAAGCCTGTACACGTGATACGGCGTACGGCGTACGGCGGACGGCGGACGGACATTGCATTTTTGGAATCTACGCACCTTGAAACGAAAAAGAAAAAAGTTTGAGGGGGTGTTATAAAAATTTTTTGCTGAGCGAATACATAGGTGTATTATTCACAGAATAATAAACCAAAACGCTGCAGATTACTAGAAAACGGTCTATCATTTACCTGTATAGATGCTTCTTTTGCGTAGATCACTGTTTTCTGTTGCTGATACCTACCCTCGAGCTTCCCCCTAGAAAGCCCTGAATGGAGTACAGGACCTGCCGGGGTTTACAGCTTCATAAATATGCGGTGTGTTCAAGAATCCAATATTTAATTACTTGTTGTTATTCATGAAGCATAAGGTTTGTTCAAGTTACAAGAGTAAGTAACCACCAACAAAATCCGAAATAACCATCATTCTTCAAATGAAATAAAATCACGGAGCAACCACCTCGATTTCATACTGCCATAAGTGATTATAATCAGTTGTTCCCGCTGTCCACCGCACTTCGCACTTTCCTACTTACCATGAATCAAATTTTAATGAAATTTGGTTTGTAAATCCCATTTAGGGTCTAGGTCGGCGGGAGGGGGAGGGGGGCACGAGGGTAGGTATTGTCCACAGAAAACAGTGATTCCCGCACAAGGGAAATCTATACGGGTAGATAATAGACGCTGTGTATTAATTTCCAGAGTATTTCATATCACTCATTTTGAATCACGAACCACCCTGTTTTACAGTTGAAAGGATATGACCATAGGTATTTTAACATGTGTTATATTACATACAGGTAATATATATTACGTATACATATAATTATTATGTCGTACTACAGCTCAGCTACCATAACATTCCATTTCAGTAGGTATTGAAAAACGAAACTTTCAAGGTTTGTTGAATAAATGGTCCTTTGGCCCCTTCTACTTTAGCAAAATAAATTCGCTCTTCAACTCATTTGACGCAGAATTTGATTTCTTCAACTGTTATATATCTACCAACTTTTTCATTTACACGGTATTTCAGGCGATATCATTAAACAAACTGGCGTAAAAACAAAAATGTTGCAGCGATGTCCAAAAGTGGTCCAACTTTGATAGTTCGGAAATGGGTGGTTCAAAAAAATTCTTGGGCTCTTTCGACGCAAAATTTAATGTTCCACCAATTGTATATAGAGCACTTTTTCAAAATGATAAGTAGTTTGGGCGATAGAAGCGGAAACCCGGGAAACACCCCTTTTGCTGCGGAGGAGGAAAACAAGGGGTTCAAATTGAGCCCTAACTGAAGCTATTCCAGTAATAAAATTTTTGCCTGGGTTTTTTCTCACTTAAAATGCTAATTACTGGCCTGTTGGTTTTCTTGTCTAGGGTCGAAGGAGGGATACTAAAACGGACGACACGGTACGTATTGCGGGCTATTGCATAACGTTGCCGTACCTACCCGTACTTTGCATGTAGGTTATTACGGAACATCTGGTATCTACGAACACTGCCTTCCTGATTATTCATAAGTCGACACTATTCGTTGACCTATTCATAGATTTCCTTCATTTAATTCTGCTCCCTCGTCCAGTCTTCTCTGTTTTACCATTTCGATTTTCGTGATACCTGTTGTTCAGTTTCCGACTGTCGCACAACGATCAAATTATATACTTCACTTTATATATGCTCACCTTATGTAATTATATACTCAAATTATATCAAATAGATGCTTACGAAGCTTCTCATAGTTAACGCTTCATTCGAAAAATGCAAACGACTCTACAGGACTTGCAAACGGCAGTTATAGGTACTAATACTAGATTATGACCTTTCTAAGAATGCTATGGACGATAGCCCAGTGCACCATTACTTTAGAGGCATGTTTAATTATCTTTCAATGACAACAACCATGAAGAGGACTGGCTAGTTAAAGTCTGAGACGAGGAAGATAAACGGGATGATTTTCCTTCGGGGGGGGGGGGGGGGGGGGGGAACAACGGAATTCGAGGATATTTTTTTAGAAATTTTCTTCTTCTTATGACGCCGTCTCCGATCGAAGGTTGGCGATCACGATGACAATTACGTCCGAGAAACAGCTGTACGGAAAATTTCAGTCAGGAGCAACCGAACCACTTGCGGAGATCTTTCAGCCAGGAATTCTGGCGTCTCCCGACCGATCGTCTCCCATTAATCTTCCCTTCTATAATTAACCGAAGTACCTCTTACTTTTCTCCACTCATCACATGCCCAAGGTAGCGCGCCTTTCGCTCATTAATGGTTAGCAAGAGTTCCTTATCTTTTCCTATCCTCCACAATAATTCTTCATTAGAGACTTTCTGCACCCATGGGATCCTGAGGATACACCTGCATAGAGACATCTTCAGTGCTCTCCAATTATGCTCTCCAAATAAGGGTTAAGGGTACAGGCCTGGCACCCATACAAGAAAACTGAGAATACATAGAAGAGAGAATACTTCAACATGAGCAACCTCAGGTCCAGGCCAAGTTCTGATGAAAGAAACTCTTCATGTCGAAAAATGCCATCTTGGCTCGAGCTATCCGGGCCACGTTCTCACCTTCTGGGTTACACTGACTGTCCATGCGTACGCCGAAGTACTTATACGACTCCACTTGCTCATCAGCTTTTCCATCTATCCATACTTAGGCGACTTGGAAAAAATCATTGTATTGGTTTTGGCCATATTGATACGCAGACCAAACTCCGTACTTACAACAACCTCGTCCATAAGTGACTGCAGTCGTGGTTGGCTACGAGCCAAAATCACCGTGTCATCGGCATACCGAATGCTGTTAATAGGTACACCATTACCTCGCACTCCTCCACGTAAGTCACCCAAAGTATCTCGGAATACAGCTTCCGAATATAAATTGAATAAAATCGGAGATAGGACGCACCCTTCTCTCACCCCTTTACTTATGGAAATCGCTTCTGACAGTGTGTGTTGACCATGGCTGCTCAATCTCACCTCAGCCGTCTGTCCCCAGTACAAGTTGGCAATAATATTCACGTCCCGCTTGTCAATACCCGCAGAGTTGAGCATGCCAATCATGTTTTCATGCTTAACACAATCAAATGCTTTGTGGTAATTCATAAAACAGGTATAAGCTCTACAATTCATGTCGGAGCATCGCTGAGTAAGCACATCGAGTGATAAAAGTGCCTCACGCGTTCCCACTCCACATCTGAATCCAAATTAGGTGCCGTTGACCTACGCCTCACATTTGCGATACATTCTGGTGTAGATTACACGGAGAAAAACCTTCAAAACATGGGACATGAGGCTTATCATTCTGAAGTCATCGCATTGCGATGCCTTTAACTTTATTGGCAGAGGGACAAAAGTTGACTTTAGCCAAGATGCAGGAATGCTACCTGAAGCATATATTGAATTGAATAATGCAGTCAGAAGAGTTAGACCAACGTCACCAGCTTCCGCCATAACCTTGAGCACCTCTGCATAGATTGCATCTGGTCCCACCGCCTTAGCATTCTTCTGCACCCCTATTGCATAAGCCACTTCGCCCCTTGTAATATCCGGCCCCATGTCCATATCAGGAACCTCTCCACTTTCAACACGTGGGGAGGCAGCTCATTCATCACTAAAGAGTTACAACATGCTTGTTCGATCCTTTTTCATATAGGCTGGTAACTCTGAATTTACCGCCTCGAGCTCCTTTTCTTCGGCCTTCGCTCGCCGCAAGGCGCTAGGGTTGTCGGATTACACCTGACCCCTTTTATAGCCATTTTGCTTCCGAGTCTGCGAAGCAGCGGAAGCCTTGTGTTCACGTTCGTGAGCCAAAAAATTTTTGTCTTCAGAAATCAAAATTTCCACTTGCATTTTGCGTTTCAAAGCCTACTGAACAAATTTGGTTCCGTGTCTGTCGGTCTGTGGGTCTGTGAGTCTGTGAGTCTGTGGGTCTGTCTGTCCGCATTTCCTTGTTACAGCCATAACTTCCACGATTTTGAATTGATTCAGCTCAAATTTTGAGGGATGGTGCGGATAAGGCCCCTTGAAGTCCCATACAAATTTCAACATGATTGATCCAGCGGTACGCCCTGCGCATGCGCTAACGTTAAATTCAACAAACACGCATAACTTTCACAATTTTGATTCAATTTCGCTCAAATTTTCAAGGGTTGTTTGGACAAGGCCTAGTGAGTTCCAGTATAAATTTCAGCATGATCGGACCCTCGGTGCGCTCTGCGCATGCGCTGGCGTGAAATAGATTCAATTTCCTTGTTACAGCCGTAGTAACCAAAGATTTCACCCAATTTCAATGTAATTCTCAGGGATTAAGCGGGTATTGAGCGGGCATTGAGGTCCCATATAAATTTCAACATGATAGAGCCAGCGGTTCGCCCTGCGCATGCGCTAACGTGAAATTCTTCAAACACGCATAACTTTCGCAATTATGTATAATGGACGTAATGTATTATGGACGTAATGTTATGTAATATGTATATTTCATGTAATGTTATGTTATGTAATGTTATGTAATATGTATATTTCACGTTATGTAATGTAATGTAATGTTATGTTATGTTATGTAATGTAATGCTATGTTATGTAATGTTATGTAATATGTATATTTCACGTTATGTAATGTAATGTAATGTAATGTAATGTAATGTTATGTAATGTAATGTTATGTTATGTTATTTTGCTTCCGAGTCTGTTCTATTTTATAATGGGTCACTCTGATTGTGACGAGGAAGCTCCTGTGCCATCACCTTGGCAGTGTATTTTAAATCGCTTCCCCTCTTTCCGCTCACGCCGCAGGCCTGTCGAAGATAATGTCAACTCGTTATTTTTCCTTAAATTTCAATACCTTCGCACCCCCCTCCCCCCACCATCACCATTGAATTTATGAACGGCGGCGCATGGGATACGCATCTTCGCTACGGAGAGGCCCCTCACGTGGTCAAGTCCCCGCTGCAGGCAGTTCCCTCAGGTACCCGTCAGATTTTTAGCTTAGCCAAATTCTCTCAAGAATATTTGCATCTGAGCGTAAATTTTGATCCATCGAACCAAGATAAATATTTATGCTAAATTCCTCTTTCTAACGCATCATTTCTTACGCTTATTCATTCTGTATAACACGCGGTATTAAAGTTTCTCATTCGTTGATAAAATAGGTAGGTATTTTCCACACGCACGTTCCTTTCCCAGCATAAATCCTTTCCGTTCCAATCTTTTCTCATCCCCTGCGCAATGGAAACCAAGGAGTTGAAGATCCAATCTTTAACCAACAAAAAATATAAGTTTCTTCAGCGTATGCATAGTATTTACACCCTTTGCGTGAATATTCAGTCAGCTTTCCTCAAAAAGATATCTCTCAACACTTCTGAATATGAGTCATTAATTTCGCGCTGTAAGCGCATCGAACAGGATTTTCAATCGTTCGATTCTATATTTGATGAAATAGAAGAATTGAATTGTCAAGTAGACACGATCTCCCGAGTTCACATCAAGAAAGATTACCAGAATTATGAGACAATGTTTTTTAACGTTGAATCCATGGCTAGGGTTTGGAAGATTTCCAATGAACCTCCCGCACCAAATGATGCAATTACTACTTCCCAAACTTGGTATGTACCTACATTGAGGTTACCTAAAATCGACATAGAGCCATTTGAAGGTGATATCGATAAATGACCCAATTTTTTCGCCTTGTATGAAATGTTGGTACATAAGAGTATTCTAAAATAGAAAAATTCACGTATCTGCGAAGCTTACTAAGTGGTAACGCACTCGCAATCTTAGAAACCGCTACCAATTATACAGTAGCACATCAAACTCTATTTGACCGCTTCCAAAATACTCGATTATTAGGAGCGAATTCCATAAATAAGATTTTATCATTCATGCCCATCAGCGCTTGAACACACGCTAGTTTCATAAAATTTGTGGACGTGTTTGATACAAATACAAACAGCTTAAAAGGTTTAGGAATCCCTGACTTGTTTGATTTGGTCATTTTGCACAGTGGTCTCAGATCGTTACCCGCTACCTCACGTAATGAATTTGAAAACAAATATGCTTCTGGCCAAAAAGTTCCCACTTTCGCTGATCTTGTAAAATATATGCAAGATCAAATACGCATCATGGAAATTTCGCCGGACAAAGAAAAATCAAATGAAAAGTCATCCAAACCCAAACCGGATCACAAATCTCGGCCTAGTAAGACTTATAACCGTTCGTCCATGATGACAACCACTACTGATCGAAAATATCATGTACCTAAATAAATGTCCCTGTTGCAGTGATACATGGTATTGTCCACGAATGTAACTCTTTTGTCAGCAAAAGTCGCTTGTGTGAGCGATGCTTGGGTACGCATCAATCATCATTCTGCCGCTCCAGCAGTGTCTGTGTGCAATGCAGAATGAGGTACCTAGTCACCATACGCAGCTTCACTCAACTGATTCTAAGGGAAACAATCAAACGCCTCCTATACGCTGAAACAGTCCACTACCGAACGTACCTACACATTCTACGTCATCTGGTTCCGTTGCCGCATCCACGACTCCTACCTTACATTCTGGGCTCGCCTGTAACGCAGGTTTTTCCTCCAAAAAGGGGGTTAACCACCGCTATCATCCGGACATACAATAATAATGGAATCTATTGAATAATGGACTATTTTCCAGGTTTTTCACTCATAAAAAATCAATTTTGGGTAGAACTCAATTTTCCACACTTTGGTCAAAATCGACTTCATATTCGGTCTTCTCGTCCCCAAAAAAATGGAAAACGATATCTCAGAAGCTCATCTTACTAACATGTTACTAAAACACAAAAAGTACCTATTGGTTTATTATTTTCAATAATGAACCATTCGAATCGAGCATGAAAAAAAAAAAATCTAACCCCCCCTCAAAATTTGATGAATCACGTTTCAAGGTATGTAGAATCCAAAACTGCAATAAAAAAATTTCAGTCAGTCCGCCGGACGCCGGACGCCGGACGCCGTACGCCGTACGCCGTACTGGCCACTTTTCTTAGTTACCATGAAACAAAATTGATAAAATTTGGGTTATAGGTTCCGTTTGGGGTCAAGTTAGTCCTCGAAGCTCGACGTTACTGTCAGTCATCTCTAAGGGGTTCAAAATAGGGGTTGAAATTTTCAGAACGCCGTAGCTCGAAAATCTTCCGATGGAAGGTTATGGTTTTTTTACGTTATTAAATTTGTCTTGAGCTAAAAAAAATTTTGAGACCACCCGTAGCATTGTATGTCCAGCCGTTCGTGTGCACCAAAAAGCTTCGTCAACGCGATCGTGAATCAAACGGCATTAATCCGACCCACATAATCATCACTAGGGAGCACCTGATTATAATCAAGGATGGCTTTATGAAGTCGAGTTGGTTGTTCTGCGATATTATTTCATTTGATAAGTGATGGACTATTGGATTTTGTTGGTAGGTACTTCTGAAACTTGAACAAACGTTGAAGTATAATAATTGTTGATGGGTAAATTATCACACAATGGTAAATTATTACACAACGGCAAATTATTACACAACGGTAATTATTACATAACAGTAAATTATTTCACAACGGTAAATTATTACACAACGGTTCATCAACCAAGAAGGGGCTGGATTTTGTTGATCGGTACTTTTACAACTTGAACAACCGTTGAAGTATTATTGATGGGCAAGTTATTACACAACGGTTCATTATACTTGATCTGCGCAGAAGGGGCATCTATTTCACTCCACATCATCAATTTTCCTTCAGAACATCATTATTTGCGTTTCTTTTTGCCGTTTTAGTTACTGCTTGTCATCGACAGAATTATTTTAGCATCATTTAACTCGTGATTTAGATAGGTAGGTACCTAGTAACGAGTACGGGGTTAGGTACTAACCTACGGAGGGTCTGCGATCTACATAATATGTATAGTATAGTACATAGTATATTATATAGACGGGATATCTATACGGAGAGCTGTGATCTGTAACAGAAGGGTATTCTGTACAAAATAATAAACCTTTGTGGAGGGATTAGCAGCGTTTTTTTATACACTTTTTCACTCATGACACCCCTGGGAATATTCCGATCAGGCTGCAAAGTTTCGGGACACAACTAGGGCCCAAATGGAGCCTGTGTGCGAAAAAACGATTTTTTTAGACCGAAAATGACGCCAGTATACGTAATACGGCGTACGGCGTACGGCGGACGGGCATTGCATTTTTGTAATCTACGCACCTTGAAACGGTAAAGAAAAAATTTTGAGGGGGTGCTATAAACATTTTTTGCCGAGCGAATACATAGTATGTATATTAGTAGTGTATTATTCACAGAATAATAAACCAAGAGGAGCGTACCTAATTCAAGTTTTGGGGGCCAAAATTGGTGGAAACCACCGGAAATAGCTATTTCAATTATTTTAAGTAGGGGTATTATGGTGGTTTTACCGCAAATTCGACCTTGGCGTTAGCTGATAACACTGATAAGAAGGTCGCTGACGTCATGACCTCTGACGTCACGGCCTCAGCTGATGTGATGCCACAGCCTCCATTTCCATGGATGTTATAAAGTGATTTATGACCCATGGATGAAGTCAAGCTACAGTATCCATGTAAATTCCTCCTTAACTGGTTCCCGCCAATCTTTCAAATGCTCTTTCCCACTAATTTTCAAATACCTCCTCTCCTCCCCTCGTCTGATAATAGGTTATATCAGCTGGTAATCAATCTCCCGACAATTTTGAATTTCTCCCACTCCCCCTCAGCGTTCAGCTGATGTTCACTTTCCCTCCAGTTTTCAACCGCCAAGGCTTTTCCCTCTCATTTTTAAAAATACTCCCCCCTCGCCCCCTCCCATGAATGACATAAGACCAGCTGTTTACCAAATTCCCGCCTTTTCAAACTGTCATCGCCCTCCCCTCCCCTCGTCTAATAAAAGGTTAGATCAGCTGGTTATCAATCTCCCGCCTTACCGCCAATTTTTGAATCCAGTTTTCAACTGTCAAGGCTTTTCCCTCTCATTTTCAAAAATACTCCCTCCTCGCCCCCTCCCATGAATGACATAAGACCAGCTGTTTACCAAATTCCCGCCTTTTCAAACTGTCATCGCCCTCCCCTCCCCTCGTCTAATAAAAGGTGAGATCAGCTGGTTATCAATCTCCCGCCTTACCGCCAATTTTTGAATCCAGTTTTCAACTGTCAAGGCTTTTCCCTCTAATTTTCAAAATGCTCACACCCTCCCATGAATGACATAAGACCAGCTGTTTACCAAATTCGCGCCTTTTCAAACTGTCATCCCCCTCCCCACCACTCCACCTGATCATATGGTTTCGCTATCATTATCAAATACCCCACCCCCACCCACGCCCCCTTTTCGGAAACCCTCCCTCCCTCCCTCCCCAACAACTTGGATCAGTTCATGGATCATATGTAAATTATAAGATCCATCGTTTCCCACATGTCTTTCACGTGGCCTTTGGTTTTCCCCTTCCCAATCCCTCATCACCTAATGTTTTTCGCTTAGCCGGAAAAGGGGTGAAACATGAAACCAACGCCAGCTAAAAAAAAAAAAAAATTCCTTTCAGGAAAATGCCGACGCCAGTCTGGCGATAGGTCCATTACAGTGAGAGCAGGTTTGTGCAGGCTCTGCTGAATCAGTAGAAAACTGAAAATTATTGCGGAAGTGTCAGATTTCTTTCTTGGAAAAAAGCTGACACCTGTCTGAAGGGAGGCCTGAGACTGCGTCAGCAGGCTTGTACAATCTTGAAATCATCTCCCCCACTCTCCTAGAAAGCAGACATTCGTAGTCACACCACCAAGGAGTAATCATCTTCCTCGCGAGCCATCACTAATTTTCAACCGTAAGTAAAACCTGAATATTATCTTGTTGATGTGAGCTTTATGATCTCTTTATTTTCTTATATAATAATAATTTTGATACTTCATTTTCAGATGAACTCTTTGCTTACTAAGCTGCAAAAATCTGCAACCATTGTGGAACTGCGGTCTTTGGAATCTCTCCAGCTTGGGACTCCGTACGCAGTTGTAAAATTGGTTTGGATGCAAACCAAATACGGGCCTGCTGTACAGGCCTATCTACAGGAATTGACCGATGGGCAACCTCTGGATGATGGCGACGTATTTCGGGTATTCCTACCAAAAAGGATAGCACAGGCCATCACCGAAGAGGAAACTGAGGGTTACAACTCTTCACAGATGTTATACACCCTCATTTACAGAGGAAAAATGGGAAACGCATTCGTCGTTGAATTTTTCTAAGTTAATAATTCTGTAACATTTTTAATTTGTTTTATAATAAAATATTTATAAAAAAAGGAGTGTGAACTTGAAAGGTTGTCACACACTGAACACTGCGAGGTTGGGGCAGTGTTTCATAAAAAACATATAAGACTTATCATTCCCCCTTTTCTTAACTCCTGATAACAATGACGGTGGTGGTAGGAAATGTTAATATAAACCTAAAAGTTCCAAGGATAATTCTCAGTAGATAACGATTAGACTTGTGAGTAACATGTGTGGGGCTATGGATTGTGAAATGTACCAGTATTGCTGTGACTTGATGTGTTTTCGAATTCCATGCGATCAGGTTGACGGTATGGCTTGCATGAAATGTAGACAATTTTGTTACTGTATTTGTCGATGTGAAACATATATAAAATCATTTATGGGGGAAAAAGATGGCGACACCTCGAGAAAATCCTCCAATTAGATTAAACCCCCTCCCCTAAGCTTTTTCACTTGCTCTACTCTTCTCATGAAAAATACCTCTAGTCCGTATTTGGTTGTCGTGAGAGAAACTTCTTCATAATCATGGTGCTGGAATCTAAAAAATTTAGTTTCAACACTCGTGGGCAGAGAGGAATTACAATGAGTAAGGATGATGAAACAGGACTCCGACAAGTTATGATCTTCAATGGACCAAATTTTCTCATTAAACCTGCTGATGAATGGATATTGGTGGAAGATAATCTTCGTACCAACTTACCCGCATACCTGCAGCAGACTTCAACAAGGAAGAGTAGTAAAGAACCCGTAGTAATATCTGACACATGGATGATTCGAGTGCAAATCTGTACCCCAACTTCTGGCAAGAGGCGAGCTGTTGTTATGTATGAAAAAATCCCCTGGTTAGCAGAGGTAGAAGTGAGATTCAACGAAATAAGTCTCAACCGTCAAGACGCAAAAAAACTCTTTAGCCATCTCTCAGAAATTTCAAACTTTTTATGTAGAGCCAAACCAGTGACTTCTCAAACTCGTGAAACATCTTTTGTTACACCGAGTGTTTCTATGCTTCAAGATCAGTCGACACTGTTCGATCTGAACACAAGAGATTTCAACTTCATTGTCAACGACCTACGAGAGGAAGAAGCGGGAACCTACATCTGACGAATAGGTGTTTATTAACAATTATATATTATGTTATCGAGAATTCAAAATTATGAAAATAAAGTTTTTTCTTGTACCTAATAAAATTATGATACTATATTATACTCCTTCGACCACTGGATAATGGTATTGGTATTTGAGCAGGCGAATAGTGAACATGAGTTTGAAGAGAAGGTTGGCAGAAGAGCTTCATAAACCCAAAAGACGGAATTTCCCGAGGTCCCGAGTTCTGATCAAGGGGGTGTTGGATGACCTGTGGCAGGCAGATTTAGTGGATTTGCGAATGCACCCTGACAGAGGATATAAATATTTATTGACTGTCATCGATGTTGGCTCCAAGAAAGCTTGGGCGAAACCTCTCAAGACTAAATCGGGTGATGAAGTGAGCAAGGCTTTATCAGACATTTTTCAATCAAGCAAGCTTACTCCTCATCATTTACAAGTTGACCAAGGGCGAGAGTTTTACAATAGTCAAGTTTCGAAATTGATGAAGAAAAATAAAATCAATATGTATAGTACTTTCTCTGAGCTTAAAGCTCAAACAGTTGAGAGATTCAATAGAACTATAAAACAATGGATGTGGACCGAGTTCAGTGTCCAGGGAAATAGGAAATGGTTGGATTTGATCCCTTCCCTTCTTAGAAGATATAACAATAGGATACATAGATCTATTGGTATGAAACCTTCTGAAGTTGAGAAGAAAGATGAAAAAACCATTCTATCTCGTCTTTTCCCAATCATTAAGAAGAAGCAGAACCCCAAATTTTTCCTAGGGGATCGAGTTCGCATTGCAAAAATCAAGAACGCTCTCGCTAAAGGATATTTACCATCATGGACCAATGAACAATTTACTGTCACCCGGATAAGGGCGGAAGATGAAGTACCCACTTACAATTTACAAGATGTCTATGGAAACGAGGTGAGAGGCAGATTTTACGAGAAGGAGATGAAAAAAACCAACTTTCCAGATCATTATTTAGTCGAAAAAATATTAAGACGTAAAAATGGTAAGGTATTTGTGAAATGGTTGGGCTTTGATGACTCCCACAACACTTGGGAAGATGCTGACAGCATTGAACCTTGATTTGGGTAAATCAATAACAACTATATTGATATTTCTTATTTTATTTTTTTCCGAATGTTTTACACAAACCAATGACCAAATGAATATATTACTTATATACATGTGTACAGTTCTTCCATTCTGGACAATAACCCTTAGAGACATCTATCGACAGTACTTTAATTCAACGAAATAACAGATAAAATAATCTTTAAATAAAAACATCTCTACATTATATATTACAGCGTTTCAATTAAAAACAGTAAGGCTTAAAAATAATTAAATACAAGTTACAACATTCCACCATTTGACCAAAATTCGTAATCAGTGGGTCCGCTATAACCGTGAGGTATGGTTCTCACCCCATCACTCAGAATTTGTCTCTTGTCGTCAAAAAAGCTGAGAGCTGTTTTTCGCTGGTTGCAAGTTGACACTACATGTAGCTTGGATCTTAGACTTGAGAAATTAACGCTCATTGAGCACCCACTCTCCAAAGTTCTCCTAAAATCTTCAAACGAAAGATGGTTTTTTACAGTGGACTTTTTAATTCCCTTTGCCTTCGACTGTTCTTTATTTCCGAATTTCAGAGAGTAAAGCTTTGGTCTTAGACCAATAAATTCTGATAGTGGGACACTTGCTGTTTCGTCCTTCAGCTTACCGACAGCCTTTTTATTGTCAGTGTTGAAACAACGATGATCGTTCGGATAATTACTGAAATCCATTAAGTCAATTAAAGATGTACGTAGATCCTCGTATATATCCTTAGTCCTTACATCAAGGATCAAAGAATCTGTATCCATGTAACACAAATCTACATGACTTTTACCTCCAAGACTGGGGAGTAGCCTGTCGTAGAAAATGTGATACATATGAATTTTAGATAATTCTAAAATCGTAAATCCTACATAAATTGGAGAGTCAAATTTAACTTTCACTCTATTCATGAGCACCCCAATTAATGTTTCTTCGTAAACGTAACGGTCATTAAAATTTGGTTGTTTCGCTAATTTCAATAACTCCTCCTGGGTAGTTACAAGACGGAAATCTTTGAATTTCCGTTTATTCATCATAGATCTACCGAAGACAGAGTTATTTGCTAACTTATAATAATCTTTATCAAATTCAGATGTTGCAGCTTTCCTCAATTCGGTATTAAAATCAATATAAGGGGCAAGCCACTTAGATCGCTTGAAAGTGAGGACTCTGTGGATTGTTCGTACAATCAAACCTGCACGAATTCCCTGCTGCAAATTAATATAATGTGAGACGTAATGATCTTTGTCAAACTGTGTGGTCATCAGCTTTTTGACATTAGCTCCAGGAGGTTTCATCGACTCAGGGAAAAACGGAAAATCAGCATGTGCGTCATGGAGACTCGGGGGGTAGGAAATGGATACGTCAAGAATATACTCGTATCCTTGATGTCCATCAATGGGAATATCAAGGATATTAAAATTGTTGATTTCCTCATCATCGAGCCACCGAAATCCACCATAAGGTAGATGTTGCCTCATAAAATAACCATAAAGGGTGTTAACGTCAACGTAAAGAATGAAGTTTGATGGTTTGGTTGGATCGTAACTCTCGGGAATCATTGGGTTGTTGGCCACGGCATGACGCTTGACACATTGCGTTATCCCTCCCCTAATCCCTGATTCGATGAACAGTAGCATATCAATATCCACCAATAAATCTAATTCCACACCTGTCATCTTCAACATCACCTGCCAGAAAAATCCGGGGGATGTGAATGACCATGATGGATCAAGTTTAACGATTACGACTGATTACACGATACGTCTCAAAAACTTCACACAATAAAATAATGTCGGATTTAAAATACAAGACATTATATTCAAATAATGTCTCGATATTAAAATGGTTCCACACTCTTTGTGCATGCTCATAGTCTGCATCACTGATATGTTCTTCTGTAAGCTCGGAGTAGAACGCCTCTTTAGGAGGAAGTGAGCGTTCTTCCAATGCACTCCAGCTCTTGATATACCCATAAGGATACACTCCTTTTCTCAATAAATGAGATCGGTCGGTATCATTTGGGAAAACACTAGTCATTTCGGGGAAACAATTCAAATTGCTTACCAAGCTCGCAAGACTGGTCGAAAGAAATGTGAAGGAATCTAAGAAACGCACTTTGATTCGGCAATCATTGAATTTGATTGAGAAACTAATGTATTTTTCTGATGATTCAGCTATAACGTCGAAGTGAGCTTGGATATATTTGAGGTGTTTTATAATAAAGTGGGAATCGTACCCACTCAAATTATGGAAATAAACCGGAACAAAGTTCGGAAGTTTTAATTGCAAATTACATCTTTGACATAAAGTGTATCGATATCTTCCGTTCAAGTGATCATGATCTACAACCTTAATTGTAGTCCTACTGAAACGTTCGTTGCATAGATCACAACGGTTTGTAGCCTGGTGACGTAGAAAGTCTGAAGGAGTCCAACTGATAGGAATATTTGTTTTGTAAGCAGCTTCAATATGCTTACAAATATCATGTAGTGAGTTCAAAAAGTCAATTAAACAATTAGGTCCTGTGAAAACTGTCAGTTTGTTTGTTATTAAGTTTTGGTAACATGATTTTACATAGTAGCCTACACAAGTTGGTATGTGTAGGTCTTGGGTATGACTGCTTGGTCTCTCTGAGAGAGGATTAGAAGATTCGTTGGGTTTCAACATACGTTCTATGTCACCATAAATGACCACTGGAACGGGTAAATGGAATTTCATTTTACTAAACTTGACCTTTGGACACTTGGGCCACAAATACTGACAAGGAGCGTAGTTACGGCAAAACAGCAAATGATCTTCTAATCTTTATTCGGCAGATTTACCAGGACAATCAATATTACATGTCTTGAAACACCTCCGACAAATTAAGTGACGTGTAATGTGGTGTGTCATCTGTCTAGTAACTAATCCACCTAAATTTCGAATATAACAGTAGTGAGTATTGTCCCCCGACTGCAAGTACAGCAAATCAATATGAGTTGAAGTGTTGTCCTGATTTACAGTCGGGGAGATTCTTAAAGGAAATACGAGGTCTTCGTCATCTAAGGCGTAGATATTTACACATACATTGTTATTTCTTTCGAAACAGCTAATATCTTTCACGGTAACTGGGAACTGTAAGCCTGGAAAGTCATAGTTTTGTGAAAAATTTCGGTAACATGTAGGCCTTTTTGAAGTTCTGTCCCCAGGTGATGTGAATGATCCTAGGACTGCATATTTAAAGCAGTAATCATCCGAATTCACAACGTTGATCACGGCATGTTTAGCGCGGATCTTTTGAGGGAGGGGAATATACGCAGCACCCCCTAGAGGACGATATTTTGTGATTTTCAAGAGTATCCCACAAACGCTAAGTAGAGTCCACCCTGAACCTTTTTTTTCAAATGATTCTAATTCATCAAGGAGATCTTCAATATTACCCCACAGGAAGTCATCCAGGTTGGTCCATGAAACTAACTCCTGGGTTTTAGTTTTGAAATTCGCTAGTAAGAATAATTCAGGGTGGACTCCACTTAAATTTGGTTTCACAAAATTACATTCGATCCATAAACTATATTTTAAACCCCCCCAAACACTAATGTACGAAACTAATGTATCCTTTAGAATATGCATACTACAAAGCAAAAAATAATCTACAGATTTTATATTGTTTATGTTATGAAAGTAGATGTCCACTGCCACTTCTCCAACACGCAGTACCACCTCACCCGTAACATTGGGTGCGGATACAATTTCAGAAGCCCAACCTCGTTGTATCACCGATGGCCGAGTCGTGTTACTTATGGTGGAGGAGGAGGAGGAGGAGGTTGGCGGCATCATTTTGCTGTACGTGTAGTCCATGATTTGATTGAAAAAAAAAATCTGAAATCAGAAAAAAAAATTTAATCAAACAATATAAGTATCAATATACCGCATATGGACATAACTAATATTTCTGCACAAGTCCAGTAATAGGAGTGTAAGATACAAGTTTATCGTGAATTATCACAGCTACACAGCTTGTGCCTGATTCGAAGCTTTTAGAAAGTTCAATTTCCAACCTCACATCCACACTCCCTTCCCGAACAAAATCTTCAGTTCTACTACAATCAAAGCAAATGATCGGGCTTTGCTTGAATGATGAACGGGTCAATAACGGAGAAGGACGTTTGATATTATTGTAATAGGACTGTTGGAACCTGATATAGGTATCGTATAACTCGGCAAATAACCCATTTTCAAGATCAACTGTTTGTTCCTGGAATGGAAATTGTTCATTGTTTAGGAACAGCCTAAAGCTTCGAAGAGGAACTGAATCCGGTAGCGTCAAATTTTTTCTTACATCGTTTTTCTTATTCTTATAAAAAGCAACAAGGACGTAGCGTGGCTTCTGAAGTTGATTAGTTGTTTTGATTGGCCATGTAAACGACGAAGATTGTGGAACTGCAGGGTTCTCATGGTACTCCCAACTGCGGAACACTAATGGTAGTGGAGGGTCTCGCTTTGTGGTTAGATAGAGTTCTGCTTTGAGGTTATCGGCAAGTTTTACTACAGGCATCACCCAGTATACTTTTTCTAGGCTGATCGATGCGTCCGTATGAGTACTATGACCTTGGAAAACGTTCAAGTCATTGCTCGCACGAGTGAGAACTAACTCTTGAGCTACTCCAGTCACTACCCGATTATCATCTTCAAAAAAACCCATCCAATAACGCAGAGGCATGCAAACATTAAAGGTTCCTTCTGATGTGCAAACGGAGTCGGGGGCATACAAACTCGTGTTTGGATTCGATATACCTGCGTTTGATAATGCATTTAAATCAGCTTCGGTGAATGATACAAGTCCTTTCAACGTGGATACAAGTCCAGGATTTCGCACTTGATCAACATCAGTACCATTAATTCGATAAGTGACTGAGTCAAAGAGATGAGAAAACCCGTTGTTAATCACACGTAACACCTCCACAGAGGCTCCCTTATTAACTTTCCCTACCAGAGAAAGAAAACTATCAAACGGTGCGAAAGTTTCGAAACTATTGGTACCAATGCGAATTTCCGATTTAGAAGAGAGATCGGTCATATTATATGCTGCATTCCGAATCAAGTGGTACCCCACTATTTGATCAGACAGTGCGGGGGGTTTAGTAATTTGCAGCAAAGGCTCCATTCCGTCTCACTTTATACCCCAAGTTTTGAAGAAATTTGATACGTCTCGAAGTTAGCCCTTTCTTCTTTTTTCCTCCCACTCTTCGACGGGGTAACTCAAGGTTTGATGACTTGTGTTGGAGAACTCTGGAGAAGGGGTTTTGGGGTATTCTCTTGTTGTTGTTGTTGCTGTTGTAGGTCGAGGTTGTTGGCGCTCTTCCGCTAAAATCAAATCCCATTCGGTCGCTTCACAATCGAACCAATTCCAGAACAATCGTAATATTTTCCTTTCTAAAGTCCAGGAGGGAACCTTTCTCGTCCACGACACGAAGTTGAATGTAGTCGATGACGTTTCTGTTGATCTTTAAATAAGATATTGGTGATGGAGTATAATTGATACGATAATTCACTTCAACATCGGGACAAAAGCTGTGAAGAATATTCGACGGTGACGAGTTGAAATACGATGAGTCATGGGCCAGCAAATTACACTCTATGTTGATGGAATTATAGTTGAAAATGTTTATATGATTTGGTGCATAGTGTAACTCGTCTTTTGCTAGCACAACTTTTTCAGTAAATCCTAATAATGGTCCCACACTGTCGTCTTTGGTCATGTCCACGTCAAATGTTGCTTTAAAATTCACATGACCAGTATTTTGATCAACTCCAAATTTTATGTTGAAAGCAGCTGGAGCCATCGATTTTTCCAATATCATCTCACCAACACGTGATTCAATATACTCAAAAATATCATCTACTCCGTAAGTACCATCAGGAAATATGATCGCGTTTTCCCCCAAAATATGAAAATGGTCTGTTACATCTTTCTTGATGTTTGAGATGGTATTGTAGCTCATAAAGGACCGCAACCCAACCCCATATTCCTGATCAGGTTCCAACTCGATAGGCGGGAAGATTGTTGCGGTCAACGCACATTTCGCAGAACTGACGGTAAAGATTCTAGACATCTCTCTGCCAGCCAGAAGAAACAAGAAAAATGAGCGCAATGTATACAGTTCGCGTCTTGATACTGAATGCTATTATAATAAATAACGCAGTTCTGTAAATATTTAATCAACTCGATAGGAGGTTCTAAACCGAATGAGTCGAAATAAAGAGCAATCGAACCACTTTTTCGTACAGCAGTCCAATGAGTTCCCTCTGAAGCTGTTGATGGGGCTAAATTGATAATGAAGCGTTCATGAACATGTTGAGCCTTAGGAAGCTGATCTTTCATGAATACCCCTCGGAAAAATGGGACTTTGTTCCGTAAAATTCGCTCGATTTCAATATTACTCAGTGGTCTATTTGGAAGTTTTAACAACGTTTGTACTGGTGTATGATGAATCCTTTTCCTAGCTTTCTTTTCGATGCTGTCGTCTTCCTCGTTTTTCTTTTGCCACTGACACGTTGTTTCCTTATTGAAGTGGTCCTTGAATGAGTGCGGTGACCACTGCCCGATTTTTCCATTGCCATATTGTGGCGCTTCATCTCTTGTAGTTCCAAATCTCCTCTTTTCACATCTTTGACGTTTTTTATAATCTGTGATACACCTGTTCCGATTCCCCCTATTGCGCTCAGACCTGCTAATATCGGCACTAGAGCAGGGAGAAAGCCTCCGCGCACAATCTTTCTTTTTGGTTTCTTTCCTGCTACCTTGGCAATCTTCTTCCTTCGCGTATTTTTGGAACATGATTTTTTAGAAGTCTTCAATCCTGCCCCAAGAGCCAACTTCCCTCTCATTGCTGCAGCAACAGCCAGACTGGCCAACCGTTCTTTCAAAGTAGAATTACTATCTTTAAAACGGGAAAATGCTTTGCTGGCTAGAATTCTATCAGCTTTGTGTCGATCCTCTAATTGTAGGTAATTGGCGTATGCAAGATCGTGATCTTTACAGTGTGAATCCAGGTTTGAGACTGGTTGAATGCCCCTCTCAATCTGACTTATAACGTCATTACTCGGCCCGCAAAAATTACCGTGCACTAACAAAGGAAAGTTATTACGGTTGATGAAATCGTTTATTAACCCCATTATCAGGAAAAAACGACAAAGCTCAAACTTGAATACCTATTTACTCCAAAGTCATCAGTTTATATACTCAGTTCTCAAGATGAAGTTGCGTCAAATGGATTCTTTTCCTATAAAGAATTACGATCGCGTGGTTAAGTCTCAAAATGTTAGTGATGAAAACATAGCAAAGAACGGTCCTTTTCTACCGGCAAATGTAAGAGCAATCGTTTGTGGTCCTTCGGGAAAAGGGAAGTCGAATTTTACTCTCAATATGATATTAGCGGAAAAATCGCTCAAGTTTTTTCGACTCGTTATATGTTCAAAAAGCCTGGACCAAGAAAAATATTCATTTTTAGATCATGTTTTGGAGGGAGTTCAGGAAATTGAGTACCTGAAATGTTCAAACAGAGAGGACTTCCCACAACTACACGAGGAACCTGAAAACCATACTCTCATCATCTTTGATGACGTTGATGGGTCATTTAATGACCTCATTCAGACATTCTTCACACGAGGGAGGCATTACAACACCGACTCCTTCTATCTAATTCAATCGTACGCGTCCTGTATGAAACATTTTGTGCGAGACAACGCAAATTTAATCGTTATATTTCCTCAAGATGGAAGAAACCTAAATTTAATTTGGAGAGACCATGCTCATAATGATATGACATATCCGATGTTTTTGGAAATGTGTAGACAAGCATTTTCCAAACCTTTCAATTTTTTATTGATTGATAAGAGCGTTGATATTCAAACAGGACGTTACAGGAGTGGAATGGATTCATTTTTCGAATTTCCATCAATAATGGATTGACTCAATGTGATATAAATAGTAAACATTATACCATCAGGACTCATTCAACCTGTATCCACAATGTCGGCAAGGCTGAGCGATACATCTGCAGGATTCGACAAGGAGGCGCGACTGAAAAAACAAGCTCAGATTTCTGATCAACTTCATGAAGCGAGAACAGCTCTGAAGCGAAAATATGCTGAATTGCAACAAGCCCGTGACAGGACGATGCATTCCCTCGAGCGACACTATCAACCCATAACCGACACTCTCAAGGATCTCGTTACTGTTATCAATGAAACCAAAGGGGAACCTACAACCGCGGGAAAAAATATGGGTCAACGTATAAACATCGATAAGGACGACTCGGAATCTCCGAGTCTGTTTCTTCGCGAGGGTGCCCCGAATTTTCAAGATTTAAGTGATACAACGACATTAACGTCTAAAGGCGAAGGACCTTCCCAAGTTTTAACCCCACCACCAACCTCACCTGGTCCTTTCATGTCGACTCCGACAGCCTCCACAAGCAAATTTCTTCGAGCCCCTCAAAAATCGACTTTGTTACAAAGAATGAAGCGCCATTCCAACAATTTAGAGGCCATGCATCAAGCTGATGTTGAGAAGAATCTCGAACCGGTACGTAATCTCATCACTACGACACCAGAAGGTGAAAAGATGACGCAAGAATTTATCAATAGGTTCCCGCCGTTTGCTAAATCTTACATGAAATACATCACAACAGGAAAATGGGAAGGCAATGGTAAACTCGACAAACACTATGGTCCAACGGTGAATCGACATGGGGCATCTCTAGGTACTTCAAAACTCAATTTCGATCAACAGTTCTTGTATGTTGATGGACAACCTTTCAAAGCTACTCCAGGATTGTATGAGCTGATATTTTTAGAAAACCCATTAAATTTTGATCGTGATGATTTTGATGACTATAATCAAATTGTAAAGAAAACTCGTGTGGCTCACCATGGATACGATTTATATAGACCGTTAAACAGGTTTGGTGGGGAGAAATATAAATCGATAATTTCAGTTATTTACCCTCCAAAAACCAGGAAAAACCCCTCCGTTCAACCAATCGTCGACAATAAAACAGGTAGTGGTGTTGCGAATTTATTCACACACTTTAAAGAGTTTGATGAAGAAGAATCTCCTAATTGGATTTCGACTGAGGACGATCCAAATATACTGACTGATCAATTAGAATTAGCGTTAGGATCATTCGATGCTGGTAATTCCCGTCTTCAAAGTAAGGCAAACAAAATAATTGACCGATTGGAGGAGTTGGGTTACATTTACTAAAATTAATACCGTAGAAAAAAAAATGCCTAGTGATAAATTTGGAGGGAAGCGGAAACGGGTTACTGTTCATGAGAACCCCACCCGTCCTTCACACGCAACAAGTAAGAAGTATGTTGACTCAGCTCTTGATAATATGATGCGAAGTTTCAAAACTGAGCTTGACCGACGTTTTAAAAACGAGATGGAAAAATTGAGGATTGAAAATAATGCTGCACTCGTAGCCTTGAGACGGCGCATAGCTCTAGTCGAGAAGTTGAAAAAGCAATAGCATTGTGAAAATCTCGTCAGTTGCACTCAGACATCTGCCGGATAAATAACCATGTCTTCGGTTACAATCGATTTGACCCTTCAATGTGAGAAAATAATCAAGGAGATATCAATAGTGGCTCATGATGGACCTTCCACATTCATCCTAGAGCACTACGTGTTTCTACCTCCAGGTCCTCTCAACCGAGGCTCCATCTTACAATCACGTTTTAACAGAGAACATATACATGGATTGTCATGGAACTCGGGAAATACACCATACGAACGCATTCCCGAAATTTTAAGAGAGGCTACAGAGAACATCAAGTTTATATTCACCAAAGGACTGGATAAATGTGTCATTTTGAAAGGATTTCTACCGAACAACAGGCAAGTCTTTGATTTGTTACAATTTGGATGTCCCAAACTTGCGACACTTCTCGACTCACCTCATATTGGAAAGCCCTGTTTACCCCATCAAGAAGCTGGAAGCCAATATTCCCGTTCGTGCTCTATGGTTAAAGTACAAGCATTATCAGCCTGGGTCACCGACCATGAATTAGACGTGAATTTATTCGACACAGCGCCTCGTCTTTCGACTTTCAAAGGAATCAAAATTAATGTCAACCCGTTAACTTTAGCAAAACATGGATTTTTCAGAAACTGTTCAGAAAAAGACTCCGTTTGTTGTGTGTTTTGTGAGAAAATCCTACAAACTTGCAACTATCATCTCCATGATTGTATGGGTTGGTATGGTGTATAATATTTGAATAAATTATCATTATTTTACTCACGTGTTGGTGTTGAATTTCTGATGTAGATCAACCTTGAAGTAAGTATCTCCCCCTGAGTTTGGTATTCGTTGATGTCTATTGTAAGAAAAAAAAAACATACTATAAAATTTCAGAATGGAAGTATAATTTCATCATCATCATTATTATCGTAAAATTACATAATTATGATATTTATTGTTCAAATAATGAATGAGTGGTTACCTTAACGAATGATGATTGATGCGGAATAGAAGTGTGGAAGTGCGAATGATGATCCACTTGAGGTTCGAGACTCGGGAAGCCTGTTTCAATACAAGACTTTATGGTTAAATATTCAAGTATTTAGGTATGAATACTGTATGAAATGAGATTTTAATGTGAAATAATTTTAATTTGACTTACCGGTTTTATAGATCAAAAAGTACAGGATCTGAGATGCGAGATGATAAAAACTTGAGAACAACACCAATAAAGACAACAATTCGTAGAGAACAACGGTCTTCGATTGAAGCTCGAATTAGAGTGACGGAATCTCACCTCACGATTTTCTGTTATACGTCTCCAACCGCCAGACTGGCGTTGGCATTTTCCGGAGAGGATTTTTTTTTTTTAGCGCGCTTTGGTTTCATGTTTCACCCCTTTTTCCCACACCAATCCTCGAGTGAGAGAGAATGAAATATTATGGAAGCTTCGGAGATAAGCTCCTCATGGTTCCTGTTCCTCTGTTACTTTCATCCTTCAAAATACACATAAAACGTGGGCCTACACCCGAAAAAATAATTTAAGACCTTTATCTATATCGTAATCGTTATCGTCTGATTGAGCGATATAAAAAGAGCCTAAACTCGATGGGTCTACGTTAAACCAGTTGCCCAAATAGTTGGTCCACCCTAAAAATGTTGATGTTGTCGTGGTGGGATAACGCCCAAAAAATAATAACAGGGGGCATGACGTCACAACAGGTGATTATGATAAAGGTTGAGAAGGGTAAATGAATATTTGAGGGATTGGGAAGGGGAAAACCAAAGGCCACGTGAAAGACATGTGGAAAACGATGGATCTTATAATTTACATATTATGATCCATGAACTGATCCAAGTTGTGGGGGAGGGAGGGAGGGAGGGTTTCCGAAAAGGAGGTGTGGGTGGGGGTGGGGTATTTGATAATGATAGCGAAACCATATGATCAGGTGGAGTGTTGGGGAGGGGGATGACAGTTTGAAAAGGCGGGAATTTGGTAAACAGCTGGTCTTATGTCATTCATGGGAGGGGGTGAGCATTTTGAAAATTAGAGGGAAAAGCCTTGACAGTTGAAAACAGGATTCAAAAATTGGCGGTAAGGCGGGAGATTGATAACCAGCTGATTTAACCTTTTATTAGAAAGACGAGGGGAGGGGAGGGCGATGACAGTTTGAAAAGGCGGGAATTTGGTAAACAGCTGGTCTTATGTCATTCATGGGAGGGGGGAGTATTTTGAAAAGCCTTGGCCGTTGGAGCATCAGCTGATGGGTGTGGGAGAAATTCAAAAATTGGCGGTAAGGCGGGAGAATGATAACCAGCTGATCTAACCTCGTATTAGACAAGGGGAGGGGAGGGAGATGACATTTTGAAAAGGCGGGAATTTGGTAAACAGCTGGTCTTATGTCATTCATGGGAGGGGGTGAGCATTTTGAAAATTAGAGGGAAAAGCCTTGACAGTTGAAAACAGGATTCAAAAATTGGCGGTAAGGCGGGAGATTGATAACCAGCTGATTTAACCTTTTATTAGAAAGACGAGGGGAGGGGAGGGCGATGACAGTTTGAAAAGGCGGGAATTTGGTAAACAGCTGGTCTTATGTCATTCATGGGAGTGGGGAGTATTTTGAAAAGCCTTGGCCGTTGGAGCATCAGCTGATGGGTGTGGGAGAAATTCAAAAATTGGCGGTAAGGCGGGAGAATGATAACCAGCTGATCTAACCTCGTATTAGACAAGGGGAGGGGAGGGAGATGACATTTTGAAAAGGCGGGAATTTGGTAAACAGCTGGTCTTATGTCATTCATGGGAGGGGGCGAGGGGGGAGTATTTTTGAAAATGAGAGGGAAAAGCCTTGAACTGGAGGTAAAGTGAACATCAGCTGAGGGGGGGAGTGGGAGAAATTCAAAAATTGGTGGGAGATTGATTACCACATGATATAACCTATTATTAGACGAGGGGAGGAGAGGATGTATTTGAAAATTAGAGGGAAAGAGCTTTTGAAAAATTGGCGGGAACCAGTTAAGGAGGAATTTACATGGATACTGTAGCTTGACTTCATCCACGGGTCATAAATCACTTTATAACATCCATGGAAATGGAGGCTGTGGCATCACATCAGCTGAGGCCGTGACGTCAGAGGACATGACGTCAGCGACCTTCTTATCAGTGTTATCAGATAACTTCAAGGTCGAATTTGCGGCAGAACCACCATAATACCCCTACTGTTTTACATGAAAGACACAATAAATGAACAGCCAACATTTCTGTAGGTATGTCCAATAGAATAATAAACCCATGTGACAAGGACCAAATTATCCAAAATACAATATAAATATTTATAAATACAATACAACACACACATACATACATAAACACATACATACATACATACATACATACATTTATAAATACAATATATATATTTGTGTATATTATTATTTTTTCCAAATTATCTTTGATCATTGGTAGTGCCATTTAATCGTTTTGATCCACGTGTTGACACTTTTCACATTGTTATACAAATTGATGGAGATTGCAGACGATTTCCCAGGTTTTCACTCATAAAAAATCACTCATAAAAATTCTGGGAGCTGAACATTTGGTAGAACTAAATTGTCCACTCTTCGGTCAAAATTGACTTCATATTCGGTCTCCTCGCCCCCAAAAACATGGAAAACGATATCTCAGTAGCTCATGTTACTAAAACACAAAAAGTACCTATTTTTATATCTATATATTTTCACTCATAACACTGGTTATATTCCTATCGGGCTGCAAAGTTTCGGGACACAACTAGGGCCGAAATGGAGCATTTGTGCGAAAGATCGGCTTTTTTAGACCAAAAATGAAGCCGGTATACGTGGTACGGCGGACGGCGGACGCATTGCATTTTTGTAATGAACGCACCTTGAAACGGAAAAGGAAAAATTTTGAGGGGGTGTTATAAAAATGTTTTGCTGAGCGATTATATAGGTGTATTATTCCCAGAATAATAAACCAAAACAACTTATGCTGAACCATAACTTTTTCTACCAAATACAGGGCCAGCTTGAAATTGTCAACCGCGAGTATTGCGACTTCGTTGTTTAGGCATCTTCATTTCTCCATCTTCAGCGCATCAAAAGAGACAGAGCCGCAAATATGTTCTTAAAACTTAGCCGCCTTTTGATGCGGCCATTTTACCCGAGATAGTGGATCCCCGGAAATGCTGATCGATGCCATTCAGGGTGACATGGCCTTCAGTACAAGTTAATAATATTTTTTTCATTATTGCTTCCCTTCCCTCCACAATTCCAAGATAGAAAAATCCAAAATTGAGAGTGCAGTGTACTGTAATACTAATGTCAGAAGCCGAGCAGATGCCTCATGCAGCATGGCTCTAGGAGCGAATTTTCAGAGAAATTTGAGGGAAGTGAGCCGTTTCGTTCAGAACACAAAATTAAACAGTATTCAACATTCCTTTTACCGAAAAATCGTATTTTTTCACTTGTCCAAAGACAACCCACATGCCCAAAGGGTTGAGCATGGATTTTGTTTTTTTGGACCATTAAATTGTAAATTTGAACAGCTGACCAAACAGCTGGCCTGCAAGCGAACTCGTAATTACTCTTGAGCAGACGGATTTTTCTGAGCAACAATGAAATTTTTATCGGAAAATTACTCCAATTATCGTGTGGAAGAACTTATTTATATAAAAAATCTAAACGAGACCAAAAAATCAAAATTCTATGATCCAGTTCGCTGATGCATTTTCAACGGATCCTGATGTCAGCATTTAGAATCATAGGAAATAGGTCTGTCCTCTAAGAAATTTTCCGAAGACTTCATAAACACACATTCATCACCCATAGACACTGCACATATTTACAATTTGTGGTGCCTTCCAATCTTGAAAGCGGAACACCCCGTACCTGCGGCAGGGGTAGGCAGCAGGGAAAGGTCATTCGCCTCCGTTCTCCCCTTCAAATGTAGATGTTCAACTAATCACAAAAGTTGATCTCTTCAACCACCTACCGATGCTATTTTATTACATAGGCTGTTTTTTCAATAATGCAGCATGATTGGGTAATGAGTACCCAGATCCGGGCTGTACCTATTTTTGTACAAAACATGTAATTACTTACAATTATTACCATTTAAATGTGAACAAAATTTTTTTGAAAGATTTTTCAAAATGTTTTTCGTTGGCCTCTTTTGTATTCATTCTCCGGGAATGAACCATTTTTCAGATTTAAAAAATGTTGAACGGTTGCCGAGAAAAACGTTAAATACTTTTCCATCTTCTCTCTCTCGCACACCTGTCGTCCACATTAGCCTTAAAACCGCCAAGTCCACACCGCTGAGTTGGCCAATAGGGAGAGTTGAAGAAGTTCATTCCGGATTGGATGGAGTTGTACGCTGCGCTAAAATCCGCACCTCCACGGGTATATATGCAAGGTGAGGACTTCCCTCTGATCCCTTTCGGAAACCTCTCATTCCCAAGAAGTGCCATACAATTATTCTTTTTTTCTTGAGGAGAGCTTAAATTCTTTCAAGAATATTTTGCATATGAGCTAACATAAATACTGCTTCCAGAGCTGAAGCTGACTGCTAACTCCCAGCTTCATGTCATTGTCATCATTCCTCAAGAATGCCACCTGATGCTTATGGCTTTTGTTGGCCAACTCTTTTACTATATATGCAAAATGAACGTGCCAAATTTTGCCCGTAAGACCTCTATCTCCGTACACTTCTCACACAACCATAGTTCTCGTGATGAAACTTTAGTAGTGCTCACCCCTGTAAATGTTTCTGGAATTAGTAGGTAGAACCATTTTACAATGTCTGGCACGAGGTTTCGCACATGGACAGCTGCATGTGGCCTGCTCACAAGTCGAAAATCTTCTGATTTATTCGTGTGCACCAAATGGGGGGTAAAGTATTGTGTAGTTATCCAAAAGCACTGGGGTCCAGGGTGGCTCATGTGGTAGTGTATCGGCCATCCTGTCCGTTCTGGGCTGTGACTGGATCGATCATATCGATCTATAATATCATGGGATCAAGGCAATGTCACAGCCCCCCCCCCCTCCGATCACCAACTATGGCGGTGAGGAAATAGGTGAAGCGATAAAGATGGAACTCTTGATCTCGGAAGTTGACAATGAACGGCTGGGAGGATCCGTCGAGCTAATCCCTCATAACCTCCATACAGGCCAAGCCTGCAGCCAGCCCGGGCCCCTCACGGGCTGTTGCGTCACTTTTTTTTTTTTTAAATCCAAAAGCACTTCAGTAAACAAAATCAAATCACAAATACGTTCATTCTTTGCGTGGCTCCACAACCCATACCGTGTATAGCTAGTAAACTATCAGTATTTTAAAAATGCATCGAATGTGGTGCAGGTTTGACATCTGAATTGTTGCACTGCACCCAACTGCGTCATCTCTCTGCGCAGTGGCCATTTGGTGTCCAGAAGACACGGTAGTGCTGGCAGATATGTATCTCCAAAGAAATTTACAGCATCCGGATTGAATCCATTCTCAAGGTCATGTACTTTGTACATGCCCTTTCCAGCATTCTGAAATTTAGTACCTCAGATTTTGGGATTGCGCATGTGAGTAATTCTACTAATTATCCTATCACGATGAAATTCATAGGGGGCCATCTAGGAGCTACACTTACGACCATCGTCATATACAATTATTACTCATTAGGTACAATACCAAAGGGGATGACCTCATTAGGTCCCATACCTTAGTGGATGACGTCAGGTAGGTATTCCACCAGTTGTTTTAGTAAACACCTTCGGCTGAAAAACAGCCTCATGTTGTATATATACTCATGTCTTCCCTACCTAGTCAGTCGTGTATGTCTCTTGGTTCCTCAGTCCAGGTCGCTCCAACCACAGCAATCCTTATACTTTTCTCTGGAATACAGTCTTTTCAAGTACCCAGCTAAAAGCCTTTGGCTCAAAGAACCCTAATACAACATACCACAGAAAACTGGTGACGTGATTTCAAGCAAGCTCTCACCCCTCCACCGGTTCTCTTCCACCCCATCCCAGGAGGGTGGTACATCCTCGATGTAGATGCCATTGGGATGACAGTAGGGGTGGCCTTGTCGCAGAAGCAAGGGTGTAAGGAGAGCGTACTGGCTTACTACTACAAGTGCCTGTCCAAAGCTGAGCGCAACTACTGTGTCACGAGGAAAGATCTAATGAGCCTAGTGAAGGCAGTCAAGAACTTCACATATTATGGGCTGGATAACGGGAACTGGCTGACGTGTGGTCCTTCCTCAACTAGGCTTAGGAATTTCAAAGGCCTGGATGGTCAGCTGGCGCGATGGCTAGATGTTCTGTCTACTTAAAATTTCACCATTATCTATCATACAGGGGAGGAGCATGGCAATGCAGATGGAATGTCCCAGAGACCATGATTAGATAATGAATGCCTTTACTGTGATCGCCAGGAATCAAGACCTAAGACCCGCAGATCAGTCAAACAACACTGTATCACTAGGCTCAGCAGAATGATCCCTCTGTAGGACCCGTAGTCTCTGCTGGTAGATTTATTAGCAAATTATGTCATCCAACAACCAGAAGAAAGAAGAGGCGATGTTGAAAGACCAACTAGTTACACAGGGGGTGATGGATAGTGACCCTGGAGGTAAAGTCCTACATAAGGATGCCGTGGGAACAAGAATAGAGGAGGTGCAACACTATGCCAGAAAACAAGAAGAAGACGAAATCTCGCAGAAGAGAAGACCAAGTTAATGAGAAATAGAAGATATCTACAGAACGGTGGAGGAGCTTGATAGGGAAGAGGAGCAAGCACATGAAGACATGCAAGAGACAATAAAGCAGATGGTGGCAGCGACCAGAAAACAACCCAATGTCAGTCAGGTGGTTAAATCTGTTTTAAACAAAGTAGAAGAGTTACTTGATTCTCTGCTGCACGTACGAAGAAGAATAAAAACCACCTGGGAAAACTTGGAGAGCTGGAGAGAAAATAGCTAGAGAAAGCAGCCACATGGTCCCCCTCCTGGGAGAGAAAAGGTGGAAGCCGGAAAAGGGCTAAACCACAGATAGACCCAGTAGATGAAGATCCAACCTTGGTTGATGCAGGGTCGCTCACTGATTACACAGCGACTTCGGTCAGGACGAACCTGTCAAGCTCGGGTTTCCATGTGCATCCAAAGGATAAGGAGGAGTGGCTGATGTCCAGAGAGGTGAGAAAGAAAGAAGCTATATAAGTGAGGAGGGAGGAGCTGAAGGTGAGAAAGCAAGATAAACCCATGGGGAAGGAGGAGTAACAAGCACAGCAAAGGGAGGATACCTCACAGAAAACAGAGGACACGAGCAGCAGGGCTGATGACGTTATAAGGAAGAAGCGTCAAAAAGGAGAACAAAAGAAGGAACATACAAGAGAAGAGGGCCAGAAGTCGGGACAGAAGAAAAAATCTAAGACCAGAGGCACTAGTGATAACGGTAACAAACCATCATCCTTACGCAACGCTACTTCAGAAACTGAAGCAGAATGTAGATCCATCTGGTACAAATACCGAAATCAGATCAATTAGGAAGAACACGAGGGGCTACGTCATGCTTTAGTTGAGTAGTGGAGCAAAGATGTAATAAGCCTTCAAGGAAGAAGTTGGTGAGGCTCTAGGTGGTGAACGTATCAAAGAGGTAACCCCAAGGGCATCGCTAGGGATAAGCGATACTGACAATCTCACTACCATAGAGGAGGTCGAGGAAGCCATAGAAAATCAGCTGGGGGGACAAAAGGAAGATGTTAATATCACATTGACAAGCCGCAATATCAGGTCTCAGATCTTGGCATCGTAGAAATGGCTGGCAAAGATGTCTAGACACTCCAGACTACAGCTCAGAAGACACTACATGGTAAGGAAGTGGGTTGAGGTGCTCAGGGGCTACAGCTGCATGGGTTATGGCCACCAGGCCCAATAATGCAAAGGCACTCCAAAAAGTGCTTCGGTTGCCAGGAAGATGTCAGCCAAGGGCACTCAGGAGCTACCTGCACTAGGAAGCCCAGGTGTCCATTGTGTGGGGAGCTCGGCTTGACCTCAGATCACAATGCCGGTAAGAATGAATGTACTGTGTTCTGGAGGGCACTCGAAAAGGAGAAACATAAAACCGCATGAAAGTCCTTCAGATAAATCTACACATAAGTTCGACGGCCATCTGCCTAATGAAGCAAGTCGTCAGGGAAAATAATGCGGACATGTTGCTCATTAGTGAGCAACATCATGAAAAAGTAGGAATGGGACTGTTTCGCAGACACCGAGGGCATTGCAGCCATATGGGTTGTAGATCAACCCATGATACCCGTTGAGGCAAGGGGAAATGGCCCGGGTGAGGTCTGGATCAAGAACAAGGGCCTAACCCACGGTTAGTAGACTAGACGGTAGGGGTCATTGAATCTGCTCTTGGGGAAAACCCAGGTACCGCTACGTCACTGGTCCCTTCTCTGTCAGTTCTCACCCTAGACTCTCATAGCTAAACACTGTTAGATGCCTCTTCAGTTTTCAGTTGCTGTTAAAATGGTTTGTTGTGCTATTGCGAGTTGTTCCAACAAAGACGGAAATCGTGGCCTTCATTTTCATCGATTCACGAAGGACAAGGAAACCAAATTAAAGTGGGTGAATTTGTGTAAACGGATTGATTCGTTTTCAACAGCTACTGCTCGTATATGTTCCGTGCATTTTGATCGATCAGACTACATACGTGATCTTAGAAGTGAATTGTTGAAAACTACTCCAAGATTTGAACTTAAACCTGGTTCAGTTCCTCACTTATTTTTACCAAAATCTAGCGCAGGATATAATTTATCGAGAGCATCCAGTAGTTCCGATCGACGATGTCGCGCCGAAAATCGCGGTGTTCGGAAAGAAATACAAGTTATTCTTCAGTCAACATCAGACAATGATTCACAGCACAAACTAAATGAAAGCGGGGATGAAGTGAGTCCTGGAATTGTTGATAAATTGTGTAGGTGTGCTGTCCTTGATCAGCCAGCTGAAGTACTTGTGGTATTAAGAGAAAACGCCGCACTGAAACTAAAAATGCAAGATCTCCAGGATAAACTGGATGCTGCTGAAAGGGAAATCTCGAAATTGAAGAGCTTTCATGACGTGATCAATACTAAATTTTCTGGAAGCCAACAAAACGCTTTGGTGAAAAGAAAATGCAGCAATTGGTCTTCAGATGACATCGCAAAGGCTGTAACTTTACGATGTTTATCTTACAAAGCACTTGGTTTTGTTAGGGATGTGCTTAAATATCCCCTACCTAGCGAATCAACCATTAAACGACGTCTTCGTCAATTTTCTGTCTGCCCAGGGTTCATAGATCTAAGTATAGGAATTCTGAGTGCTCAAGCGAAACTTTTTTCGAATTTTGAGAGAGATGTTGTTCTTTGTTACGACGAAATGAAAGTGAATAGTGATCTCTGCTATGATCCTAATCAAGAAATAATCAGAGGACCTCACAGAAACGTACAAGTTCTAATTGTCAGAAGTTTGGTTGGCAAATGGATGCAACCAATTTTCTATGATTTTGATAAACCTGTTTCAAAGGAACTGTTTATGGAAGCGATTTGGGTTGTGGAAAAAAGTGGGTTCAAAATCAGGGCAGTCGTCAGCGACATGGGACCTTC
This sequence comes from Leptopterna dolabrata, assembly GCA_954871275.1. Lineage (NCBI taxonomy): Eukaryota > Metazoa > Arthropoda > Insecta > Hemiptera > Miridae > Leptopterna > Leptopterna dolabrata. Next base: position 77,284,511 of record OX940974.1, read on the forward strand.
TAATATGAAACTGATCAACGATTTGGGTATTTCCTGGGAAACTCCTTTTTTGAAAAACCCACTTTGTGAGGACAGACGAATTTGGTTTTTTTGCGATGTGCCACATGCGCTGAAACTTCTGCGAAACCATCTTTTAGATGACGGATTAAAATTGGATTGTGGGGACGTAACCAAAGAAGCATTTTCAAAACTGATAGAGCTACAGGAGGTCAGAAGAGATTTGAAGTATGCTCATAAACTAAGTATGAAACATATTCTCGTAGTTGGAACAGAATGTACGAATGGCAGCCGAACTATTTTCCATGACTGTTGGAAACGCCATTTGCCACAATTTTCCTGATTTAGATCACGTTGGAAAAACTGTTATAATAGTTAATAACGGTTTCGATGTTTTGAACTCGAGAATTCCTGTATGTGGGACGTTCAACCTAAAGAGCGCTTATGGCAATTGTTTACAAGAACAAGATGAAGCGCTGGATAAATTTTACCAACTCATATTGTCGATGAAATTTATCAGGAGAGAAAAAAAAACTCTCCTTCCCTTCCAGAAAGGTTTTTTGATGTCTATTAACAGTCTTCGTGGCCTTTACAAAGATCTGAATAAAGAAGGGTATAGTTACGTGATGGCTTCTAGATGTAACCAAGACATCATCGAAAGTTATTTTTCTAGAATTCGAGGTCTTGGAAGGTTTTATGACCACCCTCTACCTACGACTGTTTCCCACAGAATCAAATCTTTATTATTAAGTAGAAACGCTGGTTTAGTGATCAATAGTGATAACTGCCCTCTTGGCAAAGGATTCGAAACGCTGAGTGCTGAAATTCTTACTGCCTGTTCATCTTCCGAAGCACTCCATGGCACTCCTGACGAAAGTGATGCTCCTGAAAGTACAAGTAACTTCAAAGGCGAGCAAATACTCGAAGATGAAGACGAGGAGTCCCTAATCAACGAGGTTCTCAAAGATTTTGAGAAAAATTCCGCACAAAATTATTCATCGAATACAATAATTGAGGAAGAAACGGAATTAGTGGAGATGATCGCCGGCTACGTCGCGTACAGAGTCAAGAAAAAAAATCCTGAGAAAGCCATCCTCTATGCATCCAAAACCAGCGACTTACCTTCGTCGAATAACAACTGGCTGCAAACAATATCAAGAGGCTCGTTAATGAAACCAAACGACGAGTTTATGAAATGCATATTACAAATGGAATGCGAATTTCAACAATATCATGGCAGTTTCATTAATCAGAATCCGGGCGTTTTTTCTACTCGCACTGAAAAAGTAAAGAGTAAATATCCTGATATTGACGATTTTGTAATTTCGTGTTTCGTTCGCACGCGAACATTCATTCGAATGAAAAACTTGAACAAACGTAGGGCAGAAGAAAAATTAAAAAAACAAACGAAAAGAAAAAGTGATGCAAGGAAAAACAGGAAAACGTGCAAAAAAATGAGGAAATTAGTGAAGTAGAAAGATCTAAGTTCGAAGAAACTAACAATAAAATCAAGCGTTAATATGGTAATGTATTGGACGAATATGAGTAATTATAAGATAATGTTTCGTAAAGAAGTAACTGTGTAAATAAATATTTACTACGTACAAAAGAATTGTCCTTTCAACCCATTAAAACCTTCGAGAATATGGCAAATTTAGGCAGTAGGCAGAGGCAGTCGAGACGGTGAAGGGACCAGTGACGTCATCGGCTAGGCGCCTCTTTCTATGACCCCTACCGTCTAGTCTACTAACCGTGGCCTAACCTATCTCAGCTGTTACCTGACGCCAAACGAGCCAAGATCAGCGTTTGAAACGAGGCTAGCATGTTTATAAGACGCAGTCCGTTACCTGAGAGGGGAGGTGCTAGTACAGTGGGCCCCGCTTATTATGATCGCATTGGGACAATTTCGTTTGATAACAATAAACGGATGATAACAATATGCGGGTCCTCTCGAAAAAATCAAAAATCGACAAAATTGCTGATTATGTCATTTTATTTACACAAAAATATGTATTGTACAAGGTTCAAGATGTCAAGGAGAAAATTTTGAATAATAAATTCACTTTTTGAAGAAATCATCAATTTTAGTTAGTTACTCTATTTACTCTATTTCGTTCAATAACGCAGGAGGTAGGTTAATCTATAAACGCAATTGCGTTGATAATGTACGTGCCTGCGTATTTGTCAAAAATGACATCAATTCACTAACTATGTCTGAGTTCTGTTTCAGGGATTTAGTAGCAGTGAAGATAACCCTCTCTGAAAACGGCCAAAGGGAGCACATAGTAACTGCCTCAGCCTACTTTCCAGGGAACTCATCTGAGGGGCCACCACCTGCAGAAATGCCGGACCTCATTGAAAAATGCCGCGCAGACAACGTGCAGCTCCTAGTCGGCGCAGATGCCAACGCCCACCATGTTGCCTGGGGAAGCACTGACACCAACACCAGAGGTAAATGCTTGTTTGACTACCTGGTAGCGAGTAATTTATACGTAGCAAACCGGGGAAACAAACCAACATTTGTCACCACCAATAGGGAAGAGGTCCTTGACATCACCATTATTACCCCTCCACTAGATCAGAGAATAAGGAAATGGTTCGTATCCGATATCCCCTCCTACTCGGATCATAGGTACATTGTTGTGGAAATCCAAGGCGTGGGTAAAACACAGCAATCTTACCGCAATCCACGGAAGACCAACTGGGAGGCATATAGGGAGGAAGTGGAGGGCTGGTTGAGAGGGACTCGAACCAAGTTGCACAACATAGACGATATCGAGGCAGTAGCGGGAGAACTGGAAGAGGCGCTACTCACCTCATTCAACAATCACACCCCTATGACAACTAAACTCTCAACCACCGGGGTTCCCTGGTGGAATAGGGAGATAGAGGTCGTAAGGCGTGAAACACGCAAACTATATAATAGGGCGCAAAAGACGGGCAACTGGGATGCTTACAAGACCAAGTTAGCCCAACTCAGGAGCCTTATAAAGAAATCAAAACGGGACACGTGGAGGAAGTTCTGTGAAGAGGTGGAAAACACCTCAGAATGTGCAAGACTCCAAAGAGTCCTATCTAAGGCTCCTATCAATCCAATTGGCACATTAGTTAAACCAGATGGAAGCTACACCACAACAGCTGGGGACACTCTAGTACTCTTACTGGAGACTCACTTCCCTGGCTCAGTGGTGACCGACGTTCAGGGACCTTCACCTCACCCACCAACCGGGGCTCAGGGTAGGAGAGCGACCAGAGCAGACTGGGAAGTGGCAAAGGGTGTAGCCTCCATGGAACGAATCAAGTGGGCCATCAGCACCTTTAGCCCATACAAATCGCCTGGCCCAGATGGCATTATCCCCAAACTGCTTCAGGAGGGGGGCCATGGGGTAACCAGGATACTGAGTGCTCTCTTTAGGGCTTGCCTGGCAACAGGTACAATACCCCAAAGATGGAGCAAAGCAAGGGTCATCTTTCTGCCTAAGCCAGGGAAACCTTGGTACAACCAGGCAAAGGCTTTCAGACCCATCTGTCTAACGTCCTTCATCCTGAAGACATTAGAAAAATTGGTTGACAGGTATCTGAGGGAAACCTCTCTCTCAGAGAGGCCTTTACACACCAATCAGTTTGCCTATCAACCGGGCAAATCCTGTGAGGTAGCACTGCACCACCTGATATCACGGGTGGAATCGGTGCTAGCAGCTAAGGAACTTGCCATTGGTGTATTTCTGGATATAGAGGGCGCCTTTGACAACACCTCTATAGACTCAATTATAAACTCAGCGCGCCAGCATGGAACAAACGACACCCTGTGTAGGTGGATCAAAACCATGCTGACAAGCAGAACAGTAGAGGCAGAGCTCCTTGGGGAGTCCGTGGGGATGTCTGTGGCAAGGGGTTGCCCGCAGGGCGGGGTACTGTCCCCCCTTCTGTGGGACCTTGTTGTGGACTCTCTGCTGGAGAAACTCAGCAGTCAAGGCCTCTACGTACAGGGCTATGCTGACGATGTGGTGATCCTAGTTAGGGGTCCCTTTGTCGGCACAGTCTCAGATCTGACACAATCAGCTCTGAAAGTAGTGGAAGACTGGTGTGGCACAGAGGGCTTAAAAGTAAACCCAAATAAAACCACGCTGGTTCAATTCACAAGAAAGAGGAATCTGAGAGGTCTCTCAGAACCCCAGTTTTACAATTCAAGGGTACCGTTTCAGCGTGGGGTGAAGTACCTGGGCGTCTACCTGGATGCAACACTCACCTGGAACAAACACCTTGAATACATAGCAAATAGGGGCAAGGGAGCCCTTATGTGCGCAAAACGCACATGCGGAAAAAAATGGGGCCTACAGCCGCGGATGGTCCACTGGATCTACTCCGCGATAGTACGACCCATTCTTACGTACTGCTGCGCAGTGTGGTGGCCAAAGGTCAGTCAGGTAGGGGCCTGCCAAACCCTCACCAGTGTACAGCGACTGGCCTGTCTAACCATCACAGGCGCTATGCATGGTACACCCACTGCAGCCATGGAGATTCTACTGGGCCTACCCCCAATAGACATCTACATTAAAGGGGAGGCCGCAATGGCCTCCCTGAGGCTGAAATGGAATGGTACCTGGCGGGATACACCCCACCAAGGTCACACCAACATACTAAAGGCTATACAAGAACCACTGCTCGACATGGTGGCAGATGTTATGCCAAAAATCCTACCTCAACCACGCCCATATGCATCCGTGCTGATGTGGGCGGGGCATGGCTGGAAAAAATGCTGCTCCAACGATATAATCTGGTACACAGATGGATCAAAAATGGATGCAGGTACTGGTGCTGGAGTGTACGGAGCAGGACCCAGGTGGGAATTTTCCACCCCACTAGGGAATTACACCTCCGTTTTCCAGGCAGAAATAGTGGCAATTGATGCTGCGGCCTCTGAGAGCTTGAGGAGGGGACATCGCGGATCCCACACCCGCATACTCTCGGACAGCCAAGCATCGATAAAAGCACTCACAGCCCCCACTGTCTCATCCAGAGTGGTCTGGGACTGTATGCAAACTCTCAACGCCCTGGCGAAACACAACAGAGTTACTCTGGAGTGGGTGCCAGGCCATAGAGGAATCACAGGCAATGAAAACGCCGATTCTCTCGCCAGAAAGTGCTCTCAAACACCCTTCACTGGCCCAGAACCGGCGGTCGGCCTATCAAAAACCACCATCAGAGGGGCCATCAACCGGTGGGTCCGCACTCAGACCACCAAAAGATGGTCACGTATAGATGGACATGCTCATAGTAAGCGGATGATGGCTAGACCCAACTCCAATGCTACTAAGGAGCTTCTTAGATTGAACCGTAGAGAGCTGAGGCAAACAGTCGGCCTCTTAACCGGCTTCCTCCCCCTGCGCCTCCATCTAAGTCGCATAGGGGTCACACAATCAACAACCCAGTGCAGATTATGTGAGGAGGCAGAAGAAAAAGTATCCCACATAATATTTGAGTGCCCAGCACTCGCCCAGCGCAGGTACAACCTCTTTGGGGCCCCAACCCCAATGAGGGAATTTCCCAGCGAAAATATAATCAAAAACCTAACAACCCTCACCAGGGGCCTGGGGTTATTTGATTAAACTGGGACACTCAGGAAAAGTACAATAAGCCAATAGGCTTCCGTGCTTTGGGGCAACCAACCCCCACTCCTGAGCGATCCCAAGTACAATCTACAATCTACAATCTACTCTATTTCGTACCTCGACTTTAGAATTTTGTTAAGCAGTGGTTGAGAAATCCCGAGTCTTCCCGATGCCTCGCGCTGGCTCATCGCCGTCAGTTGATCATACGACTTCAACAGATCGCGCTTCTCCAAAACACTCAAATCACGTCTCTTACTCATTTTAGCAACGCACAGCTCACTGGAGGACGGAACAATACAAACTGACTGTTAATTCACGAGTGAAAAATAGCCGTCACACAGCGTCTTGTTTACACAATTGCGATAACACTAAACGGGGCAACGATCACATTAACAGGGCAATATTCAATGTAACATTATCCATGGGTTTCGGTTCCGACTGTTGTGATCACAATAAACGGGTGATAACATTATCCACGGTCACATTAAGCGGGGCCCACTGTAGCAGGTGACTTCAGTGCCCAGGCAATTGAATGGGGGATGTCAGTTCCTAACAGTAGAGTACATCGGGTGATGGAGATGGTGGTGAGGTTAGAGCTAGTCATAGCCAACCAAGGAAATGTGCCAACTTTTAGAAGAGCAGGCTGTGTGGGAACAAGGCCGGATATCGCCATGACGTCCCCGTGTATTGCCGGACAGATACGAGATTGGCCAGTACTGGAGGACTACTCAGCAAGGGATCACCAGTGCATCACCAGTACAACATTGGAGAAGATCGTCCCAGTCAAGGAACCACCCCACCTTCAAGCTGGAACATTGAGCGACTGGTCAAAGAGCTCTTTGACACCATCATGCAGATGGACAAAGGAGCTATAACCATAATGATACAGAATGCCACCACAGGAACAATCGCAATGCTGCTTGTTTCAGCAACCATGGGACTGATCACAAAGGGGTGCGTGTGCTCGCTGACCAGGAAAACTGGTAAGAGACCGTTGACCCGCATACCGGTGGAGTCAATAAATAGCAGATCTAAGGAGAAGCTGTTTTATACACCGTAGACTAGCACAGCGAGCGAGAAGGGACGCCCCAGAGTTCGAGTTTAAGAAGGACCAGTACAGAATAGCACGACCGCCTGAAGATTGCGATTGCAAAGAGCAAGACAAAAAGTGGAAGAAGTCCAAAGCAACCCTTGGGGGTTGGGGTACAGGCTTGTGCTCTGAAAGCTTAACGAAGGGGAAACGATATCAGAAATGTCATCAGAAGTCAAGGAAAGGATAGTTGATGAACTCATTCCTACCCACGATATTGATGTAAGGATGGACAACATACCTCTCTTCACTGGGAATGAACAGCAGAGCGCAATTAAAGCTTTGCGTGACAGGAAGGCCCCTGGACCAGGTGGAATCCCAGCAGAAATATTGAAGATAGTTGTCCAAACACGTTCAGAACATATACTAGACATGTATAATGAATGTCTAATGGAGGGCATATTCCCAGACAGGTGGAAAGTCGGGAGACTTGTCCTTATAAGCAAAGGGAAAGGAGATACCAGTACGTGCAACCATTATGCATGTTGTACACGGCTGGAAAGCTGTACAAAAAGGTGTTGAAGCGAAGAGTCCTGGATGCGGTCTCGGAGGCCGGAGGACTGTCACTGAGGTAATATGGTTTTGTTGCTCGGAAGTCGACCTTGGACATCATAAATGAAGTGGTGACAGCAGCCAGAGCGATGAGAACGGGAAACCACAGGACCTGTGTATGGCTGTGCCGCTGGATGTCAGGAATCCATAATTATGTTATGGACTGCACCTGAAGTAGTACAAAAAAGTAGTTCCCGGGCAGTCCAGACGAAAGAAAGGGTGTTTTTTGCTGGGTAAACGGAAAACAGAGGCCCACAGAAAGGGCGAGTTAATAAGTAGCTGGTGGCGGATAAACGGTTTTTCACCCTTACCAAGAAAAAAAAATAATAAAAGAAAAGCCAGTGGTCAAGTGAGTTTCAGAGCGCACCAGGCCGGAATGGTTGGCTATATCCGTGCTAGGGCCAAAACTGAAGGCGTACTGGGCCATGCTTGAAGCACTGGCATTGGCGGACGGGGTTTTAAACCCCTCATGGGAGCCATAGAACCGTCAGCCAGTGATGCACATTTTGGTCCCATATGCGTTGAGATATCTATTGGCGAAGATGGTGGAAAACATCACTGAGTCTGGGATCGGCAGCTTTCTTTGGCCTTCTCCTGCCATGTTGATGATGGGGAGAGAGTTTACGTTGCGGCAACGTTGTTGTATGGAAGGGTCATCTAGAGCAGGGCTTCCTAAACTGTGGTGCGAACCCTAACTAGGGGGTCCGCTGCGAACATCGAGAAAAATTAATACATTCTTACAAAAATAAACGTAGAGTGAATAAATTCAATTAAAAACTCAAAATTTCATTTTACTACAAATGAAAAAAAAATTAATAACAATGAGTAGGTACTGAAAACAAAAGTTGATGGGTAAAATGGTGTGGCGGGCGGGCGGGACTAGGCTGGTCTCTCGGTCACTTTCCTGGAAATTTCAGAGTTGTTGCTTGTAAGTTCATTCCCAGGAACTGCTTCTCCCTTCTCTCTGCTGGATGCTTCTCGAACACCCTGGATTTTTCCACAGTAGTATATAACAGGGCCATTGTTTCTTGAGAATACCAGTCAAGCTCAAGCTTCTTTCGCGAGTGTTCTACCTATTCAAAGTCTCTTTATGAATTAGTTATTTACTCCAATCCATATGGATCGGTGGCTAAAGTCGGGATCTCTGAGGAAGCAATCAGTTTCTCCATCACCCGCACAACAAGTTTCCGTCGAGAATGTTACAGACGACATGCCAAATGAATCTTCAGTTGATGCACTGCAGCAAGTTCCAGCATTCACAGATTCAACAAGTTTCCAAATAGCTGCAGTTCAAACAGCCAGTGGAAGCGGAGTAATTAAAAAGCGTAAGTACCACGACAGATATGGGATTTGTAGAGACTAACGAGGGTAAAGCTCAGTGTGTGATTTGCGCGAGAGTCCTTCCAAACAGTTCAATGGTTCCAGTCAAACTGCGTCGTCACTTTGAGGGTACACACCCAGAACTCGGGGAAAAGCAGACTGATTATTTCAAGAGGAAGCACACTGAACTGGCTGCTTCTCAAACCTTAATCAAAACTCACGCAAAAACTGTAAATGAAAATTCTTTAAAAGCGTCTTATTTGGTAAATTATCGAGTGACACAGGCAGGTAAAGCTCATTCCATCGCTGAAACCCTCATAAAACCATGTGTTAGCGATGTTGTCTCTTGCATGCTTGACGATAAAGCAGTTAAACTTTTGACATCAGTGCTGTTGTCAAACAACACTGTAAAAAGGAGGATACTTGATTTATCAAGTGATGTGAAGGAATCGCTGGTTTCTCGCATGAAATACTTATCGCGCGTTGTTGGTTAGGAATTTTATTGGATTTTGTCCGCTATGAATACTCCGGATGTTTCGAGGAGGATCTTCTTCTGTGCAATCCACTTCCTGCCAATACAACAGGTGCAGAAATATTCCGTTTGTTGGACGATTTTTTTACGATGAACGAAATTCCTTGGAGTAACTGCATTGACGTGTGCACAGATGGTGCAAAAGCAATGACTGGCCCAACGGTTGGAACGATTACGAGGATAAAAAAGAAATTTAAAAATTGCAGTAGCAGTCATTGTGTTCTTCATAGACATTCTAGCGATGAAACAAATGCCTGCCTCTTTTAACACGTTCCGAGCGGCGCCGATTTTGGTGGAGACTCCCTGTGACGGCACCCGTTTTTTCGAGTTATTTGTTGATACCTGCTTATCATGATTAGTTATGAACGAAAACTACAATCTGGAACCAAAATTGGATGAAAATCATTGATTTATAGACGTTGGATCTATCGATCCACTTCGGTGGTAACGTACGACGGAATAGGCAACCCGCAATACAATCGGCGGGTTTTGGTGGAGACTCCCTGTGACGGCACCCGTTTTTTCGAGTTATTTGTTGATAACTGCTTATCATGATTAGTTATGAACGAAAACTACAATGTGGAACCAAAATTGGATGAAAATAATTTATTTATAGACGTTGGATCTATCGATCCACTTCGGCGGTAAGGCAACCCGCAATACAATCGGCGGTCTTTTGAAGCCTAGACTCATGAATAACGACCTACCGTGGTTGGATGCCAAAGGGGAACTGAAACAGATTCCTCGAGGAAAAAAGGAACGCAATAATCACAACAAAACTGAACATTGTACCCGAAAACATCATCCAAACGCGGCGAGAAAATGTTGGTAAACAAACGGCTTGGAATAACGAAACGGAACGCAGTCTCTCGGAGATCAGATCAGGCTGGGTGAATTGAACGGCAGGCCTTGGATCGATCGATCCATTCCGCTCGGAACGTGTTAAGAAAGTTTTGGATGAGTCTGTTCAAATGATTAATTATATAAAGGCGCGGCCGTTAAAGTCAAGACTTTTTGTATTACTATGTGATAATATGGGAAGCCTTCACAATTCCATACTTCTCCACACAGAAGTGAGGTGGTTGTCTCGTGGGAAAGCACTTTCACGGTTACAGGAGTTATGCTCTGAAGTCTTATCTCTGTTGTTGGACCACAATTTCAAATTGGCCAACGTTTTTAACGATTAGAGATGGCAGTGAATACTTTCGTATTTTTCAGATATTTTCATGAAAATGAATGAGATGAGCCTTTCTCTGCAAGGGATGAATATCACAACTTTTGAAGCTAATGACAAAGTTCGCGCATTTAAAAGAAACATCCAGTTTTGGGTTGAATCTGTTCAGAAGAAAGAGGTGAAGTGTTTTCCTGTGTTAAATTATTTTTTACATGTAAACAAACTGGGTCTTGAGAAAATCACTTTCTGACTGATCAAATATGAGAACATCTTCGCGGTTTGGAGAAGTCCCTTGAGCACTACTTCACTACAGCTCGAGGTACAATTCCGCTAGAACATGAATGGGTGGTCAAACCGTTTTCAGTTTCAAAAAAGCCAACTAGTAGGTATATCTTCAAGTGAATACGAATGTCTGATAGACATAACTTAAGACTCGACCTTGAAATCTACTTTCGAGTGTGATACTTACTCCCATTTTTGGCTCCGCCTGGAAAACAATAAGTTCCAACCCCTTGTTGAAAAAGCGAAACGGGTTCTTCTTCCTTTTGCCACAACTTACTTATGTACAGTATTGCTCGAGCCTTCGAACTGAAACACTTCGACACTTCGAGTCTCTGGCGGTCCTGATAAAGTAAGACTACCCCTCTCTACGTCTTAGTTTATAATCAACCTCACCTATCTCGACTATAAGCCAATTAGTTATCTTTGGTGACTCGAGACCCCTTACCTGACCATGATACGCCCGCCTCCGGAACCCCCGGACAGAGGGCCACCTGACAAAGTTCACAGTGAAACAGAAAATCAAACGTCCAACGACCACGAAATGGTAATAATAACAGATCACGATGCTAACAGAGTTAACGATTCATTACTGGCACACGGCTCAAAGGGCACAACAACGGACTCCAAATATCTGCGATCCTTCAAGGGCCCATATCATATTTATGTAGAGCACGCGACTGATGGCGATCAAGAACCCCTGTGTGATCTAAAGGTCAGCCGACTTTTGCGTAATTACAATGTACGAGATGTTTTGTCGCTGGAACGACCAGGAGGTAAAAGAATACGCGTTAATTTCAAAACAACCGAAGCAGCTAACTCTTTTCTGACCAACAAACTCCTTACCCATAACAAACTGACGGCATACATCCCACAGCACATGGTTCAAACAGTAGGCGTAATACGACACGTCCCGGTCAGTATAAACACAGATGACATCAAGGCAGATATCAGTGGTCAATATAGCATTATTAAAATAGAACGGATGATGAGGAAAATCAACGATGACTCTGGGACACCGAAACTCGTCCCAACTGAATCGCTGAAAATAACATTCCATTCACAAGTTCTTTCAAACACTGTTTTATTATTCCTGGCCTATAGAAAAGTTGAACCTTTCATCTAGAGAGTGACTCAGTGTCTGAATTGTTTGCGATATGGGCATATAGCTAAAACCTATAAGGGCAAAAGTAGGTGCAAAAAATGCGGTTCGACTGAACACGCTGATTCCGAGGTTTGCACCTCCTAAATGGCATGCCTGCATTGCGACCTTAGACCACTTCGCAACAGACAAAACCTGTCCCGAATTTTTACGTCAGAAAGCCATTAAGAAACTCATGGGTGAGAAATCTCTGACTTTCAAGGAAGCATCTGACAGAGTTTCGCCGATAACTACCAGTAACAAATTTGAGCCCTTAATAGACTTTCCGGAGTTAGCACCAGTTTCGTTTTTGCCCCCAAAGCGTGTTACTCAAACTATAGAACCTACGGCACAATTACAACCTCGACCTTCTTTCAAGCGTAATGCTTGGTCGCCACTTGTTCCACGGGATAACCTACCCCGTTGATCGTTTCCCCAAGCAGAATTCTCCTTCACTTTGGACCCAAAACCAATTACAGAAAATCTGCATAAGACTTCAGCAGAACACAAATTCATACGGCAGATTCAAGAATTATTGGACAAATTGGAAAATTCTAAATTGGATGAAACAACAGCTCTTGATATTGTTGGAAAAACTCTGACTCATTTGGTGACATCAAAACCAGAAAGCATGGCAGTTCTCAACAAGCAATACAAATTCACTCCACCAGACAAGTAGGTGGCAATAAATACACACGATCAATACATAACCAAATGGCACACACACAATGAACAACTCAGAGAATAAAATGCATTAAACACAACTGCTGCAGTGCAGTGAATAAATGGTCAGAAATCATTAACTTTTTAAATGTAAACATGATCCATATTGCCTTCCTATGCGAAACTGGAAAGCTGGGGGATTACCACACAAACAGCGCTGGAAATTATCAGTTGGTGAAAAAAATAAGGGAACATAGACTTAGAGGAGGGGTAGCCTGGTGCACAATTCAATCAGCTTTCAATTGCTGCAGCAGCACGTATCTTCTCCAATTGAACTGATTGGGATTAAAACGACGAACACGTCACCCCAAATAGCTTTCTTCTCAGTTTATATCCCTCCTAATACCCAAGTAGCAGATATTAACACAAGAATGATTGAAGAACTGGTCCATCTTCCTGCAACCCACGATGCTGCTATCATAGCTGGAGACTTCAATGCGCACTCGCCCCTCTGGAGTGGAGGCACAGTGGAATATCGCCGAGGGAGGTTACTGGAGGAAGAACTGGAGGACTGGAATGTAACTGTTCTGAATGATGGCGAAAAAACATACGTCGGATCTCGAATCTGCAAGGGCTCCACTGTCGGCTTAACAATTGTTACACCTTCTGTAGCACAATCCCTGCACTGGGAAGTGACGGATGATACGTTATGGTGATACTGTATGAGTTGCATGCCATTGATGTCTTGCACCAGGACAATAGACGCAGGTTGAAAAGTTTCAATGCTGGGGCATTTAGGGATAAGGTCGAATCAGATTTGAGCCACCTAAATTCGGATTGCCAAATGCCAATGCCTGAAATATTTGACGTCATAGACTCAGCTGCAGAGCTGCCCACTAAGTGGACTGGTGCAGGTGGCAAATTGCGATTTACTCCAAAACCATGGTGGAATGCAACAATAAAATCTCTCTATGAGGCACAAACAGTAACAAACCGCTGTCACCGGAACAACCCTTCACCCGACAAATATGACATCTTCCGAGAGGCTAAATGCAGAGTAGAACAGGCAATAAGGGAGTCGAAAAGGAAGAGTTGGGAAACCTTCATATCCGCCGTGACACCAGGTGATATCAGGGGTACGTACGCAATAGTGAAAGCCATGCGAGGATGCAGGAGGACCAGACCACAATCTGTGGTCCGACAGTCTGCTCAAAATGGGAAAGCATTCCTCGAAACAGTCTGTGACCCACCCGAAATCCAAACTGGGTTGATGCACGTAATGCGACCTCATGTAACACCTTCCCACGCACTCAAGGGACCTTTCATGATGCAGGAATTTGAAGCTGCCTTGTCTGGAAAGAAAGGAACTGCCCCCGGTCTGGATGAGATCAGCTTTGCGATGCTTCGAGCATTGCCTCTAACAGGTAAACGATTCCTGCTAAGCAACATGAACGACTGTTGGTTTGTGAAAGAATATCCAGATGACTGGAGGCTAATAGAGATTTGCCCAATCCCCAAACTAGGTAAGGACCCTACACTAGTCCATTCCTCCAGGCTAGTAGCCCTGATGTCCTGCCCGGCAAAGCTGCTCAATTCTATGGTCAAACTACGTCTGCAATGGCACTTGGAACACAATCAAAAGTTTAGTAGGAACTGCTATGGTTTTAGAAGGGCCAGGTCAGCCACAACTGCTGTAGACTCGTTTGTGGGGTTCGCGAGGAATGCATTCTTGAATAAACAATACGTTGTGGCTGTCTTCATCGACCTGACTAATGCGTATTCCTGTGTTATCCCGAGCTTACTATTGTCGCTTCTGTCTGGCCTATCGGTAACGCCACAAATGTGCCAGTGTGTTGATTCGTATCTGTCAAAGAAAATCTAAATTTTTAAGACAGAAGAAGGTTATGTGTTACATGTCTCCATGGTAGGACTGCCTCAGGGCTGCCCTCTCAGTCCCACTCTGTTCAAAGTCGACTGCACTCCCTTACATGATCTGGATCTTCAGGGGTGCCACCTCCAACAATTCGCTGATGACTTTCTCCTCTATGCTACCGACTCCAACTTGCAGACTGCCGTTAAGGATCTCCAAACAGCTCTCAGTAGAGTGGAGTCTGCAATGCGGAACCTCAACCTGACTATTATCCCAGACAAAACTATGGTGATGCCTTTCACTAGAAGGCCTGCAATCACTCACAATGAGGATAAATTCAACAGTGATCCCACCAACAACGGCACACAGGTTTCTCGGGGTGTGGCTTGACAGCCGGCTTACCTTTACCAACCATGTGTTAAAGATGAAAGGAAAAGCCATCCAGTCAACCAGGATTGTAAAGTGTCTTGCTGGTGTCTCTGTTGGGAGCCACCCCAAAAACTTAGTTGCTGTGAGCCGGGGAATTGTATGCCCATTCTTGGATTATGGCTCAACAATTCTCGAAACTGGGTCATGTAAAGCACTCCAGAAGTATAATACCACACTGAATTCAGCTATGCGCATTTCACTCGGTGCTTTCCGCACAACGCCAATCGATGCCTTGCTGGCTGAAGCTGGCGAGCCTCCCCTAGAAGTGAGACGGAAAATGCTGTGCCGTAGGAAAACAATCCGAAAACAAGCAGACAGGTCACACCCCCAACACTCAGACACAGACAGCCTTAAAACTATGGAGGATCTACTGGTCTCCAGTCATGGGCACCCCAACGCCCCAGCAGAGTTGCAAGAGGCTCTACAAGGAAAACTCCACTCCACACTTGTTCCACTTATCTACATGTTAACGCAACCGATATCGCAGGTAAAACTTGAGGTTAGATGTACAGTCCCAGGAATGTTGGAGTCAAAACGGAATTTCGCAACATGGGAGCTACAGGCGATATCAGCTGAATGCTCCAACTACTATAAGGTATTCACAGACGCATCCAAGCAGGGGCAGAGATAGATCTATGATGGAGCGAGCAACCAACTACTTTCTTTCCAACTCTCGTCCGCTTTCCAAATCAACTCAGCTGAGCTCATGTCTATCAAGATTAATACCCAGCATCTGAAGTCCAAGGCCATCATGGGGCGGCTGTAACTTGCAGGAAAAATTGCCTACATTTATAATGGCCACATCAGTAACGTCGACAATTCTTCGGGCCTTACCAAAGCATAAGTGTGATGCCTTGCTAATGTTTCCCTGTCAGTAGGTATTGCCTTATCCCAATATATTTCGTGCAAATCAGTTTCCATCGGAGTGCTGAATGGAGTAGAGAAGATGCAACAATGAACTGTCGAAGCATAATGTATAATAATGCGAGTAGGTACGATGTATTAGGTACACCCAAAACTTACATGTGGCTTTTGCAGACCCCAGCAAGTATATTTATTTATCCCACAGGTAGGTAGAAACTAGACAGAAACTCGGAGATGGTACCCTAAAGCCAGGATCAGTGGGGCAATTAGTCAATGGGCCAGGGAAGATGTGCGGATATCATGCATCACTCACATGGGAGACTTCATTCATCAAGCGTCCTTGTATTGTTCCTCGGCCTTCAAGCCGGATGTTCGATGGGTAGATTTCATTTCTAGACATGTACCTAAACTCTCATTAGTAATGTGTTACAACTTGTGATTCTGTGGCATATATGATCAACAGTTGAGCTACCTTTATATTATGTGCAGGGACCCTCCTTTGAAGCTAGGCAATAGGGGGTGGGCCGAAGTTCCCAATTTTTTAGGTCGGGGGACAATCTTAAGCCTACTGAATAAACAACAGAATGTGCTATTCTATGTATAGAAACCTATTTCAGACCATTGTAAAACCAAAACGTTAACATTTTCATACACACTATGAGTATGTGTGCGCGACGGAATCTGTGTACGATGCTCAGGCCGCCATTTAGGTAATTCCGATTTCTTTTTGAAATCGATCAAGTATACGTTTTTTTTGTGCAACACACATTGGGATTGACGAAATTCATGTCACGAGTGTGAGTAGGAGAGGTGAAAACTTGAAAAATTGTCAGATTTTACATCAAACTGGTTTGCGATGACCTCCTGGTCCTTGGCAAATGGTTCAGTTTTCGGTCTAGTTGTGGTACAAATTTCAATTTCGGAAATATTGATATCGAGGTAGATGGTAGATGAAGTTGGAAAACTGCCTATAACTTGGCGAAAGGAAGAGAAATAGAGAAATAATGGAGGAATAAAGTAAATAATAATTAATATAATAAATAACAATAAATTGTTCTTAGGATTTCCTATGAACTGGAAAGGGTAGACGTAGTTAGTGATTCGATTTCCGTGGTAACTTCCGCAGTTGATCCGGTTTCTGGTTTAGTTTTGTAACAATTTATGGAAACCTACAAACATCAGGGACAGGAGGGATAGAACAGGAATTCAACTAAAAACTTCTAAGCCTAACAAATTTATTGTCTGTGGTGAAGGGGGGGGGGGGGGGACACAATAGGTTCTTTTTGGAGTCCGCAGTTTTGGAACTAGTTGCGTAAGAACTTTGTGGATGTCGATATATTCGGATTTCGTGGAGGAGTCAGTTTATAATGTAATCAATGCATACTTAGCTCGACCTGATATTAGACTAGGTACCAATAATATAAACCCATTCGTAAATCGTTTCTTCAAAATATGTTACAGAGATAACACAGTTTGAATTTGATAAAATAACTTATGAAATTTCATTCATGAAATAAATATATGAAATGTTCAAATTTCATATATTTATGTCGTCTGCGCACCAACGCCCATAACTATCCAAATTTCAGCTCATTTTGAGCATATTTTTTGAGTAGTTTTGGCTGTTTCATGGATTTCAACGTCTACGCGTCCAGTGAAACAGGCTACAGTGAACTTTTGATAAAATCGTTATGGGATAGGTTGGACGCACCAACTCGCACATATCCTCACAATTGCAACGTTTTGTAACATTGTTTCATGTAACTATGAGCGATTCAAGGATGTCGAGTTTGCGCATGTGCAGAAGGAAGTTATAGTACGATATTAATGAAAGTCACATGGAACCATTGATACACCAACGCGCGCGCGACACATACACACACACAAACAGACAACTTTCTAAAAAAAAGCTAGAATTTCGGATTTTTTAATCGAATGGAGTTCAGACGGAGTTCACTGGTTTCATTAGTATCATTAGTTTACAGCAAATTTGCTACAGTTTCTTACCAGTAGGCATATCGTTGCAACTTTGTGCTTAATAACTATAATTAGTAGTAATTCGATGAGCCGTGATGGTGAAGGGCGGTAGGTAGTGAGTGAGAGGAGGGATGAAAGTAGCGACTTTGCTTCAACGATGCCAAAGATATGGAAAAGGCCTAATCATGCAGGAATCGAAAAAATTCAGGTCGCAAAAAATTAAAGTTTCCATTGAGCGTTTCAAACTTTTCGACATTTTTTTACATGGGCGTTTTAAACTTCTGAAATCAAGAGACACCACTCTGCATAATTATTCCCTCTAAATTTCAGCTCATTTTGAAAATGTTTACTGGTATTTATGAACGTTTCAAGGAAAACAGGTTTGCACATGATGCATGTTTTAAACATACAAAATATAGGCACCAACTCGCGCACACCTTCAAAATTACAGCTCATTATGATAATTTCTGGGGAAGTTATGCTTTTCAAGGGTTTTACATAACTATTGAAGAGAGCTAGAATTTTTGGACATATATCGTCATATACGTATACGTTCTAGAATGGTCAGAAATGGGGGAAAATGTGTTTCATTGATCAAAATGTATTTGAAATTGGTTTGTTGTTGTTAAAAACTTGGGTTGAAAAATGGCAAATCTACACCATGTATTAACCGTTTTTTAGGGGCTAAACCTAAAATGTGAATACCCACTATCTACTTGTAGGCACCTATTGAGCCATAGACGTCCAAAAAATCGTAAAATAATTAATCCCATAAATATTTACTATCTTTAAGAAATAATAACTACTCTCTGTGAAAAATCAAATTAGGTTATAAATTTGCCGTTCCACGCTATGATGATAATCTTTCCTGCGATCAACGAAACACATTGATACTAATTAAGTAGGTACCATTTCATATAAAAAAATCTCGTTTCAGAATATGTAAAAGGTAATTATGAACAGTTTTCTGCAGGTCCTCCGAAATGATGGAACATAAACTAATTGGAGTTCTGTTGAAGTAATTATAACTGGACCACTGTTGAACGAGAACAACAACTTCTTGTATTGCCGGGTAGAAAAAATGAATTTTCATGGTGATTTAAACAAAAACTGGAATTTTGTTTAAATACATTTTGATGAGGAATAGCCCTATTTCCCTAGGTGTAAAAACTTACCCGCCGAGAAAACCTCCTCAGCCACAAAAAGGATTGATATCCGGTTTACCCGCCAAAATAGCGGGTTCGGGCGGGCGGGCTCGGTATTCGCACCTCGCTGTTGGTTGTGCATATAGAAACCTGTTGCTTCCGCTCTGTTGGATATGTGTATAGAAAAATGCTCCGTCCTCCCAAACCAGTTTGGTTCGGGCTTATCGCTTAGAGGGCAAAAAGCTGCCCGCCAAACCTTTTGGCGGGTATACTTTTACAGCAGGGTCGTTTGGGGGGATGATCAGATCTTTACAGTACCTAAATTGTTTTCAGTAAGTACCTATTTACCGTTTTTTTTCTTTTTTCTCCCCTAATATTTTTTGGACAGTCGCTAGTCGGGTTCAGATTTTGAACACTTCCTCTAGAAGCCTGAGTTAACAAATCCGCCCCTCCAGAATGGCGGTGAAGGGGGAGGGGTTCACAAAAGGCACATCCTTGGAGCATAACGAACGAGAGTGCAAAATTTCAGCAGCTCGACCCGTTATGACTGTGATGCTGTAGCCCTGTCAGAGAACTAGTGTAGTAGAAAGCAGTGAAAAAACGCTGCAAAGTCTTTGTCACATGGGTTTATTATTCTATTGGACATACCTACAGAAATGATGGCTGTTCATTTATTATTTCTTTCATGTGTAACAATTGAAATAGCTATTTCTGATGGTTTTCACCAATGTTGGCCCCCAAAACTTGAATTAGGTAGGTACGCTCCCTTTTTTTTCAAATTATCGTTGATCATTGGTAGTGCCATTTAATCGTATTGATCCACGTGAGTAGTATATATATACCAATCCTGGCTCACGACTTAGATCCCTGATAAAAATTTTTACCACAAAACATCAGAACACTTTTTTTAACACAAAACATCAGAACCAGTGACTTTTTCATTTAGCGACTTAAATCCCTGATGAAACTTTTTTACCACAAAACATCAGAACCAGTGACTTTTCATTTAGCCAGTGACTTTTTTTTTTAATATTTTTTATCAGAAACTCTAGTGAAACTCTAAAAAATATTCAATCGTAAATAAAAATGCAAATTTAGGACTATTTAGGGTTCGATATTTTCGAAATTTAGCTCCCTCTGATGTTTTCACTAGAAAAAAATAAAATTAACGTCTTAACCTTCCGTCGGGCGCGCGCCCGCATTTTGTGCGGGCACGTTAGTGTTTTCAAAACACCGGCTGTATGCTTGAAGGGAGAAGGATGTCAGCTGGTCTAATTTAAGGTTACTAGTTTTGACGTAAGACGGTGCCACCGGGAACACGATTCGCATTGTCTTCAGTCGTATACAAGTACGTAAACGTAAATGTTCGCTCGCCGCCGCACAGAGTGATGCACGCGCCCGGTCATGTCCTGATCTCTCCAGCACTCAGTGCGGCATGCGCCCGCTGACGGGTCTCTAATAATATTTGTTCTCGTAACTTTTCCTGGTATTTTTTTACTTGTTTGCGATTTTAATGTGTTCTTTATCGACATATTCCCCATTTTTCTTGTCATTAACCCCAGCTGAGTGATTTACTAATATTTGAGTGTAAAGAAGTTGACAAATTTTGAGTTGTGAAAAAAGTTTAGTGTACCTATGTTTTTTTAGTTAGGTACTAATGCATTTATATTTACCTAAACTGTGATTAAAAACGCTGCAAAGTCCTTGTCACATGGGTTTATTATTCTATTGGACATACCTACAGAAATGTTGGCTGTTCATTTATTGTTTCTTTCAAGCGTAATAATCGAAATAGCTATTTCTAATGGTTTCCATTAATTTTGGCCCCTAAAACACAAATTAGGTACGCTCCTTTTTTTCTTTTTTTTTTTAAACTACCTATCTTTGATCATTGGGTGTCATTTAATCGTCTTGATCCATGTGTTGACACTTTTTCCAGTGTTACCTATTATACAAACTGATGGTGATTTCACACGATTTCCCAGGTTTTTGACTCATAAAAAATCAATTTTGGGAGTTGAACATTTGGTAGAACTCAATTTTCCACTCTTTGGTCAAAATCGACTTCATATTCGGTCTTCCCGTCCCCAAAAACATGGAAAACGATATCTCAGAAGCTCATGTTACCAACATGTTGCTAAAACGCAAAAAGCACCTATTTTTACACACATTTTCGCTCATAACACACCTGGGTATATTCCGATCGGGCTGAAAAGTATCGGGACACAACTAGGGCCCAAATGGAGCCTGTGTGCGAAAGAACGACTTT
This sequence comes from Leptopterna dolabrata, assembly GCA_954871275.1. Lineage (NCBI taxonomy): Eukaryota > Metazoa > Arthropoda > Insecta > Hemiptera > Miridae > Leptopterna > Leptopterna dolabrata. The sequence continues at coordinate 77,305,425 of OX940974.1, forward strand.
TTTAGACCGAAAATGAAGCATGTACACGTGATACGGCGTACGGACATTGCATTTTTTTAATCTACGCACCTTGAAACGGAAAAGAAAAAACATGGAAAATGATTATCTCAGAAGCTCATGTTACTAACATATTGCTAAAACGCAAAAAGTACCTATTTTTATACACATTTTCACTCATAACACCCCTGGGTATATTTCGATCGGGCTGAAAAGTTTCGGGACACAACTAGGGCCCAAATGGAGCATGTGTGCGAAAGAACGAATTTTTTAGACCGAAAATGAAGCCTGTACACGTGATACGGCGGACGGCGGACGGACATTGCATTTTTGGAATCTACGGACCCTGAAACGGAAAAGAAAAAAGTTTGAGGGGGTGTTATAAAATTTTTTTGCTGAGCGAATACATAGGTGTATTATTCACAGAATAATAAACCAAAACGTCTAATTTACTTGGATTAAGTACCAAAAATCGTTAAGGTAGGTGCTCAGTAAAATACTGAAGTCAATTATTTGTACTATTGTTCTCGAGATTATTCATGTTACCAGCAAAAAAAAATCCTTTTGAATGACTGATTTTGGAGTTGGGTGTTTGGGGTGTTATGTATTTAAAGTTTTTATTCGAAGAAAATACATTTGTTGCAAACCAAAACATAAATTTACTGTTTCACACCTTTTCCTACATTTAAAAAGAAGATTTAATTTAAAAAAAGAGCAAATATAGATTGCCTCACACAGTGCGGCACGCGCCCGGTGGTGTGATTGGCCAAGGCGCGCCCGACGGAAGGTTAAATTAAAATAACGAGACGTATTTTAATCGGATTCATCGTCTTTTTTTTTTAATTTTATTTTTTGGATCTTCTTAAATTAAAATAACGAGACGCTAAAAATATTTTTGAATCTGTGAATTCAATGACAAAAGAAAAAAGTGGGTGGATAAAAAAAATGAGGGGTAAGTTAAAAGGATCTCTTCAATAAAATAAAAATGGAACACTTTAAAACGTTAAGAGAACTGGAAGATGGAAATTGTCTTTCCAAGAGTGAGTGGCGGGAAGTATCTGAATCTGGAGAACTGACTGATTATTTCGTGAGGAAGTATCATAAGTTTTTGGATTTACCAACTGTGAAACGTAACTTTTTTGCAGGAAAAAATAAACTAACTGAAAACATTCTAACTTTTACTCCTTTCAAAAATATTAACGTTTGCAAAAATTGTGGGGTTAGAGTACGAAATGGTAATATTTGTTTTGAATGCATCGAAGAGGATAATCAAATTATGCTAAACTTTGTGCACAGAATATTTGTAAGAGGAGGTCCATATTAGGTTTTTTTTATAAGGGATCCCCTTATGAAAAATTATAATTTAGTATTTACTTTAGTCCTACCTATAATTCCATTTTCTTTCTCGTTTTGCGTTTTCGTAAGTTCCTTCAAATGATCTACGAAATTTTCTTTTTCTATTCCAATTGTGTAATGCCCCCAAGCGAGAGTATCTATACCATTTTCCAGAATATACCTTTTATCGTCGTAGGCACTGAGCACTTTCTTGTTCTGGAAAATGGTATAAATGTCGTGCTTTTCCGATCTAAACATCATTTGTTTTCTGTGTATTGACTTTTTTGTAAAGAGACATTCCTTGAAATCATCGAATCTAATGTCCTTTTCAACAACGTTTTTCTTTACTCCTTTAGCTTTCTTGGTTTCCTTTTGATTTTCAAATGTTTTGTGAGCGTAAAGTTTCGATCTCAGTCCAACGAATTCCTCCATTCCTTTTCCGTTCAATTCATCTTTGAATTTTCCAAGTACTTTTTTATTCACTTGAGGTATCCCGTAGACATTTTCTTTCGGATAATCAGATGTATCAAACTGATCAATCATGTTGTTTTTAATGTCAGAATAAAAGTTCTCAGTCTTGATGTCCATAATCAGGCTATCAGTATCACAATACATAAGCTTGACATTTTCTCCATACTGCTTCTTCATTGTGTTGTAGTAGAAGTCGTACATGAGAGTTTTTGAAATGTCTAGAATACTCATACCAACATAGATGGGTTTGTTGAACAGAATCTCGGTTGTTTTCATGTGAACTGCTGCTAAGTTTTCCGTGAATATTGTTCTATGATCGAACGTTGGTTTTGCTATCAATGACTCCAGTTTCCTTGCATTCGAACACATCTTTATGGAAACTCTATTCCTAATATTCTCTATTGTTTTCCCAAATACGCTGTTGTTCATCAGTTTGAAAAAGTCCTTCTCAAAATCGTTCTTGGCCTTGGTTCTCAGTGCCGTATTGAAATCAATGTAGATTTTCAACCAGTCAGATTGGTCAAACTCCAGTGTTCTGTATACTTTCTTCAGTTTCATTCCCATGCTCAGACATTGTTTCAAATTCCTATAGTGCAAAACGTATTTATCTTTGTTGTACAAAGTTGTCATCAGTTTAGGTAATTTCGTATTTCCGATTCTGTTTTCTGGTGCAAGTGGTAGATCCGAATGTGATTTGTGCAGTTCTTTAGGATATTCCAAGTCAACTTCCAAAATATAACCTTTGGGGGATTCATCATCGATCTTTTTAATATTTACATTTTCAACCCATTTAAAACCACCAGATGGTAAGTATTTGGACATTGCCCATCCATAAAGGTTGTTGGCGTCGACATAAGCTATATAATTGGAAGGTTTAGATGGGTCATATTGTTCACCCATGTACTTATTGTTTGCTTTTGCATGTCTGTTACTACATTGGGATATACCACCGCGAATTCCTTTTTCTATCATTAGAATCTGGTCGTAATCGGTCAAAAGATCCAACTTAACTTTGCTCATTTTCAACATACAATCCCATGAGAATCCAGGTGTTGTGTAGTACCATGCAGGATCTAGTTTGTACGTTTTCAGGGAAATATCTCTGAAATTCTCCATCACATCTGCAAGCAGTAAAATATCACTTTTGTTGTAAAGCGCGGTGAATTCCCACATGTTTTTAATACCGAATTTTTCCCAAACTTCTTGTGCATTTCTATATTCGTTTTCTTTTACATTTTGTTTATTTAGATGGCTGTAAAATTTCTCTATAGATGGCAAACAGGTTTCATCGTACCTTTCCGGACTATCCATGTACTCATACGGGTATGCTAGTTTCCTTGTCATCAGCTCCAAAAACTCTGTTCCAAAATGTTTTACGAGTTCCTTAGATTGGTTGATTGTAAGGTTGCTCGTTAGCTTGTCCAGAGAACTCGATAGGAATTTGAAAGAGTCAATGAACCTTATTTCTATTCTATTAAATATTGGTTTTCCTTTCACATCTACTTGTCCAGAGTCGTACCTGAGAATCTTTGAGAATGAGATATACTTTTCCTCTGTGTTTGGTATCATTTTTATGTCTGAATCATCTTCTCCAAATTCTTTTATAAACAAATGGGCGTCATAACCAGCGAGATTGTGGAAAAATACTGGTACAAACCTGGGACACTGATATTCCAAATTACACAGAGAATGAGCAGCACCTCTAAATTCCCCTGACAAATGGTCATGATCAGCCACTCGACCTTTATTCATATTGATATTTTGTTTCAGATCCTTCAATTCCGTTTGTATTTTGGTTGCATTACTTTTGTCTCCTTGAACTTGAAAGTAGACCAAAGCTTTTTCCTTTACCTCGAGTTTCTTTTCAAGCATTGGAGGCAATTCGTTAAAACTTCTTTCACAAATGTGACAAGTTTTTACATTTTTGAATTCCTGTTCCTGTTGGTCAGTCAAAGGTTTCATGGGTACAATTTTATCGTAATATTCTTTAGCAATTTGTAAAACATCCTCTTTCAGTTTCTGATAGAAAACCTTTGGAGAATCTTGACCGGAATATTCGACGGGGGGTTTGTAATACTCGTTGGAATACTTTATGTAATATGCAAAGTTGTTGGGCTCGTGTTTCTGTGTCTTATTAGTGAACGCCTTAGTTTCATCAGGTTGACAAGTAGAGATTTTCCTCAGCATACATTCAAAGTCCGAGTAGATAACGAATGGTACTTTCATGGAGCGTTTATAATTTTCAAATTGTAAGATGTTATCATAAGGTTCTGGTAGTTCTACTTTAACAGCTTTATGAGCTCCGCAACATTCTTTATGTTCGTTTAATTTAACCTGAGTTCCAAAGCTATTTAAACACATTTTACATAAAAATCGTTTGTGGCCATCCTTTGTTAGCTGACTATGACCAACCAGTTTCCATAGATCTTTGATCCAGCAATAATGTTCAATTCCCTCGTTTTTCAAGTACAACAAGTCAATGTGTCTTTCCTTTTCATCTTTCGTTATTTCCAAGGGAACTATAGTATTTTTTTCATTCAGACAGAAAACATTAATGGAAATCCCAGTTCTTTTCTCAAACTTTTTCACGTCTGTAAGTTTCATAGGAAAACTGATATCTTTCAACGCTTCGTCAAACTCATGTTCCCATGTTATGTACTTTCCTATTCTATCAGAATTTTTATCAGCTGGATGTAAAGCTGAAAGAACAGACCAAAGGAAACATTTATTATCGTCATTTTTCACATTTATAATTGCTTTCCTACTTTGCAGAAAATCAGGGAGTGGGATGAAAGATGATCCTTTCAATGGAGTGTACTTGTTAACGTTCAGTTCCAAATGCATGATCTTATGAAGTTGCCATTGAGATCCTTTTATTTCGAACGATTCCATTTCATTTAGAATTTTCTGTTTCATTTTCTCGTAACAGTTTGCAACTTCTGCTGACTGCAATATTATTACGTTTTTCGTTTTGAAATTGATTTCCTGATACTCCATGTTATTTTCGTTAGTTCCTTTTTTAAATTCTGCGATTAAAACTACATTAACTTTTAGTTTCATTTTTCTAAGTTCCCTGTTGAGTAAACCTGTTACGATATTTTCAATACTGTTAAGAAATTTGGAAGCATCTTTAAATCCTTTCGTATTTTTAATATCGTAAGTCGCTAATCTAGATTTAAATGCAGTTTCCTTTTCTCCAACTTCCGTTCTCGGTTCTATGTTTTTTTCAAATACTTTTTCACTAAAATTAAATACTTTGTGCAATTTCCTCGGTCTTACAAATACAGGTTTCGCTTTTCTAGGTTTTCTGATAGTCATTGTCCGGTCCGGGTCGTTTTTTCTAGGTTTTCTGATAGTCATTGTCCGGTCCGGGTCGTTTTTCTCATGGCGCTTAGACTTTAAATGTCTAGCCCAATTTTTATAGGTAGTGCTAACATCGCACTTTTCACAATGTCTTCTCGTATCATACATGTTTATATTATAAAAGAGATTCTTTTAACTTACCCCTCATTTTTTAGATTTTCCTAACTGCACTTTGAATTCTTAAAGATGGGGGGTTAGTTAAAAGAATATATTCTATAATAAAAATGAATAAGGAGCAGCTATTGAAAAAATTTAATTTTGAAAACACCACGAACAAACTTTCTGAGTTGGAAATTGAAAAACCATACAAGGTTTTAAGTTTTGAATTCGTGACAACGAAATACTCGTTGGAAAACAAAGAGTCTGTTATAGCTAATCTGGGAGAATTCAGAGTATTCTTACCAAACAGGTATACTCAAAATTTTGAAAAATGAACTCAAAGCTCTAGTTAAGCACGGTGTTTGTTTAGTGTACTATGGAATCACCAAATCAAAAAATGGAAAAGACATGTATAACATCAAGTTTGTTTAGTTATTAATTTTAATAAAAAAAACGTTTTAATGGAAAATTTCCATTAAAACAACAATATTATACTAAGAGTTGTCTCCTACAGAGACCAAGTTTTTTTCAGAATTCAATTTCCCTCTGCATGTTTTTAAAACAGTTTCATAATCTTTTCCGTTTGAAAGTTCTTTTAAAACTATCAAAGACAGATGACCACAAATTGGAGGATCGTTATATTTTTGAATTTGTTCGGAATTGTAAAAAATATTTTTATTTTCCAAGTATTTTACCAACTCTTTAGGCGGTGATGCGTTTCCATAGGAATCGAAATAATACTTTTCTTTCTCGGATTTTTTGAAATAACAAGTCCAGTGACTACCATTTTGATTAGAATTTTCTAAATTAATAATTCCGCATTCAATGGGTTTAGACCGATTAGGAAGTTCATCTTTCATGAAAACACCTCGGAAATGTTTTATTTTAAAATTTTTCGCGAAACGATTTAAATCTAAATTACTCAAAGGTTTGTAGTTTTCCGTTTTTTCTGTTTTTTTTCGTTTTTTTAAACCGGACCCAATACTTAAACTTTTTGCATTTTGAGCTAGTTTTTCCATCTCGAGATTATGACGTTTTATTTCCGCTTCTTCAGCAGCTTTATGTTTCGAGTCTATTACTGAATTTGCTACTGCTGCACCTCCACCTAATAACGCTCCAAGTGCTCCTATTCCTGCAAATAACAATGGTAGGAATCCACCCGTGTGATTCAAATGTAGTTGTTCATAATCCAAAGTTAACGTAATTCCTTTCTTTTCTCCTCTCGCTTTTTCAAATGCTTTTGATTGAGTTTCCCACAGACTGATTTTATGTTTTCCATTTCCTGAAATTTGTTTCGCTGCCAAACGAACTGTAACAGATCTGCGCTTTTTGTAAGCGGCTCGCAATTTGGTTAATTGATTTTCGGTTAAATCTATATTTTTCGTAATCATAGTTATTTATTATAGTAAATTTTTTTAATAACGAACTCCCATACCGAAAAATCGTTTACTTCTCATTGCAACTCTCACTGCAGCTGCATCAGCTTTTTCTTTCCAACTTGCATCACTCGCGTACATTCTTTATTTTGCTACTTCCTCCAGTGCTTTATCCGCTACATGTCTTTCTTTCGTGTCTGTGTGATCCTTGTAAAATTCATCATGTTTTTTACAACCTTCGTCCAATTTATTAATTCCAGGATCTCCTCTTTTCAATCGTTTATCAAGTTTTGTAAATGGACCACAATAGTTGTATCCACCCGGCAAATGCATTTCAGGTGCGAAACCATCAAGTTTGTTCAGCAAAGTATTTAAAACTCCGGAACCATTTTTAATTATACCTTTCGGTAAACTGTTTACAACTTTCAACAGATATTCTATTCCTTTGGGATTATCTATGTTTTTTTCCAACTGATCGTTTATAAACTTTACAATTCCTAATTTTTCATTGTGAAAATTGTTATTACCAGCTCGTTCTTGTGCGTACAAATAGTACAAACGCTGTTGCAGCTGTTGGAGGTTGTCGATGTATTTAAATTCCACTGGATTTTCAGAATATTCTATCAAACCCGAACCAACTTTACTTGCTTTGATTTCTTTCCAAATAGGCGCGATCAAATCTTTCCATTTTTTCCCCGTACTGGACTTTACTTTATTGGTAGTTGGGTCATTCTTTTGGTATAGAGAATTCGTTTGAATGAGAATTCTCTTGTAAACTTTCAAATCCTCTTGAGTGTATTTATCAGGATCAGGTCCTAGAGGATCAGTTAACAAACGCCATAATCCGTGCGTTCCTTTGTACGTTTCTTTTTGAATGACAATTGTATCTCCGTTTACTTGAATTTGTTGATCTCCGATGTAAATTTTGTCCTCTTTTCCCCATATACCAAATTGTTTATCATCCTGTCTGATGTAAAGTCTAGCAATCGGACCAATTCCTTTCGGACCAACGCTATTCGATGGGGTTTCATTCCGATCTACCATATCCACGATGTTTGATAAACTATTTCTTGTGTTTACTACGGTCTCATCTGACGTCGTATCATAAGTTTCAGCAGTATCAACTAGTGCAGAAGCTCCTTCTGTTGGTTTAATTTCAAGAGTATTAGTAGGTCCGAAAGTCACCAGTTTTCTTTTCTTGACAGGAGAACTACTCGCCATAGGAGCTTGCATGTAAGGAACAAGCTCCAATTTCTTGATGTCTTCGTCAGCTTGTTTCACGGCATTTTTTACTTCAACTAATTTTTCAGTGATGGGTGCATACATCTTTTCTTGAGTTTCTCTTTCGTTCAACTTATCTACTCTAGCTTCTCGGAAAGCACGTCTCAACTCTTGTTTTAGTTCTCGAATTTTGTTCGCTTCCTTGACAGTCATTTCTTTTTTGGGTTTTCTCAGGAAAATTCGATTTTCTGGTTCTGAATCATCAGTTTGATCATCAGTTTGATCACGAGTTTCTGAATCATCAGTTTCAATCTTTTTTTTATTTTCGTTGCATTTTTTCAACAAATTTTTTTCTAAATTTTTTTCTAAATGTTTTTCTAAACGTTTATCAGTAGGCATTCCTTTTATTAAAGTAAACAACAAATTTTTTTTTGTTGTATATTTAAAAAACGTTTCAACGATGATTTAATGGTTATTTTGATCGAATATTTTTAAAACGTTTCAACGATGATTTAACGGTGTTTTTGATCGTCTAACGGTGTTTTTTGATCGTTTATTCAAGAAACGTTTTCTCAAACTTTTTCATGTATCGATCATTTTTTAATTGCTTTTCAACGTTTATCGTCAGAAATCCATACTTATCGTTCCAACATTCGTTGCATATTTCTTTGAATCGTTTGAAAGTAAAATCCGTTCCGGCATACACATCGTAAATCGCTTTCACGTAAAGTGGTTCTTGCTTGAAAATACACAGAAAATTCAGATTGGTTCTAATCAACTGTATATCAACTTTAGTGTATGATTGAGTTAGATAAATACACGAAATATCCTTATGACGTCCTCTAACGTAATAATCTTGTATAACTCGTTGCTGTTGAACATTAACGCAATCATCGAAAACTATCAAACTGTTCGACTGACAATCATCTAGTACAATTAGTTCGTCGCAACTATTGTAAAAATGAGCTATTTCCGTTCCAACTTTAGCCGCTATTTTTTCGTAAGCTTTTCTCAAGACTTTATAAACTTTTTGCTCTAAAGATTTGGAAAATATGTAAAGATTTCCAAACGGAATTCCCCAAGGTTCAGTAATCAAGTTGTACAATAAAGTTGTTTTTCCACATCCGGATGGTCCTACCACCAGACAACGTAGGGGCAGAGGTAGTGAACCATCATCAACTTTGCTTGATTCAAATGGAAAAGGCTTGATCTTGTTATATTTTCTATTCATTTTATTATACAATTTTTTTATGCATTTTTATTATATATAAATAAATAATGTTTATAAAAATTTCAGGAGATACACTAAGGTTTGAGAGTCCGATTCCACTCGATCCGAATAAAGAGTATCAGTTGGGCATGTCGGCTTTGTTGTTTACAACTAGGAAAACGTTGGAGATAAAAAACTTCGAGTTCGCTTACAGATTTCCTTTTCCTCCTGATGGAAATTACGATCTAGTATATAAAATCGATGGAACGTTCAATGTGAGTTCATTCAAAGCCAATTTGATTAGTCATTTGATTAGTTTTCAAAGTAGTTTGTTGGAGAAAAATTTTCTAGAGAGGATGATTAAAAAATTCGGTGAAAATCAGATGAAAGAAATACAAAAAGATATACAGAAAGTTAATCCGAATAGTTTGAAATTCGATCTCGAGCATTTAAAAGACGATTCTTACAGAATTGCTGCATACTTTCCCATGGAAATGAGAATTGTGGATAAGGGGAATTTTTGCGATATATTTCAGTTGAAAAATTGTTTAGGTTCCGATAATTTGTTTAAAAAGAATACCAACTACGTTTCAGAGAATAATCCGAAACAACTCGTTTTTAATCCGAAACAACTCGTTTTTTCTGATAATATAGTCGAATGGCATTGTAACATTACGGAATATAGCTTTACAAATCATGATGAACATCCCCATTTACACGTTGAACACGAGTTATTACACGTTTCTTTCATAGAGAAACCAATGTTGCCTAATACTGTTTACTGGGAAAAACCAAAGAAAGTAGTTTTCATTCCACTAAGAAAAGGACTGAAAGAAATAAAAATGATAAAATTGTCAACAACTATGGGAAATAACAAACAGATTCAATTCGACGATATTAAAGCTTACTTGCTGTTGAAAAGTAAATAATTTGTATAATAAATAAGATGAACAACATTGATGAAAACCAAAAACCGTCTGCTCCTGCAGTTGAAAATGACATACAATTTACTCCGTTTTACAAAAACATTTACCCCCAGATTCCAGTTCCGGAATTTTATTCCAACGATTATAGAATAAATCGTATTATGAAACAATATGAATTTTTAGAAAACGAAATGAAAATGAGGGGAAATTTGAGAAAAAAATACTGCAAATTATCGAAAACATTTTTCGGAATAGAGTGTTTCACTACGTTAACCGAACTGGGGATGATTGGCGCTTGCATCGCTCTCCCTGTGGCAATTCCTTTTGGAGTTCCAATTTCAGCCGTATTAACAACATTTTCCGCAATCCTAAGATCCTCGGGCAGTTATGTAGGAAACAAAATTAATAAACATTCGGACATCGAACTTTTGGCGAGAACAAAATTAAATTCTATAGAGGAAAAATTCACGAATGCATTAAAAGATGGGAAAATTTCGGATGAGGAATTTAACAATATTGAACAAGAAATTAAAAATTACAACAGATGAAAACCAACATTTTGAACGGTTATAAAAATAATGATACGGAAAAAGCGAAACTTTTAGAAAAGGGAAAAGAACTGGGAAAAGCGGAAATTATAAACACGATTAGAAAAAATGTTTAAATTTAGTTATTACAGTGAGTTGTGTTTTTTTTATGAGAAAATCTCATAAAAACTTTTTTCATAGTACCTAAATAAAAAAATCAAAAAAAATTATGTTTACTATAATAAAGTATGTATCAAACTAAAAAGATTTTTGATAAATATCAAGACGATATTGTGCGAAAGCAGTTTCGTACAATAAATCCGACTTCAACTTTAAATTTGAATGCTGAAAACAAAAGGACAACTTTCAAAATTGATCTAGAAGACGAATTTCTGTCTAAAAACATTCAGTATTACGTAAAGGGAGTTTTAAAGTCGAAAGATTCAACCAAGGCGTATTCAGGTTCAGATTCAGTCATGTTGGTAGATAATTTCGTGGGTCAAATATTTTCGAGCGTAGAAGTGAAAAAACACAATGTTGTAGTAGATGAAATTGAGAATCCGGGCATTTCTGACTTGGTACAGGGTTTTGTCACTTTTGCAGGCCCTAAGAATTATAATGGGGAAGTTATGAATTCAGGTTTTAATACGAAAGCAATAGGAGGTGGTCATTTCAGTGCAGTTGGTTATCTCGGTGATTTAGGTTTGGGTTTTTTCAAAGATTTAACCGTTCCAATATTCAAGGGAGGTTTTGAAATAACTTTTATTCGAAACAGCGATAATAATGTTATTCACGTTTGGAAAAAGGATCCAGCCTCGACTATGCCTAGTGATGGAGTTGTGGAGATAAAATCTTTTGTTTTGAGAGTTCCAGTGATTGAATATAAAAACGAATCTAAAGTTAATTTGATCGCAGAACTTAGAAGCGTTCCGTACCAATTTCAATTCAAAAGTTGGCAGTGCATAGAACATAAAAACGTTACAGGAAAAACCTTAATGTTCGATATTACGAATATTTACAGAAACGTGCATAATCCGTTATGGTGCTTCGTAGTTTTTCAAACTGATGCGTCAAACGACCAGAAAAAGGACAATTCTAAATTCAATCATAAAGACGTAAGAAATTATTGGATCGAATTAGGAGGTAGAAGATACCCGGAGGAAAATCAAGATTTGGATTTCGATGAAAATGATTATTCTCTGGCGTACAACGCGTTTTTAGACTTCAAAAAATCAATGAGTTCCAAGCCATCAATTCCGTACATCGAACCAGAATTTTACAAAAGGGATTATCCAATTTATAGCATCGATTTGTCGGATCAACCTCAAAACGTATCTCAAAGTAAAAGTAATTTGATACTTCACGTAGAATTCAATAAAACTGTAGCAGCAGCATCAGGTAGCTCAGAAGGTACTACTTGTTACGTCATCATTGTAAGTAAGACAAATTTAATTTACGATCCAACTAAAAATATGATCAGACAAGAAGTAGCTTAAATATTAGATACTAAGGTTTATTTTTAATGGAGTTCACTCCATTAAAAAATCTTTCGGTAGACTTAAATAAAACATGGAGGATGAAATTTATTGTCATAAATGTAAAAAACGAACGAAAAATATAAACGCGGAAATTGTACAAACTGTAAACGGAAGGTGGAGAATTGCAGCTAAATGTCTGAAATGTAAAACTAATAAAAGTAAGTTCATTCAAGATCCTAACGGAGAAAAAGAACAAGTTTCAGAAATAGAAATTTTAAATTTATCGGAAAACGAAAAATTGGATTTTGCGAAAGAATTACATAAACCCGTTAGAAAAAAATTTCAGAAAAGAAAAATTTTAACTTTAGGAAAAGATGATCTTTGGGCTGCGGACTTGATTATAATGAAACAATACGAGAATGAAAACAACGGATTCGGTTACTTGTTGAATATTATCGATACGTTTTCAAAGTACGTTTGGTCAGTTCCATTGAAAAAGAAAAACGGAATAGTAGTTTCAAAAGCTTTCAAAGATGTTTTGGAAAATGTAAAATCTCATAATCATTCTACTCCTAAACTCCTTCACACGGACAAAGGTTTAGAATTTGAAAATAGACTTTTCAAAGAACTTTTAGACGAGTATAAAATTAAAATGTATCACACGGAAAGTTTAGAAAAATCCGCAATCATCGAAAGATTCAACAGAACTTTAAATCAGAAAATGAAAATTCGTTTCGAGATAAATAGGAATAAAAATTGGATAAATATTTTACAGGAATTAGTTAATGAGTACAACAAACAAGACGTTCATCGTTCCATTGGAATGACACCTGCTCAAGTTGACGCGAGAAATGAAAATGAAATTCTGAGATATTTATTCAAAAAGAGTGGAAAAAATGTAAATGGAAAAAAGAAATTTAAAATTGGAAATCGTGTAAGAATTACGAAATCAAAGAAAACTTTTGCAAACAAATACGAAGCAAATTGGACGAAAGAGATTTTTGAAATAACTGAGATTTTAGAAACGAGTCCAGTTACTTATAAAATAAAAGATTTAAGCGGAGAGGAAATCCAAGGAACTTTTTATCCCGAGGAATTACAACTCACGAAATTTTAAATGGATTACACTTATAGATATGGCCGGTACAATTCCCATAAAAAAAATCAAAGGAAATTTTGAGCAAAATGTCCCAACTTAACCGCACATTCTCTGGCTTCTCAACTTCTACACAGCATTCATTCCTGAACGATCTCTACCTCCGTTTATAGGAGGGGATCTTTGAATGACGCAACCTTCACGACTACGACAGAGTTTCAATTCTGTGAGTCATTTCAACTTGGCTTTTCAGTTTCGTTGAAGTTTCGGTTTTTGCTGCATTTAAGTAGATGTTGAGAGCAGAACAGTTAAGAAAGGAGATTTTGACGATAAGGTCGACTCTCACTTCCATTGAGGTGGGATTAGATTAATTATTAGCTTAAGGGCCCATCAGCTAATAACGCCTCTAAAACCTCGAGGGAAGTGTATCCTCACTATATAGAAAAAAAAATTCTCGGGTTTTTTCCTTGCAGCGATCCCCCGACCTCTCTCTTATGAAGCGGGATTGCTATCCACTACTCCAAGCGACCAGATGAAAGGAGAAACGCGTTCCGCAATCTTATACTGTGAATTTCAAGGCCGAATGAGGCCAAACGCGTCACCTCCCGCGGACGCTATCGCTGGTCTACTGAACGACCTTGTATCTTGTTCAATATGTTTTAATGGGGAATCCCCATTAAAACGAACAATTTTAAACTATTATTTTTTACTGATACAAAACTACTTTATCTTGAAACTCTTGGATGAATTCTTCACTTAAATTTTGATGCCTGGATATTATTTCCCAATCCACTTTATCTTGAAACTCTCTGATGAAGTTTTCCGTAAGATTTTGATGCATGGATATCATTTCCCAATCCACTTTATCTTGAAACTCTCGGATGAATTCTTCACTTAAATTTTGATGCCCGGATATCATTTTCCAATCCACTTTATCTTGAAACTCTCTGATGAAGTTTTCCGTAAGATTTTGTCTGATTGAAATAGAAATCCAACCCACTTTATCTTGAAACTCTCTGATGTAATCTTCGCTCAAGTTTTGATCCCATGAAATTGCATGCCATGAAATTACATGCCACCAGTAAACTTCATTCTGGAACTCTCGAATGAATTCATCAGATAGATTTTGTCTGATTGAAATTGGGTACCAGTGAACTTCATTCTGGAACTCTCGAATGAATTCTTCAGATAGTTTTTGCTTAGATGAAATCCATCTCCAATTTACCTTATCTCGAAAATCTCTGATGAAATTCTCAGATAATTTTCGATTATAAGAAATGAGATCCCAATCAATAAGATTCGCATACTCTCTTAATATATCTTCAGTTACTTCTGGGCAACTCGAAATAGTATCAGACAGAAAATCTATATTCACTGGAATGTTCGTTGCTTGACAAAAGTTGATATGATCAACCGGATGGGTTATTCTATCTCGGATTTCCATGTAAATTTCAGTTGGTAATACGATTTTGTTATCCATCTTCTATTTTATTATTATTTTCTTTCTTTTAACTTACCCCTCATTTTTTTTTTGTCTTTTCTTTTGTCTTTTCTATTGTCATTGAATTCTAATGGCTTGGACTAGATTCAGAAATAAGAAGAGATCTGACGTCTCGTTATTTTAATTTAAGAAGATCCAAAAAATAAAATTAAAAAAAAAAAGACGATGAATCCGATTAAAATGCGTCTCGTTATTTTAATTTAAGACGTTCATTTTATTTTTTTCTAGTGAAAACATCAGAGGGAGCTAAATTTCGAAAATATCGAACCCTAAATAGTCCTAAATTTGCATTTTTATTTACGATTGAATATTTTTTAGAGTTTCACTAGAGTTTCTGATAAAAAATATTTTTAAAAAAAGTCACTGGCTAAATGAAAAGTCACTGGTTCTGATGTTTTGTGGTAAAAAAGTTTTATCAGAGATTTAAGTCGCTAAATGAAAAAGTCACTGGTTCTGATGTTTTGTGTTAAAAAAAGTGTTCTGATGTTTTGTGGTAAAAATTTTTATCAGGGATCTAAGTCGTGAGCCAGGATTGGTATATATATACTACTCACGTGTTGAAACTTTTGCTAGTGTTATTCTACAAATTGATGGTGATTTCAGACGATTTCGCAGGTTTTTGACTCACAAAAAATCAATTTTGGGGGCTGAACATCTGGTACAACCTCAATTTTCCACTCTTTGGTCAAAATCGACTTCATATTCGGTCTTCTCGTCCAAAAAAACATGGAAACCGATACCTCAAAAGCTCATGTTACCAACATGTTGCTAAAACGCAAAAAGTACCTATTTTTACACACATTTTCACTCATAACACCCCTGGGTGTATTCCGATCGGGCTGAAAAGTTTCGGGACACAACTAGGGCCCAAATGGAGCATGCGTGCGAAAGGACGAATTTTTTAGAGCGAAAATGAAGCCTGTACACGTGATACGGCGTACGGCGTACGGCGGACGGCGGACGGACATTGCATTTTTGGAATCTACGCACCTTGAAACGTAAAAGAAAAAAGTTTGAGGGGGTGTTATAAAAATTTTTTGCTGAGCGATTACATAGGTGTATTATTCACAGAATAATAAACCAAAACGCTGAAAAGTCCTTGTCACATGGGTTTATTATTCTACTGGACATACCTACAGAGATGTTGGCTGTTTATTTATTGTTTCTTTCATATAAAATAATTGAAATAGCTATCTCTGGTGGTTTCCACCAATTTTGGCCGCCAAAACACGAATAAGGTACCTACGCTTTTTTTTTTTTAAATAAATTATCTCTGATCATTGATAGTACCATTTTATCGTCTTGACCCACCTGTTGACACTTTTTCCAGTGTTATTCTACAAATTGATGGTGATTTCAGACGATTTCCCAGGTTTTTGACTCATAAAAAATCAATTTCGGGAGCTGAACATCTGGTAGAACCTCAATTTTCTATTCATTGGTCAAAATCGAGTTCATATTCGGTCATCTCGTCCCCAAAAACATGAAAAACGATACCTTAAAAGCTCATGTTACCAACATGTTGCTAAAACGCAAAAAGTACCTATTTTTACACACATTTTCACTCATAACACCCCTGGGTATATTCCGATCGGGCTGAAAAGTTTGGGGACACAACTAGAGCCCAAAATGGAGCATGTGTGGGAAAGAACGATTTTTTTAGACCGAAAATGAAGCCTGTACACGTGATACGGCGGACGGCGTACGGCGGACGGCGGACGGACATTGCATTTTTGGAATCTACGCACCTTGAAACGGAAAAGAAAAAATTTTGAGGGGGTGTTATAAAAATTTGTTGCTGAGCCTATACATAGGTGTATTATTCACAGAATAATAAACCAAAACGCTTTGTCCTAAGTCCATTTGCACCACTTTGCTGTCTAAACTAGGCTAGAGTGTCCTATGTGGAACATATTAGGTTAAAACGTCCTACTTGGGGCTGAAGTCGGACTTGGGACGATCTAGCGTAGTATTATACTACGCTAGATCGTCCTATGTCCGACTTCAGCCCTCGAGGTAGGACGTTTTAACCTAATAATTTCTACTTAGGACACTCTGGCCTAGTTTGGCAGCAATAATTGCTCAACCCAGTTCTGTCCTAATTGGCATTTCTTGGCTAATAATATTGCGAAATGTCTTAGCAGTATCATGGTAGTTCCTCCAGTGACCATCCCCCCAGTGAGTGGGGTCAGAAGCGGTCATTCCCCATTGCCAAGGCAGAAGGAAAGAAAGACAGGAGGGATAACTTAATTAAAAAGTTGAAGGCAATTATTCCAGATTGTGGATTGTCATTGCCAGTAAGCAATGAAGAAGAGTCCCTTGATGATGCAAACACTGATGTTACCAATTTAGACTGATTAGCCTTCGTGACCATTTTCAAGTGTTACCACATTTTTTAGTGACACTTCCAAAGTAGTATTTTTCTATATTATAAATACGTTCATTCTTTCGAGTTGGTTAATGTACTAGTACATTCAGTGACATGTTAGTTAGGCACAGTGTCAAAAATAGTTTAATATTAAAACTGTCATCTTTTATGACTTAGACTGTTGTATTTTCATTTTCCTCAGCAATTAATAATTATTTGATAAATATAATGTTAAAAACGCTGCAAATCCCTGCACAACGGTTTATTATTTTGTACAGAATACCCTTCTTTTACATATCACGGCTCTCTGTATAGATAACCCGTCTATATAATATGTACTAGTCCATACAAAATATGTAGATCGCAGACCCTCCGTAGGTTAGTACCTAACCCCGTACTCGTTACTAGGTACCTACATAAATCACGAGTTAAATGTTGCTAAAATAATTCTGTCTATGGCAAACAGTAACTAAATCGGCGAAAAGAAACGCAAATAATGAAGTTCTGAAGGAAAATTGTTGATGTGGAGAGAAATAGATGCCCCTTCTGCGTAGATCACTGTTTTCTGTGGTCAGTACCTACCCTCTGGTGAAGAATAATGAACCGTTGTGTAATAACTTGCCCATCAATAATACTTCAACGGTTGTACAAGTTGCAAAAGTACCGATCAACAAAATCCAGCCCCTTCTTGGTAGATGCAAAAACCATCACACGCTGGCCTTATTTCTGGACGTCTGAACTGCATATGACAATGTCGATATAACCAAGCTTGGTAAGAGGCTCCTCAATGTCCGGCTGCTTGTCTCGTTTGTAAGGGGCATCATCAACCTTGTATGAAGACGAAATCTTTACGTGTGTGTTAATGGGCGGCTCCTGGGGCCCCAAACGACGTGGAGGGGCATAGCGCAGGGAAGCATCCTTAGCACCATTCTTTACGCCTTATACGTGTCTGACATCGAAACAATAATTCCTGAGGGAGTAAGTATTGTCCAGTACGCGGATGATGTATGTCAATACACGACGGGCCGGTTGTGGGGCAACCGCATTGAGCTTCTTTCTGAGGGAGTATGTGCGCTCCAAGAATATCAGGCAGACTTTGGACTTTCGGTTTCAGCATCGAAATCAGTCGAAATAGACGACCACCTATACCCACGACATTCCAAATGGGCAATTCAGAATTTTAGCGTGTTGATAAGGTGAAATTCTTAGGACTGCATATGACGAAATCAATGAGTTGGACCTACCATATCAATGAAATCACGAAGAAGTGCGAGCACCACATCAATAAAATGCGTGCATTCAGTAACGCCAATTGGGGGGCCGACCCCTCCACCTCTATACTCTACTACAGAGCCACAATCCGAAGCATCATGGATTTTGGATGTATGTTCTTCGGGAATGCCCCTAACAGTCAGCTTCTGAAACTGGACGGAGTCCAATATAAGGCCCTCCGCACAGCATTGGGAGCTCTTCCATCGACTGCTATTAATGTGTTGCTCGCAGAAAGTGGGGAACCCCCCTTAACAACAAGCCGTGAGATGCTGGCTAATTGATTCCTCAGCTCGCTGTACTCAAGAGAGCAGGGACAGTTTGGCATGGTACGGGAGTCGACCTTTGACGACCTTACAAAGCCTTACTGGTCTAGGAAGCCTTCCCCACTCCTCTGCAAGAGCTTCATATCAATTTCCCCCTTCTTAACCAATGTAGCTGTCACGAATAAGCCAACCAAATACATCATACCATTCGATGCCATACAACATCCACCGGCTACGACTTTCCTCAGAGCAGCTTCTCGAAATGCAGCATTACTCTCAGAGTACATCCAACGAAACCACCCTTCTGCACAATGTATATATACAGATGGCTCAGTGTCATTGGATGGGGTCGGATGCGCTTTCTTTGACGCCTCGAGTAACCACACCCAGAAGTTTAAACTGTGGGAGCACGCTTCAATTTATACAGCCAAACTTGTTGCCATTCACCAGGCCTTGAAATATGTCAAGCAATATGTACACCAGTCCCGCCCTCGCAAGTTACTCACTCGTCCTTACCGACTGTATGAGCGCCGTGATGAAGCTCAGCCGCATAGACCTGTCCTCCGAAGTTAATGCGATTGAAGGAGGGGTCCTCCAACGTATTAGGGAACTCCGGTGAATGGGAATAATAACCATCCTGTGCTGGATTAGATCCCATAATAGCCTAACGGGAAATGAGGCGGCAGACACAGCAGCAAAAAGCGCGACGACGATGACCAGTACCTCAGATGTGGGGTCTGTTTACCCAGCCACATACCTCTACCGTTCCTATAGGAGGTGGGCACTGGCGCAGTGGCAGAGGCTGTATGAATCGTACCCTTCCGGCCGTCGGTACAGGGATCTCTTTCCAGCCGTAACCCTCACACCATGGTTTACATCCATTCCTGACAGGTCCAAGCAATTTTATAAGAACATAACACGACTACGAAGCGGTCAGTGCGTCACGAGGTCCTATCTCCATCGGATGGGGGCGGACAGAACGGCTGTTTGCGCAACCTGCGAGGTCGAGGAAACAGCAGAACACCTCATTATGGACTGCGTCAGGCATAGCACCCAGAGAGCTATCCTGTTCAGGAAATGGGAGAAGTTTCTCGTGAAGCCCTACAACTTCGAACTGGCACTTCAGTCGGCACTCCCATCCATTTACATACCGCTGGAGCAATTTGTTTTAACGTGTGGTCTAAACATAATAATATATAATGCAAGTGACGAAACATAATTGTATCAATTTACTATATGCAAAAAGTGAATTTTAATGTATTTAGTTACTAATATTATTTTATAGATGAAGTTCCTTTATATTTAATAAGTTATGGCTGTAAAGCAAACAGATTAATGTAGCTGATGCCAAATATAAAGTTAAAAAAAAATGTTTGAGTACCTACCTACTTCTTACTTTTCTGTGACCTACACTACCCAAGTTGGTAAAAACAATAGTATTGCATGTAATTAATCTGCTAGTGCATACTGTAATCTTCCAATTCAAACCCTATTGAATGTGATCGATACTGAATGAATTGAGTGTACCATCGTAGCTTCATTTTCATTGACAGCATTTTTTTTCTCTCCCACTGCATACGGTTTGCGCAGATTTATTCAAGATCAGCCAACCATCAGTTCATCGAACAATAAAAGTCGTATCAGAATCACTATGCAGAAAGATCGGCCAGTTCATTAAGCTCCCGAGCGCCACCGAAATCTCTGCAACTTGGAATGATTTCCACCGTAAGGGTAGTTTTCTAGAAGTGGTCGGACTTGTAGATGGTACGTACATACCAATTAAAAGTCCTTGGGGAGAGAACGCGGAATCCTTCCGAAATAGGAAGGGTTATTTTTCCATTAACGTTCAAATATTGAGTGTTCCCAATTAAGACATTTTCGATGTAGTCTGCAGACGGCCTGGGTCTGGCCACGACTCTCGGATTTTCGATAGCAGCGCGATTCGGGTTCGCCTTGTAGACAATTACCGCTCATTAGGACACCTATTAGGAGATAGTGGCTGTGCACAGAACCCGTACATTTTTACTCCCCTGTTAAACCCCTTGACACAGGCAAAGAAAATATATAACAAGGCGAACAAGACAACAAGAGACCAGGTTGAACGATTGAGGTTTAGCTTATCAGTATGTTGTGTCGGTACGAGTATGTCGTCAGGTAACACGCAAGCGTTGGAAGAGGTGAGTGTGTCACAGTCAATGGCTCCTTCGATCTTGATGTCCCTCCCATACTATTCAGCTCTGGGTCTTGACATTTTCGGGATGAAGGAGCCTCCTCCAGTCTTCATTATTTCCCTCTTCTCCTCCGCCAGCTCACTCCTTCTCCGAAATTATATATTTTCCCATAGTTTTTTAAGTTGCAGTGACATCCTCTGAAACCGAAAGAATCACTTCAGTTAGGTAGGTACTCGTTGTTACATTTCACCAAATGTATTGATGTGTGGTAGTGCGTGACCTACCAGCTACTTGCGTCTCAGGAGGTCGACATTTATAATTAGTTTGTGCATCCAAGGTTAGAGGTAGGAAAATTACTATTTCCAAGATATTATCATAATGTAAGGGATAGTATTTCGTGAGAGACGGAACTTCCAATTTGAATTCGTACTGAAACCTGGTACTCAATCATGCAGCGTGACCATTCGAAGCCATTGCAATAGCGTCTCTTCGAAAATTCTCATGGTCCTACCGTGTAAAGCAACATGAGAATTATTCCTAGGTATCTCTATACCTTCTAGGTTTGAGAAAAATCCATGCTCAAAGAAAAATCAACTTGTAAATGATGAAAACTAGCGTTCTGCGGGATTGTGCCGTCACTGCTATCCACGGATGTGTATCTACCTACTTGGTTCCAAGTACCTAGCGTCTGAAATCCTCCACTCAACTTCTTTCCTGAGACGCAAAACTGTGCTGCCAATGAACTGAGATGAGACGCTTACGTATGTTTGAGCCCCTAACCTCCCTAACCTACCTACCTAACCCCGTACGCATTACTAGGTACCTACCTAAATCACGAGTTAAATGTTGCTGAAATAATTATGTCGATGACGAACAGTAACTAAAATGGCAAAAAGAAACGCAAATAATGAAGTTCTGAAGGGAAATTGTTGATGTGGAGTGAAATAGACGCCCCTTCGGCGTAGATCACTGTTTTCTGTGGTCAGGACCTACCCTCGTGGTCAAGTATAATGAACCGCTGTGTAATAATTTAACCATCAATAATACTTCAACGTTTGTTCAAGTTTCAGAAGTACCTACAAACAAAATCCAATAGTCCGTCACTTATCAAATGAAATAATATCGCAGAACAACCAACTCGACTTCATAAAGCCATCCTTGATTTTAATCAGATGCTCCCTAGTGATGATATCCCGGCCGGATTTATACCGTTTGATTCACGATCGTGTTGACGAAGCTTTTTGGTGCACACGAACGGCTGGACGGCTGGAATGCTCGGGGTGGCCTCAAAAAATTGTTTAGCTCATGACAAATTTAATAACGTAAAAAAAAACCATACCCTTCAGTAGAAAGTTTTCGAGCTAAGGCGTTCTGAAATTTTCAACTCCTATTTTGAATCCCTTAGAGATGACTGACAGTAACGCCGAGCTTCGAGGACCAACTAGACCCCGAAAGGAACCTACAACCCGAATTTCATCAATTTTGTTTCATGGTAACTAAGAAAAGTGGCCAGTACGGCGTACGGCTTACGGCGGGCAGACAGAAATATTTTTATTGCATTTTCGGATTCTACATACCTTCAAATGTAAACCGTCAAATTTTGAGGGGGGTTAGATTTTTTTTTCTTGCTCGATTACAATGGTTCATTATTGAAAATACTAAACCAAAATGTGGTTTGGTAACAGAAAAATACGAGAACTTCCCCAGTCTATACTATCACTGCTGCCAACTGTGAGTAGAATACCTCCGCTCATTGGGCTATGGCTGCCATTGATGACGATCTCAACTCAAATTGAGAGCGCTCTCATCTCAAGACGAGGACGCTCTCAACTCACGTAAGTGAATCTCTATGAATAGCCACCTCCAAGTAAGTGATCGTTTGAGGGCAACCTAAACTTAGGTGAGTAAACGCTCTCCTGAATGAGTGAGGACTATGAATTCCACCCCTAAAGAGCAGATTCAGCATCTGGCCAACGAACGCTAGCTTTCATTTCCGATCGTTTATGGGGAATTCCCGCCAAAAACCGAGGTTCTCAGTCTTTCGCCCACAACATTTGACCCATAGTTTCAATTTGAGATGAAGTCAATACCTCAACCGCAGTAATCATACCACAAACCCACCAAACGATGGTTCATGCCGATAAACATAAGCTAGATGTGGATAGAGTTGCAATCATGATTAACGTACTTACTTAACTGATAGACTGAAGCAGGAGTGCAAACTGAAGCAGAATTTACCATCTAGAACCATCTCTATTTACCTCAAATACATAAAACCGTTGAAAGTTCCATCAGTCAATCATCATCATATTCAATGAGTTCGGCAACTGTGGATTCCTTCATAAGGAATTGATGTTGATATGATAAAGATTCCTCGGATCCTCTTTAAAAGTCGGCAGAATTTCCAACCGATGAAGGGGGTTGGCAACTGAAGCGTGATGAAATAGCCAACCCATCCCGCCCTGCCTACGGACCAACTTGCCTTTGAGTGATGTTGCTTTCCAAGTTTGGGAAGATCGTGCTTCGCAAATTCAGGTAGACCTCAAACCACATCCCTCTTCACCATTACAGAAATCGATACATAGCCATCGAAGGGAAATAATAGATTGAATTCGGAACAGGCAAACAACCGAGTTTACACCCGTTCGAAAACGTAAGTCCTTCTGAAGCCCACTGGCGACAAGATAGACCGGAGCGGGCCAGAGGGGCCCGAGATAAGCGTGACAAATTGGTTAAATGATTTTCAGCGAATACAAGGCGAACCGTTATATCCCTCTCAACTGTATCTGATGACCCTCAAGTTGTCTGGTTTCCGGCCCTACGCACCCCCACAATTTGGCGGCTTAACCCCTCGCCCCCCCCCCCCCCCCCCTAAAATAATATCACTGATTTGAACTCGCATCCATCAAAACTATTCCGTTTCCTGACCGATTGGCATCTAAACGTTGTGCACGGGTCACATTCGAACTGGTTCAATTCAAAGACGATGTCTGTTTGACTATACAACCTCGCAAGTTTCGATTGTTGGAAATATGTAATAAATCTCACGTTGGAATTATCAACAGCATTAAGCAATCAACATTAAACAAACTACACTAAATTGTGGGCACCCTACGAGGTAAGAATACATAGTTGTAAATGGCGATAGTCTGACATGTCTCACTGTTACGTTGATCTGGTACCCTATAACTTTATTTAGGTGTACGGTACCCCTACCTTCCTACCCACGAAGATGCCATTCTCTAATGTCCCATCTAACTTAGCGGAAACCGGAACGTGGGGTATCGAAGAAGCAATCCACGAGTTGAATATAGAGAACAACCCTGCGCAGCATAGATTTACTGTTACTCCAATCGTACATACATTTTAGAGGGGCTCTGTTGTAACATCGAGTTGAATGGTTCCTGAGCACTTCATCAAAATCGGTCGAAAATAACTGGTTTTTTAAAATTACAATGATTTCAGGGTGGCATATTCCGATCATAACGAAATTCATAGAGGAGCCCAACAAACGGAATTCATGAACATTTCAGCAAAATCATTTGAATAGAACCGGAGATATGGGAGTCAATTGGCCCCAGCATGTTAAGTTTAGATTCTCACTCGGTTTCAGAAATATGCACACAAAAAAAGAAGAAAGAAAAAAATAGAGAATAATATTACACAACAGTTTATTATGCCCCTTCGGCGTAGATCCTGGAGCATTGTACGTCCAGCCGTTCGTTTGCACCGAAAAGCTTCGTCACCACGATCGTGAACAAAACGGTACACATCCAGCCCAGACATCATTGCTAGGGAACACCTTATTATAATCACGCATGGCTGCATGAAATCGTGTTGGTTATTCCGCGATATTATTTAATTTGAAGAATGACGGTAATTTAGGATTTTGTTGATATGTACTTTTTGAACTTTCACAAACTTTACGCTTCATGAATAACAACAAATAGTCAACGATATGATTCTTGAATCCACCGTCATTCTGTAACTGTCATTCCACAGGCGGCTCCAATACTCGATTTTGGACTTCCCTAGTGGGAGCACGAGGGCAGGTATTGAGGGTGTAGGTCCTCAAAATGATAATTTGCACATTCAGTTTCAACCCCCGCTCAAACAACTCTGTCGTAAAAATTTACCGCCAACAAAACCTCCTCACCCGCGAAAAGGATTGATATAAATTTTTCCCGCCGAAGTAGCATGGTCTGCTTCACACTTCGCTCTCGATGTGCATTTAGAAACCTATATGCTCTCTTCTGCGTAAGGTGGCAGTGTTTGAAGAAGGTGACAACCATGGATTTTACTCGCTGGCTGTAATCCTCTTCCGCTTATCAGTTTGCAGTGACATTGTCATATTATCAGCTGAATCAAACACGATGTATTCCGATTGATCCCGACTTAATAAATAATGTAACATGAAATTCGTATCTTCTTTTAGTTTTAACCAGGCCTCCTTTGGTATTATCAACATTTCATTGTTATCTCTAAACACTAATATAAATAAATTGGCTTGATGATTCGCGCTGACGCGTTTATACTTACTGAAATGATGATAAAAGGACATGTTCGAGTATGAACAGATAGGTACTAAAATTTGTATCAACTAACCGCACGCTCGCGGTTGTCACTATCAGCTCTCGCCCCACCCTGGCTCCACTGGAATGGGTAGGTAAAATATCATTTATTTTAATTATGAAATTCGTAAAAATGTGGACACCCTTATGCTCTCTACGAACACTCCTACGTAAGCATATTTGCCATTATTATCTCTTTACAATACCACATTGTCATTATTGCTAGCAGCCTCGTTCTGGACACCAGCCAAGCCGCGTATAATCATGATTTTTCTTTTCAACTAGCCCATAGCATATTGGGTAGCATGCTTGCTTTCTAATCAGGAGATCGAGTGTTCAAATCTTCTTACAAAAAAAAAGAATCTGGCCCTTCATCTGTCAACATTTTAGAGGAGCTGGAAC
Organism: Leptopterna dolabrata; assembly: GCA_954871275.1. Classification (NCBI taxonomy): domain Eukaryota; kingdom Metazoa; phylum Arthropoda; class Insecta; order Hemiptera; family Miridae; genus Leptopterna; species Leptopterna dolabrata. Next base: position 77,331,072 of record OX940974.1, read on the forward strand.
CCTGGTTGCTGGTTTACTGGTTTAGCCTAACACAACGCCTGATAATTGTGGCTGTACTCTCCTTTTTACGGTACTCATAGTAACTAGGTAGTTGGCGTGTCATCGAGGATAGATGACTGCAAAATTGTAGCTCAACTGGACATCGGGAACTTGGCGAATGATCGATTACCTACAAGATTTTACCGCCAGCGTACAGAGCAAAAGCGGTAGCAGAAACTGTTTAATTACTGTATTTTTTATAACTGATTCATATTTTGTCATAGAATATAGACGACTGTGCGAAATTGCAGCTCCACCGGACACTGACGTGATAGGAAATTTTACATTTACGTTATGGAACGGTACATAATATAGGAGATACTATCTAAATCTTCGAAGATACTAAAATTTTGAATGTGTGAGAATTGTTTTTTGCCGCAAATTCGTAGAGTCTTGAGGATAACGGGAGAAGGAAATTTCATTTACTCTTACCTCTTCTCCACTACCGAAGGAGGACAAGGAGCGGCCATTAAAGAACTTGTGTCCACAGCTCGCAATAAAAGTTATGAAGAAGTTGCGCCCGAGACATTTGAAGGTGGCGAATGGAGGATTCTGCGTAGGGGGTGGTGGTAGTTGTTGGGTGAGAGGAGGACTGGCGAAAAAGGCAACATCTCGCCTGGCATTCGGTGGAAAGGAGCACCGTGGAGGAAATATATACGAAGACGGCGAGGGGGTGTTCAGAAGTTCCAAGCAGTTATTCCGCTGTAATAGCGGCCAGCTCTTCCCCAACGTTTCATTGTCTCAAACCCCCCACCCATCTTCCAACATCGCTACCGCAATCCTTATCCCGTCAAGTCTCCCCCCCCCCCCCCCCCTTCCACCATCTCTCAGTACAACGCCTACCAGTTTCTCCTTTCAAATCTCAAAGCGAACGGAACTGCTCAGATATCTCGTAATTAAATTATTATGCTCAGTGAACGTTGGAGAAGCGAGGACCCATTCGTCCCTTCATACTCAGCTTCCACCACCTCCCTTCCCTCCGCCTTCCAGAACACTATACGGCGCTAGAGGAACTGAAGCTGAAATATTCAGGACTGACCCTCTTAAGGCCATTCCCGTCCGTTTCAACACCTCCTTTCAAATCCATCCGCTTCAATCAAAGTCCGTCCTTCTCACAATATTGCATCACACACCAGTGATTCCCAACAGATAACTCAGAGATCAACGTTGCGCGAAGTACACGTCCGAACTAGAACTGATTCCCAGAAGCAGTTTTCCATTTCGAGGGAAGGAGAAACCCCATATCAGTATTGCATAATCACCAGTGCTATTGAGCAAACACTAGAAGGAGCATTTGGTCTAGAGTGTAGTGTGTAGGTATTTGATGTACTGTGTAGTATAATGGATATTACTTGGCTCGGCCTGAAATTATGCTGCAAACACCAACCCTGCTCTAAACTCTCCATGGGACATATACGTTGGCGTAGCAATTTGATGACTTCCGACAATCTGGAACCATAACCTCGATTCAATTGAATCGAGTCTCCAAGTAATGTATACCTACTCCCTCTACGCCCTTTGGTACTTCTGCCTTAGTCTTCAAAACCGCCGACGTCACTCTATCTGGGCCCATAGTAATCTGCGACCTAGCTAGCGAATGAGACTCAAACCAATTCAACAACGTCATCGAATACTGGCAGATTGAACGTTGATTGGCGACGTCTCCGATTTTCAGTTTAACAAACTTGCCATTAACCCGTTTTCGCCTATAACTAAAAACTCACGAAAATGTTGCCATTTTCAACATTTTCTGCCTCAGCAAACTCCCAAGGATGCAAAAAAAAAAAAAAAATCCACCCCCCACCACCAGGAACCATGTTAGGCCCCGATGCATAAATGCATCAGTCGTCACTGGTAAGCTAATTTCAAGGAAATGGACAGCAATTCGGAAAAAAGCTTTTATTTCAACCCCTAAATGGGGAAAGACTGTATAAAAGTCACAAAATTGAACAAATAGTTTACAAAGACGGCACAATGCTAGAGTTATCGATAAAGTGGGGAGGGGGGGGGGGGCTAGGCTGAATTGTACTCAACGAAGCATGAAACACATAACCACACATCACATTTTATGCAGATGGTTTTCACTTGAGATTTACACGGCTTATTGGCACACCTTCGTCTGTTCTCAATTGGCGATATGAAATGATCCATGCGATCGTACCTCAATGACTGAAGAGCCCGGTTTCTGGCATGAGCTGATGGCCCAGGGGCTTTGGGTGGGATTTTGTACTTCAGAAGGTAGGTTTGAACGATTTCTCTGAGGAAGTTCAAGTTAGGTTTTTTGGCGTTGCAAGCGTGATGGATTATGAAGGCGTTATTCAAGGCAACGTCGATCAACCATGTGCTCAATGGGTACCACCACTCCTCCCCGCTGATGCCAATCCTATATCCATTCACATCTTGGTCCATTCGGTCAGTGCCTCACATGCTCTCATTGTACTGGTGAACACAGGTCGGTTGAGGGATTGGAACATACTTTCTCTCAGGCTTAGAGTATCGTTTGGCTGACTTCTTTGGCTCGTAACCAAATTTTGTGGAAGCCACGGTAAAATTGTCTACCGTAGCTCCTAAATCTTCATCTGCAGAATCTTCATCGGTGTGCACGGCAGGTTCTGGTGAAGTGATGAATACTTCTAGAGGATCATCACCATCATCCGAATCACTGAAAGACCCAATAGTATCATCATGTTTACCCTCGATGATATCTAGGGCCTCTTGAGCGCTGATACCTCGAAGTGTCCAGTCATCACTGAAAAAGAAGAAATATCCTGATATTAGCACTCCTGTGACGACTGTAGCATATATGCATCACCTGAGTTTTGAAGTAAATAAACAATAGGTAAATAATCGCTGAAGTTCATGAGTTAGAGTAACTTCTTCATAATAGACTAAAGAACGAAATAACGGGCAATCATTTCAATATGTGAAAAAATATTGGGAACAGAGTACTTACCACATCTTCAAGTCACAATTTTCCAGTCGAGAAAAAACCACCAAGACAGTAAAATCACTCGCGCTCACAGGACTACTGCAGATAGACTGGCAATTTGGTAGAATGTTGGTAAGGACCAGTGGAAAGGTGGGGAACTCAAGAGAGACCTGTACGTTCATGTAGAAACATGCAGGAACGTGCAGAAACCGCCTGTCTGTTTGATGCATAAATGATTCAGTCGGCGGAAACGGGTTAAGAACCTGAACTTGTGCTCCTTATCGTAGTTTTTTACAGCGTTCAGAAGTTTTAGTTGGTTGCCACCAGGCTATGATTAATAATGGTCTTGTAAGCTCCCCCTTGTAAATGAAACCATGCTGACGTGACGTAAGATTAGGTATTTGACGGGATACCGTGATAGGAAAATTCTTATCTAACTTCCTTGTGAATGACACAAATTACACGTCCGGGCCCAGTAGTCTCTTGCAATCCCCGTCTTCGGAAGTAGTAAAGGTAGGTAAAGTAAAGTAACAGTCGTTTCAGACTGGGGCTTTTCGTCCGACTGCCCTGCCAGCGTCACGGAAGTGATCAGCTGTCCTCCAATGAATTCGGTCTGATCATTTCGCTCTTTACTTGGCTACTCATTGCCTCACCCCCTTGCCTTCGGAAGCAGTTGCTGATTGAATGGCATACCTACCTGAAATCACGAAGGTATAGGTAAGTGTTTTGATCCATATCATTAACAATCAATACTTAGGAGCGTAAAAGCTTTCTTTTCCAGCGGGGTCTTTAGTTCCTTCAGCTCTTTGAGTCCACGGTTATTGCATTCAACTCTAAATGTTTCCAACTGATAGCAGGTGTTTTCTTATGTTAGGCCTGATTACCGGTTCAGATGGGTGGATGAGTCGTAAATCTCATTCGTGTGCCCATCCAATTTCTTCCTTTAATAGCGATCGTTGGAGACCTCTTCGCGGAAACTATGGCAAGCATTGTCATTTTCCGTTGCATCCCTTGGACGTCGCGAGATATATACTGCCGTAAAAAGGAAGAACGCCTCATCTCTTAAAAATCAAATTTTTCAGGAGAGCACTTCAAAGTTTTGCTCAGTTACCCTCATCCTAACTCCTCTCCAATTTGTCATAAAAACAAAATTTCTTCACACCACGATGTTTCTGATTATATCGATACCAAATTATAACCAAGATAATCGATATTTCTAATCGATTCTGCTAATAAGGCGTTTTATTCAGGTTTTGGCGGAGTTTCTACAGTGGGGTCCAAGGAGAAACGCCTCGAGGCGTTTTTTCTTTGAACGATTCATAAAAATAACAAGATAAATTTAGTCAAAAACATCTTCTAAATACCAAAACTGAATGTCATATTATTTATGTCTACCTAATAAATCGGTATATTTTTTATTAGTGCGATTACAGGATTTTGTAATAAAAACAGGAAAGGAGAAATATTTGCTTTAATCAACTTTTTTTAAAAATATGTGCATCTAGTTCCCTATTTTCATTTTGTACAATTTTATATCTTAAATTGTTTGCCGAAAATCCGGAATCATGCGCTTACCTTTGAAATGTGCAACTAATCCCAAAATATTCGTTTAGCTTTATGGAAAATAAAACATGCGGTTTTGGAACCAGCTTTCTGTGAAATGTGTAAATATCACTGGAAATTTGAAATATTCTTTTTTTTCTCCATATTTCTTTCAAATATATATTTATATTTTCTTCAAATAGATATTCCTCCAGGAGAAAATCGCTAAACAAAATAACCGTACAAACAAAATATGGAAAAAAATGTCACAAAATGTATTAAATACTACTTAATTGATGACGATTGTCTACACTATAATTGTATTATTAGAAATGTAATTTATTTTATTTTGTTAACATTTTTAAATCGTGTTCTTCAACTACTAAATTTTTTGCTTCTTCGTCAACTGGCAGCGATTCCTTAAAACTTTTCCGTCTTTCTGGCATGATAAGACAAAGTTGATCGATTATTTCCGTCTTCTTATGATTAAGTGGAATACCACGCGAAGAAGGCCTCATTTGGGCTCAGCTGCTATAACAATCAAAGGAAGAACGCCTCTCTCATCTGACGATAAATGACTCGACCCAGTAATTAAGCCAATGATTCAAAGGTGAAACGCCTCATCTCGATTTTCACCAACTTGAGATGTTTCTCCTCAGAATCTAGGATTAGAATAAATGATTTGAGGCGTTTATGGTGTTTTACCTTTGAATTGAATGAGATGAGGCGTTCATGGTGTTTTACCTTTGAATTGAATGAGATGAGGCGTTTTTTCCTTTTAACACCACAATTTTCCAGTTTTTCTGGTGAAAATTTAGACGCTTTCCGATTTGAATTTTCAATTTTCGACTTCACCACTGGAAAGATCATCTCAAAATTAGAAGGGATAAGTGAAAACCCCAATTTCGGAAATGCTTGAGATGAGGCGCTCTTCCTTTTGACGCAGTATAGATCGTCCCGAATCGGCTGTTTCATTATATATTAAGGACTTTTTTGTTTCAGTAAGAAACTCAGTGATGCTCTTCGGACTCTCCCATAGGTTTGGCATTACCGTGGGTTCTGAGAGTCCTGGAAAAATGTGTAGTCATCTGAATTGTGTTTTCTAATAGAACCGTTCAACCCATCTGCTTTACATGGTGGATACAATTGGAGGTCGTCGAGCTATGTAATGTACGTACAGCATTTCAGTAGGACATCTGGTAGGGAATCAACAAAAATCAAAAAGAGTAGCCCACATACTACTGAACCTTGCGGGATACGGATAATGATCCATCAGAGGTTTGGAACACTGAGAGTCACCTGAAAAGAAAGTTTAACTTGAACCATAAATGGACTGGACTAATTTTTGGTTAATGTGATGAATTTGATTTTGGCGTGAGCTTCATCACGAGTGGCGTTTGGATATGCCCAGGGGGGTTATGAGCGAATCACCACCTCAACACCTGGGATCTTTTTGGATTGGTTGGCTGGGGGTTATGAGCGAATCACCACCTCAACACAGCATCTTTTTGGATATGCCCAGGGGGGTTATGAGCGAATCACCACCTCAACACCTGGGATCTTTTAGGTTGGTTTGGCTGGGGGTTATGAGCGAATCACCACCTCAACACAGCATCTTTTAGGAGAGGAGAGAGAGAGAGGTATGGAGAGAGTAAGAGTAGCCAGCGGCTAGAGGAAGCGTAGAATGGTTGGAAAGAGGCAGGCGCCGGGGTTTTATACACCCCAGTGGCTGTCTCCCTCCATCCCCTAGTTGTAGGGGATGGTGGGGAACCAGGCTGGGCCTCTACCTCCTGCGTCTCTCGTCCCCACTCTTACCGTTTATTGGTGAGAACTAAAGTTGGTCGTACAAGGTTTGCGAGAACTTAAGTATGCTAGTGTTGTAGTTCTGGGAGGAACTCACGACATAGGTCCCCCCAGTTTGAGCAAAGGTTTGATGAGGGCTGAGGGCGCAGAGTTACATGGCTGAGGGCCGGCTGAAGAACAGGGGAGGCTGAAGGCACTGGAGCAGAAGTACATGGCTGAGGGCCAGATTACAAACAATAGGAGCTGAAGGCTGTGGCGCTTAAAACTAGTTAACAAGTTGTTTGAAAAATAACAGTATTTACAATTGACTTATAGCTAAAGTAACTTGAGGTAATTGATTAATAGCGAGGTAGTGAATGGAGATATTTACAGTCATGCTTAGGAGGTAGGTGGTATGGACAGGTATGGTAGTATTTACAGTGATGCTTAGGTGGTAGTAGTAGTAGAAGGGTATGTACAAGGCATGGTGAAGGGAGTTTGTACAAGTAGTAGGGGCGAAGGAGATGATGAGGCAAGATGGGGTGATGCGTTGGGAAGGTGTGTCGGTGGGTGGAGTGGTGCGGTGAATGAGGAGCGCCATAGTGGCAGTGAAGGTGCGAGTGGCACGGAGCCGGTACCCGGGATGTCGCGGCGAGTGGAGGCGACGTCGGGGTCCGGGGAGCGAGATTGAGGAGACGCGCGGCGGTGCTGGTTGTGGGGTGGAAGGGTGAGTTGTCGGTTGAGAGTCGGTAGGGAGGACAGGAGCTGGCTTACAGCGTGCCAGCGGAACGGTGTGGGGCTTCCCGTAAATTAACAGGGTAGCCGTGCTGTTCGTGGAGCGGATGACCTGAAAGGGCCCGGCATAGAGAGGTTGGAAGGTTTTGTGTATGCCGGGCTCTTTCAGGTACATATATGAGTTGATGTGTAAAACCGCTTCGGGTAAGCGGTGTCGTTAACGGGGGTTGGGTGGTGAAGGGGCTTCCTGTTAATTGACGGGTCGGCGCAGGAAAGAAAAATGTCGGCGGGTAGGCGAAGGGGGTCTTTGAAGGCTCGTTGGGGTGGACTGATGCTATCGGAAGGTCGGGCGGAAGTTCGTAGGCTTAGTAGCACGTACGGGAGTGTTTTTGTCCATGATGGGGAGGTGGAGGAAGTGGCGATGGCTTGTTTCAATACTAAATGCCACCGCTCTACTTTGCCATTTGATTGGGGGTGATAGGGGGTGGTGTGTATCTTGTGTATCCCGAGGGAGCGGAGGAGATCGGCGAAATGGGCGGATTCAAACTGCCTCCCCTGATCAACCGTGACGGTCCGCGGACAACCGTAGCGGGTGATCCAGTTGTTGAGGAACGCCGCGGCGACAGTGTCCGCGGATATATGGGCGAGTGGAATACACTCGACCCAATTGGTCGCACGGTCGATCATGGTGAGGCAGTATTTCTTCCCCTCGGAGGGGGGAAGGGGGCCGATCAGATCGAGGTGTATGTGCTCCCACGGGAGGGAATCTTCGATGTGGTGGGGGGGAACGTGGGAGTGAGCCGAGACTTCATGTTGCTGGCACTTCTGGCACCCTAGAACCCAATTTCGGATATCGGTATTCATGTGGGGCCAGAAGTACCGCGTTTTGATGAGGTCTCGGCTCGCCCGGATGCCAGGGTGGTGGAGGGAATGATAGTGCAGGAACAGCTGCCGCCTGAGCTCTGGTGGGACGTAAGGGCGAGGGGAGTCGGAGGTTACGTCGCACCAGAGGTCGTGGGGCGGCAGCTGTTGCAATTTGTTAGCAGAGATTAAATTGGATAGGGCGAAATCGGAGTCGGGGGTTTGATGGTTGTGGATAATTTGGGGGGAGGGGAACGGGAGCAATTCTGATACTGGCGCGGTCGTGGGGCGGGACAGTGTGTCCGCCACACAGTTGTCGGCCCCCGGCAAGTAGCGTATATCGGTTGTAAATTGCGCGATAAACTCTAATTGCCGGAGGCGGCGGGGTGAGGCGGTTTTTCGGTTTTGTAAGAGGGCGTGTGTAAGGGGCTTGTGGTCTGTGATGACAGAGAACTGTCGGCCCTCCACGAAGTCACGAAAGTGTTTTATGGCTTCGTGGATGGTGAGCAGCTCTCTGTCGAAGGTAGAGTAAATTTTCTGAGTGGGGGACAGAGTTTTGGAAAAAAAACCGAGTGGTTGGAGGCCCGCGCCAGTGTCTTGATGTAGGACGGCTCCGATTGCCCAGTCGGAGGCGTCCATGGTGATGGAAAGGGGGGGGGGGGTGGGGGCTGGGGTGGGCAAGTAGAGCGGCGGCGGCGAGATCGTTTTTGCAGGTTGTAAATGAGGTTGTGAGCTCCTCGGTCCACTGGATCGGGCGATTGTCATTTTTCTTTGCCGGTTGAGGGATGGCATTGATGAGGGGTTGCTGGTGTTGCGCCGCGTGCTTCATGTGGCGTCGGTAAAAGTTCAGCATCCCGAGGAAGCGGCGGAGCTCGGTGACAGTGCGAGGTTGGGGGAACTCAGTAAGGCCTGAACCTTGTCGGGTAGGGGTGTAATTCCAGAGGCGGTGACGAGGTGGCCGAGGCAGCGGACGGAGGGTTGGGCTATGACGCTCTTTTCCTTGTTAATTTGGAGTCCTTCGGCGGAAAAAATTTCGAAAATTTGGTGGAGGTGGTTGAAATGTTCTTCCGGCGTGCGAGAGGCGACGAGGACATCATCCAAGAAGCAAAAGACAAATGGGAGGCCGCACAGAATTTGGTCCATATAACGCTGCCACGTCTGGGCAGCGCTACGGAGGCCGAATCCCATTTTTAAATACTCAAATAGCCCAAATGGAGTAATTATAGCAGTCTTGGGTATATCCGGGGGGTAGATGTCAATATGGTGGAATGCCCGGGATATGTCGAGGGTTGAAAAGATGGTGGAATGCCCGGGATATGTCGAGGGTTGAAAAGATGGTGGCGCCGTGTAGGTGGGAGGAGAAGTCTCGGAGGTGGGGCGCATTATAGAGGTCGGGTGTGGTCCGGGCGTTGAGGCGGCGGTAATCGCCGCAGGGGCGTATATCCCCGTAGGGCTTCTGGACAATGTGGAGGGGGGAAGCCCAAGGGGATTTGGAGGGGCGGATGATTTTGTCTGCAATGAGGCGGTCGAAATGGTGGCGAGCCTGTTGAAGTTGGAGGGGATGGAGGCGTCTTGCTTTGGCGGAGAGTGGGGGGCCGGATGTTTCAATGTGGTGTTGGATGCTGGCGATATGTGAGGAGGTCCGGCGGCGGGGTGTGTAGTTCGCGAGGAGAGAAGTGAAGGGTTGGCTGCCGGATTTACCGAGTTGATAAATCCGGGCAGCGGTTGGTTTGTGGAAGGGTCGAGCAGGCGTGCATGCCGGACATCTACCTGGAGGCCGAAATAAGAGAGGAAATCGGCCCCCAGGATAGGTTTCTCCACGTCCGCCACAGTAAATATCCACTCGTAGGCGGAGCCGTCGAGGTGGACAGTTGTATGGTAATTCCCATAGGAGGGAATGGTAGTACCGTTAGCGGCGTAGAGAATTTGCCGGTGGCAGCGCGCCTGTCGCCGGAGTATGGAGTTCGGGAAAATTGATAAGGCGGCGCCAGTGTCAGCTGAGGTGGCGGTGGGGGTGCAGGCAACGTCGGCGTAGGAGCGAGGGCGGGGCAGAGTCGCAGCGGCTGGGTTGATTGGAGAGGGTGCGGACGCGGCGTCGGAGCGGAGTTGTGTTGGTGGAGTGGGGGAAGTGTCGCCTGTGAAGGAGATGTGTTTGGTTTGCGCAGTGGCGGCGGCGTAGGACCGTCGGGTTGGTGGGGCGGGGTCGGAGTGGGGTCGTGTCGACGGAGTGGGGGAAGCGTTGTCCGTGATGGAGGCGTGCTTGAGGTGCGCAGCGACGGCGGCGTAGGACCGTCGCCGTCGGGGTGGTGGGGTGGAGGTAGCATTCCGTGAGAGGGGAACGGAAGAAGTGGCGGCGATAAATGCGGGGGGGGCGTTGAAGGGGTCCCCCCCGTGGTTGGGAGGAGGGGAGCCCGTCGGATCTACCGACGGGCCTCGGCGTTTCCCTGCTTCAAAGAGAAGGCGCAGGGGGGTTGGCATTTGCGGGCCCCCTCCCCGAAGTTTACGTGGTAAAAACATCGGTGGGGGGGGGGTCGGCAGGGAGATAGTTCGGCCGGATGCGGCGGGCGGCGGGAGTGGAAGAGGGCCGGGGGTCGGCGGAGGGGCGCCGGTCTGAAGAGGGCGGCCTCCGACGATCCGCGGAGGGGGTACGACGACTATCAGCGGAGGGGGGCCGGCGGTCGGTGGAAGGGGAACGACGGCGCTCAGAGGAACGCGACCGCTGCGTAGAGGGGTTGGAAGGGTGGGGGTAGCGAACCTCGTTGACGGCAGCTGACGCAGCGAGGTCGTGGACGGTGTCTGCTAGCTGGAGGAGGGCGTCGTCAGGGCCGTTGAGATGGCTGGCAAGAGATGGCGGTAAGGCGCGCAACCAGAAGGTGCGCGTGATGTCCGCCGTCATGACGTCGCGCAGCTGGTGTCGCAGGCGACGGAAGAGGTGAGAAGGTTTCATGTCGCCGAGATGTTGAGGTTGGGACAACGCAGCGATTCTGGCGATCTTCGAGGGCTGGTACAGGGAGATGAGACGGGAGCGGAGATCGTCGTAGGCCGCTGGTGCGTCCGGCGAGATGTCGGACGTCTGTAGGAGGATGTCGTAGGGGAGAAGGGAAATAACACGGGAGTAACGTGTTTTCTGGCCGCGGACGCCGGCGGCGGAGAACGCAGCGTCGATCTGGAAGAACCAGATGGCGGGGTCATGCGAATAGAAGGGGGGTAGCGACAGCGGAAACGAGGAGGCGGCAGTCATGACGTCGGCAGGCGCTGGAGGAGGCGACAGAGAAGAGAAGGGGTTGGGGACGGTGGCGGCGGGGTCCGACGTCGAGGTGGTGGGGGGTAGGAGGGTAGCTGGCCGGAGGAGTGAAGGCGACTGAGAGTCTGAGTCCATGGTGAATTTAAAATGTGAAATTCAAAATTTGAAATTCGAAAAATGAAATTTCAAATTCGGTGGGCCGACGTTGTGAGTTGGAATTGAAGGAGGCTGGACGTGAATGTTGACATCAGAGGGCTGGATGCGAATTTGGACATTTAAAATTGACGATTTGAATTTAAAATTGGGGCAGAAAAGCGAAGTGAGGGGTCATTGAGGAGAAAATCGCAGCGACGATGAGAGGGAGCATAGGAGAAGGTTGAGTGAACGACGGGTTCACCACTGTGATGAATTTGATTTTGGCGTGAGCTTCATCACGAGTGGCGTTTGGATATGCCCAGGGGGGTTATGAGCGAATCACCACCTCAACACCTGGGATCTTTTTGGATTGGTTGGCTGGGGGTTATGAGCGAATCACCACCTCAACACAGCATCTTTTTGGATATGCCCAGGGGGGTTATGAGCGAATCACCACCTCAACACCTGGGATCTTTTAGGTTGGTTTGGCTGGGGGTTATGAGCGAATCACCACCTCAACACAGCATCTTTTAGGAGAGGAGAGAGAGAGAGGTATGGAGAGAGTAAGAGTAGCCAGCGGCTAGAGGAGTCGTAGAATGGTTGAAAAGAGGCAGGCGCCGGGGTTTTATACACCCCAGTGGCTGTCTCCCTCCATCCCCTAGTTGTAGGGGATGGTGGGGAACCAGGCTGGGCCTCTACCTCCTGCGTCTCTCGTCCCCACTCTTACCGTTTATTGGTGAGAACTAAAGTTGGTTGTACAAGGTTTGCGAGAACTTAAGTATGCTAGTGTTGTAGTTCTGGGAGGAACTCACGACAGTTAACATCTGGGGGAAATTGATGAGCAAAATTGGTACAATCCTCCATATAGGTATCTTTGCTCAAAAATACTCGAATTATATTATCCCATTTGAGATCGTGATCAGCGTGGGTGGAGTAGCAGAGCGTGGGTGAGTGGTATACGCTGAGCAATTCACCATACACCATCCACTTTTTGAGGGCTTTCGAGAAGAATAAGCTCAAAGGTTTTCAGGAGGATTCCTTTACAAACATCCTGTCCCTTTTATAATACACACATCTACTGGCTTCCCCTCATTCGCCATTTAGAGCTCAGTATAACTATATATACTGAGCTCATTTTAAGGCGATTAATGCCTTGAACCAACTAACAGATACCAATAGTTGTTCCAGTTCTCGCGTCATTTGTGGACAGTTCTCGAGTTTTTGTGTTTCCTGTGAAGATGGAGTCGTTTCGGATGAAGTCTAATTGATATCCCTTCTTAACTGGTGATAATATCACTAGTGTAGAAGAGAGACTCCCGAGGGGTAGACTATGGGACGGTGTTTCACTCGTTGATCAGTTCTATCGTTGATCAGAGATTCTAACTATTCGGAGCTGAGGAAGTGTTTATTAATCATTGCATGGATACTAAATAACAGCTAGTTAACTAGTCAGAATTTTGAAAATGGAAAACAGCGATACCACTGCAATAACATGAAAACCCCGTGAAAATAAGATGCAACTTTGCGGTTTGGACAGCGTTTCCATGGTGACGTTATCTTTATCGTCACATTCCTCGTCAAACGCGGCAAAATTACTGTGCTCCTCTTTGTATCTTTGTGATAAGTTTTTGTTTGCAGGAATGTACCTATGTATTTTCTGTTTCGTTCCGTGGTGGCTTCTGCCTACTTTCACCAGCTTCGGCTTATATTTTGTTGACTTTCGTGATCATGCGAATCAGCATCATTCGCGTTCGGTTCTGAATTTCCCCGAGTTCCGTCGTATTTTTGTATTCTCGGAGTTACGTGTTTTTGCGAAAGCAACGTTAAAATATCTCAACTTCCTGTAGGTATTTTATCGATATTTTACGCAATTTTTCTATGAAACTAACTCGAATTCAGCTCCTGTCATGATTAATATACTTACTGGTAGGGGAGTTGGCATCCTGAAAAGTTACCTACTTCATCAGATTTCACTGTCCTAATCAATCATGGGAAACCCATGAAATGCTTCTGTTATGTTTGGAGGAATCAAATACGGGTCTTTTTGTTTTTCAAATTTTAATATTGCATGGAAAAATATTCCTTAACGTATTTAATTTACTTCTAATTTGAGATGAGTAATTCCATTGGGTTACGGTAAGAGGGATCTATGATACCACGACTAAATAAATAAATAAAGAATTTCATAGTTTCCAAACATAAACAAAGAATAATAAAAAACAAAAAGTGTAGTTTCTATGGACAGGCGGTACCTGGTGTGGGGAAGTAAAGTAAACGGCCACTCCAGGCTGAGGCTTTTCGTTCGCCTGCCCTGCCACCGTCGAGGACGTGATCAGCTGTCCTCGAATGAGAGGATCAGAATTCGACTTGATCATTTCCCTCTTTACATGGCTACTCAAATCCCTCTCCTGAACAGGAGGAAATATATTTTTTGTTGCTCGAAGTCCGAGGTTTGTTAAGGATTGTAATACCATCATGGTTTGTACAAATACATGAAACTGAATTGTTAAGTTTCATCTTGAGGGGGTGTATTAGACATTGGGCAAGTCGAAACTTATTGTTGACCCACGGTAAAATCCCGTACTGTCACTAGTGACTTGTCGTTTGAGATTCTAAAAAAAAAGTTATCACTGTGTTCCAATACATCATAGGAGATGGTTTCATTTCTCATAATTACGTTACATTATACGAACTAAATCACTCGCGAAGAAATGGTGGAAACCCATTTCAAAGAAAAATGGAGTTATTGAAAATATAGTCTATTTCCACTAATACACGAAAAACGCAAAAAAACACTGTTATACCGGTTTCGGTGATCAAATCATCGTCAGTAACACAGAATAACTGAAGGCACATTGGAGTGGTGACCTTATAAATATTCAAAAAGTGAAATTTGGTCGATTGGGATTGGTTGTGAAGAAGAATGGTCAAGGGAACAAAGGAAGGGGGGTCGATTCTGATTGGTTGTGAAGAAGAATGGTGAAGGGAACAAAGGAAGGGGGGTCGATTCTGATTGGCCCAGGAAGAGAATGCCAAAAAGTGAAAGGAACAGGAGGTGAAAGGGAGGGGTGGAGAGGGGTGGAACCAAGCTGTTACATAAATGAACGCAATAATGGAGAAAAACTTAAAGGAACTACATCATTCAAAGATTTACCCAACCTATCACTCTTAATAATTTCGAATTTTTCAAGTACATCCAACATGCTCCCTTTTGGGCAAAAATGAAGATATTCAATGAACTGCCTGTCTCCAAGATCAAAATTGAAGCTATGACTGGATTCATTCAAGTGACGTGCAAAGGCCGAATCACCCTTATTATCCCTGAAATCTTTTTCATGTTCCTTTATTCTTCCTCTAAACTTCCTACCAGTTTGACCACAATAGTCAAGTCCACAAGAACACTTTAATTTATAAACACCACTTTTATCGTGAACATTAATTTTATCTTTAACTGAATTTAATGAAGATCTGAGATTAGTTTTAGTTTTATATCCTACTTTGAACCCTTTAGAAGTTAATATTTTACCAATTTTATCCGAAATTTTTCCGTAATACGGTATACTGATCCAAATCTTTTCCTCAGTCGTAGCTTCCCTAACTAGGTTTGAAACTCCTTCCCTACTCTTTTTTCTAAGGACCCTATTCCATATTGTATCAATGAGATCTCCCCCATAGCCATTACTCGCAGCTATACTTTTAATAGTTAACTTTTATTTAGCTAAATTCTGTTCGCTCATTGGTATAGATAAAGCTCTGTTAATCATACTATGGAAAGCAGCATGTTTGTGGACTACTGGGTGATTTGAAGTACTATGAATGGTAATATCGCTATAAGTATCTTTCCTATATATGGAAAACTCATGTTTTCCATTATTCAACGAAATGGAAAGATCAAGAAAATTGAGGTGATTACATCCGAATTCTAAGGTGAAGTTAATGAATGGATCTACGTTATTAATTTGTGTATGATGACCCAAGTTGTCTTTCAGTCCCTTTCCAAACAATGATGATATCGTCTACATAAATATCTATACCAATAAAGGAGGCTCTGATTTACATTTCCGGAAATTTTGTTTTTCAAGAAAATCCATGTAAATATCTGCAAGCAATGGAGATAATGGAGATCCCATTGCAACCCCATGGGCTCTGCCGATCTCACGTTGCTCTTCAAGATACCAGATAACCAAATCGACTGCCCCACACTTCTGTCGAAGATCAGCCTTCTTGCACGGCGAACCTCTACTCGCTCGCCAATGCTGTTTTACGTCCCTTTTTCCGCTACAAACTACCAGAGAAGCCAACCCCTACGCAGAATTCCTCGCAGTGCGAACCTCTTTCTGTTAACCCCGATTTCGATTTTTTTCACTCCTCCCTTGCCGCGTTAAAATCACAACATTCCTCGTCCCCAATCAAGCATCCCTAGGGACAGTTTGTCTTTCATACACTTGGTTTTGAGATACTGTTTCTTTTACTTTGTAACTTTCATTGTACTTTACTATGAGACCCTAATCATTTTTATGTTCACTTTATAATCTCTTTTTTTTCCCCTGTTTAGAATGACTTACTGATTGATTTTATAGAATGTAATTGGGCTTTTCCCGTGAAATAAATAAATAATAAATAATAAATAAGAAAACTGTTAATTTTTTGAATGACAATAATTGTAAACCACTGCCATTAGACCCAACCGATAAATTTCAAAAATTGTTAAAAAAATAGATAGTAAGTCTGAAAATATCCTTAAAAATATGTACAAACCAGGCTTTATAGAAATGAACCCGCATGCACCTAGGTTGTCTTGTCTGCCAAAAATGCATAAGGTAGGAGCACCAATGAGACCAGTTGTATCATACATTGGTGCTCCTCCTTATAAGTTGGCGAAAAAGTTGAATAGTTTGTTTAGAAGCAAAATTAAATTTCGACCACAACATACTTACTGTTCTAAATTCTTACGATTTGGTTAGCAAAATTAATGATATTTAAGTGCCTCCAAATGCTAAACTTGCTTCTTTTGACGTGGTCAGCCTATTTACCAACTTTAATGTTGATAGATGTAAAGATGTTGTTAATGGGTTGATTCACGATTCTAATTTAAATTTGTTTGAAAAATATGAATTGCGTAATTTAATGTCTGTCTGTATGGATCAGAATTATTTATTGTTCGATGGGAAATACTATACTCAACCAGGGGTTGCAATGGGATCTCCATTATCTCCATTGCTTGCAGATATTTACATGGATTTTCTTGAAAAACAAATTTTCCGGAAATGTAAATCAGAGAGCCTCCTTTATTGGTATAGATATTTATGTAGACGATATCATCATTGTTTGGAAAGGGACTGAAAGACAACTTGGTTCATATCATACACAAATTAATAACGTAGATCCATTCATTAACTTCACCTTAGAATTCGGATGTAATCACCTAAATTTTCTTGATCTTTCCATTTCGTTGAATAATGGAAAACATGAGTTTTCCATATATAGGAAAGATACTTATAGCGATATTACCATTCGTAGTACTTCAAATCATCCAGTAGTCCACAATCATGCTGCTTTCCATAGTATGATTAACAGAGCTTTATCTATACCAATGAGTGAACAGAATTTACCTAAATAAAAGTTAACTATTAAAAGTATAGCGGCGAGTAATGGCTATGGGGCCCCCTCGCGTCTACCACCTTGCCGTTGGTGGGGGGGCTTAGTCCGCGGCGCACACCATCTATTGCACGATCGCACCTCCTTGGAGTGTGTTGATCACTGGATGGTGTGGGCCATTGCACACGGCAACTAAGAGTAGACAACCCTCAAGACCAAGGTGTACACGCCGTGCTGATGGTCTGCATGGTGCAGAGGGCAATGTGCACATCTAACGGCTGCCCCCAGGGTACCGGCCGACCCCCTGGGTGTACTTAGGCTTGCCTATACATGCGGGGCTCTGTATGGGTGGACGACCCTTTCCCTAGCTTCTCGTGGGATCAAAACGAAGAAGAACGAAAATAAAAATTTACATTTACCAACCACTGTCAGTGAGGAAGAGAGCTGCTCTGAACTCTCCACCTCACTGACAGAAATGGCAATCTCGGAAGTTGGGGCTGAACAAACCCCGACATCCATGGATTGCACAGGCGCAGGTGGCGCTTCTCAAGAGCAATCCACCAGCACACAAAGTTTGGGCCGCCGACCCTCTGGCGCTCAGCTGAGGAAGGCGGCCAGACAAAGGGCTCTCGATAGAGGGGAGCCCATTAAGCCTCGTAGGAGAAAGAGGTCGGGGAAGCCTGTTCCTGATGCCGGAGCGACGGGGACCCGTGAAGGAGCAACCACCTCACAAGGGGCAGAAACGCTAATCAGCGTTGAACCCCTTGTACCCGGTGGCGTCTCTGGAGCGGGTTTCCGCCCACCTCTGGCAGTGGGACCGGGTGGGAGTGGAGTGGGGGCGAGTACGCCGGGTAAACGGCCACGCACCCCCCACACCACCCCCCCCTCGGCCTCAATGCCTAGGATCAAGAAGGCACGGGGAGAGACCGTGGCCCAATCCGGAGCATCACCTCAGGGTGACAGCTCTGGCGGGTACAGCGGTGCACTCTCCACCACCAAGATGGTCGTAGTACACGGCAACCACCCCGTGGAACGACTATCGGACGTGGAAGCCAACTTGGTCCTGGGAGCAATAGTGCAGGCAACGTTCCTGGAGGCGCCCGGCCAGGGTCCGCAGTTCACAAATGGCTATACCAGCAATGGTGTGGTCCACCTGACCTGCTCCAACAGCCAGTCGAAGGGTTGGCTGGAGGAAAGGGTTGGGGTGCTGCGGCCTTGGGATGGTGCCACCCTCCGGACGGGGCACGCAAAAATGCTGTTGGAGGATCAGGTGAAGGTTGGGGTCTGGATCCCCACCGACTTCCTTGATCGATCCGACGCAAGGAAGCTACTTCCTTTGTTTGAGATCCAGAATCCTGGACTCTCAACGAAGGAATGGCGCCTTTTGTTCAGCCGAGCGGATGAGAGAGGGCTAGAGCTCGTGCTGAGAATAGATAAGGGCTCTCTGGAATGGTTGAAGGGGCACAACTTTAAACCCCACTTCCACACCCGGAGAGTCACCTTTAGGCAGCTGTCCACACCACCGAGTGATGCTGCGGGTCATTCAGATAAACCTGCAGCATAACAAGGTGGCGACAGCTGCCCTATGCCAGCTGCTCGCAGCTGGCAACTACGACGTCGCCCTGATTCAAGAACCCTGGGTCTACCGGGGCAGAATCATGGGCCTCAACAACGCAGGAGGTAAGTTAATCTACAAACGCGATTGCGTGGATGATGTACGTGCCTGCGTATTTGTCAAAAATGACATCAATTCACTAACTATGTCTGAGTTCTGTTTCAGGGATTTAGTAGCAGTGAAGATAACCCTCTCTGAAAATGGCCAAAGGGAGCACATAATAACTGCCTCAGCCTACTTTCCGGGAAACTCATCGGAGGGGCCACCACCCGTGGAGGTGCCGGACCTTGTCGAAAAATGCCGCACGGACAATGTGCAGCTCCTAGTCGGCGCGGATGCCAACGCCCACCATGTTGCCTGGGGAAGCACCGACACCAACACCAGAGGTAGATGCTTGTTTGACTACCTGGTAGCTAGTAATCTATATGTAGCAAACCGGGGAAACAAACCAACATTTGTCACCATAAATAGGAAAGAGGTCCTTGACATTACCATTATTACCCCTCCACTAGATCAAAGAATAAAGAAATGGTTCGTATCCGATACTCCCTCCTACTCGGATCATAGGTATATTGTTGTGGAAATCCAAGGTGTGGGTAAAACGCAGCAATCCTACCGCGATCCTCGGAAGACGAACTGGGAAGCCTATAGGGAGGAAGTGGAGGGCTGGTTGAGAGGAACTCGGACCAAATTACACAATATAGTTGATATTGAGGCGGTAGCGGGAGAATTAGAAGAGGCACTACTCACCTCATTCAATAATCACACTCCTATGACAACTAAACTCTCAACCACCGGGGTCCCCTGGTGGAATAGGGAAATAGAAGTCACTAGGCGTGAAACACGCAAACTATATAATAGGGCGCAAAAGACGGGCAACTGGGACGCTTATAAGACCAAGCTGGCCCAACTCAGGAGTCTTATAAGGAAATCACAAAGGGACACATGGAGGAAGTTCTGTGAAGAGGTGGAAAAAACCTCGGAATGTGCAAGACTCCAAAGAGTCCTTTCTAAGGCTCCTATCAATCCAATTGGCACACTAGTTAAACCAGATGGAAGCTACACCACAACAGCCGGGGACACTCTAGCGCTCCTACTAGAGACTCACTTCCCTGGCTCGGCGGTGACTGACGTTCGGGGACCCCCACCTCAACCACCAACCGGCGCTCAGGGTATGAGAGCAACCAGGGCAGACTGGGAAGTGGCAAAGGGTGTGGTCTCCATTGAACGCACAAAGTGGGCTATCAGCACCTTCAGCCCATACAAATCGCCGGGCCCAGATGGCATTATCCCCAAACTGCTTCAGGAAGGGGGCCATGGGGTAACCAGGATCCTGAGTGCACTCTTTAGGGCCTGCCTGGCTACAGGCACAATACCCCAAAGATGGAGCAAAGCAAGGGTCATCTTTCTGCCTAAGCCAGGGAAACCTTGGTACAACCAGGCAAAGGCGTTCAGACCCATCTGTCTAACGTCCTTCATTTTGAAGACATTAGAGAAACTGGTTGATAGGTATCTGAGGGAAACCTCTCTCACAGAGAGGCCTCTACACACCAATCAGTTTGCCTATCAACCGGGCAAATCCTGTGAGGCAGCACTGCACCACCTGGTGTCACAGGTGGAATCGGTGCTAGCAACTAAAGAATTTGCCATAGGTATATTTCTGGATATAGAGGGCGCTTTTGACAATACCTCTGTAGACTCAATTATAAACTCAGCGCGCCGGCATGGAACAAACACCACCCTGTGTAGGTGGATAAGTACCATGCTGACTAGCAGGACAGTAGAGGCTGAGCTCCTTGGGGAGTCCGTGGGGATGTCTGTGGCAAGGGGTTGCCCGCAGGGCGGGGTTTTGTCCCCCCTTCTGTGGGACCTTGTTGTGGACTCTCTGCTGGAGAAACTCAGTGGTCAAGGCCTCTACGTACAGGGCTATGCTGATGATGTGGTAATCCTAGTTAGGGGTCCCTTTGTCAGCACAGTCTCAGATCTGACACAGTCAGCTCTGAAAGCAGTGGAAGACTGGTGTGGCACAGAGGGCCTAAATGTAAACCCAAATAAAACCACGCTGGTTCAATTCACAAGAAGGAGGAATCTGAGAGGTCTCTCAGAACCCCGGTTTTACAACTCAAAGGTGTCATTCCAGCGTGGGGTGAAGTATCTGGGCGTCTACCTGGATGCAACGCTCACCTGGAACAAACACCTCGAGTACATAGCAAATAGGGGCAAGGGAGCCCTTATGTGCGCAAAACGCAGTTGCGGAAAAACATGGGGCCTACAGCCGCGGATGGTCCACTGGATTTATACCGCGATAGTACGACCCATTCTTACGTACTGCTGCGCTGTGTGGTGGCCGAAGGTCAGTCAGGTAGGGGCCTGCCAAACCCTTACCAGTGTACAACGACTGGCCTGTCTAACCATCACAGGTGCAATGCATGGTACACCCACTGCAGCCATGGAGATTCTACTGGGCTTACCCCCAATAGATATCTACATTAAAGGGGAGGCCGCAATGGCCTCCCTGAGGCTGAAATGGAATGGTACCTGGCGGGACACACCCCACCCAGGCCATACCAATATACTAAAGGCTATACAAGAACCACTACTTGACATGGTGGCGGATGTTATGCCAAAAACCCTCCATCAACCACACCCATACGCATCCGTGCTGATGTGGGCGGGGCATGGTTGGAAAAAATGCTGCTCCAATGATATAATCTGGTACACAGATGGATCAAAAATGGATGACGGCACTGGTGCCGGAGTATACGGGGCAGGGCCCAGGTGGGACTTTTCAACCCCACTGGGGAATTTCACCTCTGTATTCCAGGCAGAAATAGTGGCAATTGATGCTGCGGCTTCTGAGAGCCTGAGGAGGGGACACCGTGGATCCCACACCCGCATACTCTCGGATAGCCAAGCATCAATAAAAGCACTTACAGCCCCCATCGTCTCATCTAGAGTGGTCTGGGACTGTATGCAAACCCTCAACGCCCTGGCGAAACACAACAGAGTTACTCTGGAGTGGGTGCCAGGCCATAGAGGAATTATAGGCAACGAAAACGCCGATTCACTCGCCAGAAAGGGCTCTCAAACACCCTTCACTGGCCCAGAACCGGCGGTCGGCCTACCAAAAACCACCATCAGAGGGGCCATCAACCGGTGGGTTCGCTCACAGACCACCAAAAGATGGTCACGTATAGATGGACACGCTCACAGTAAACGGATGATGGCCAGACCCAACTCCAACGCTACTGAGGAGCTCCTTAGACTGAACCGCAGAGAGCTGAGGCAAATAGTCGGCCTATTAACCGGCTTCCTCCCCCTGCGCTTCCACCTAAACCGCATAGGGGTCACACAGCAAACAACCCAATGCAGACTATGTGAGGAGACAGACGAAAAAGCATCCCACATAATATTTGAGTGCCCAGCACTCGCTCAGCGCAGACACAACCTCTTTGGGGCCTCAACCCCAATGAGGGAATTTCCCAGCGAAAATATAATCAAAAACCTTACAACCCTCACCAGGGGATTGGGGTTATTTGATTAAGCTAGGACACTCAGGAAAAGTACAATAAGCCAATAGGCTTCCGTGCTTTGGGGCAACCGACCCCCATTCCTGAGTGATCCGACGTACAATTTACAATTTACAATGGCTATGGGGGAGATCTCATTGATACAATATGGAATAGGGTCCTTAGAAAAAAGAGTAGGGAAGGAGTTTCAAACCTAGTTAGGGAAGCTACGACTGAGGAAAAGATTTGAATCAGTATACCGTATTACGGAAAAATTTCGGATAAAATTGGTAAAATATTAACTTCTAAAGGGTTCAAAGTAGGATATAAAACCAAAAATAATCTCAGATCTTCATTAAGTTCAGTTAAAGATAAAATTAATGTTCAAGATAAAAGTGGTGTTTATAAATTAAAGTGTTCTTGTGGACTTGACTATTGTGGTCAAACTGGTAGGAAGTTTAGAGAAAGAATAAAAGAACATGGAAAAGATTTCAGGGATAATAAGGGTGATTCGGCCTTTGCACGTCACTTGATTGAATCCAGTCATAGCTTCAATTTTGATCTTGGAGACAGGCAGTTCATTAAATATCTTCATTTTTGCCCAAAAGGGAGCATGTTGGATGTACTTGAAAAATTCGAAATTATTAAGAGTGATAGGTTGGGGGTCCTTCGTTACGCACCTCACGAGGAGGGAAAAAGAGAAAGTCCACACGGGCATCCATCAATACGCACCCGCCGGTCGTCGTTGTAGGACTCCGACCGCTCACGCGTTCCCGATAACGCAGATACCGTCCTCGCCGATAACGCAGATACCGTCCTCGCCGATATTTTTTTTTCTGTTTTCAAATGCATTTATTCGGAAAAAAAACACACAGTATAACCTTGAAAATATAAATCGTATACAAGTAATGCTAGACAAAAGTAAACACCAAATGCGTTCCCCCCTCTGCGTAACGGCGAACTCCCGATAGGTTGGGTAAATCTTTGAATGATGTAGTTCCTTTAAGTTTTTCTCCATTATTGCGTTCATTTCTGTAACAGCTTGGTTCCACCCCTCTCCCCCCCTCCCTTTCACCTCATGTTCCTTTCACTTTTTAGCATTCTCTTCCTGGGCCAATCAGAATCGACCCCCCTTCCTTTGTTCCCTTCGCCATTCTTCTTCACAACCAATCAGAATCGACCCCCCCTTCCTTTGTTCCCTTCACCATTTTTCTTCACAACCAATCAGAATCGACCCCCCTTCCTTTGTTCCCTTCACCACTCTTCTTCACAACCAATCCCAATCGACCACATTTCACTTTTTGACTATTTATAAGGCCACCTCTCCAATGTGCCTTCAGTTATTGTGTGTTATTGACGATGGTTTGATCACCGAAACCGGTACAACAGTGTTTTTTTTTTCGTGTATTAGTGGAAATATACTATTTTTTCAATAACTCCGTTTTTCTTTTTTACAATATACCCCTGCCGTACCAAGTAGGGTTTTCATACCCATTCAAGGTAGGTACAAGCTCATGTCTCTGTCGGAGAAATCCAAATCATATGTTTCTCCATCAGAATCCATGAATAAACTTGAATGAAAACACTCGCTACTCTCCAAGTTTGGACACAAACAGGAACAGAAAAAACGAAAAGCAATATGACTGCATGCTAGTCAGACTTTGACTAGATAGTTAAACTATAACTAGAGCGTTGAATCTCCGGTTAAATAGAGCCAATGATTAGCGATAATCAGCTGCTGATGTAAATTGATAAATGCGCATGCAAGAGATAATCAGAGATTTGCCGCAGTCAGAATTTAGTCGGGCTTGCAAATGTGATTAATAAACCAGCCCTGAAAGCACTTGAGTTAAGCTCTGGGTTGAGAAATGTTTCAGGGACCGCAATTACGTTCACGCCACTATTGTGGAATATTTTAACAAAGTCGTTCCAATGAGCAATATCGATTCATCATTCAAATGTGTAATGTTAACTGCTTTACAATCTTCAAAATGTTTTTCATAACATTTATGAAAGAATCAAGATTTTTTCTGTTAGCAAATATTTCGGAAGGCCTGCATTCGGCACCCGGGCCTTCGGAAATGAGAGGTGAAAGTGGGGAGCGCCTCCGCTCTGTTTACTCTGGGCACCCGGCAGAGATGAAAACTGAAATGAGTCGGCGAATGGACCGTTACCTTCGGCACCCGGGAATCATGAAAACGTAAACAGCCGTTCTTATCAATATGATTCGATGAGTTCGGCAGTTTTGCTCCAGTGATGAACGTGACAGGTGACGTGTGCGTTGCGGGGGGCTCGAGGAGCGGCCACGATGTTTTTTTTTTTCACAAACAATTCCGTTTCACCTACCAAAAAACACTGAAATCAGGTGAAACTCGCTGGATTTACCCGGGACGAAGGAAGTTTAAATGCAAGTGCTATTTGAGAACGATGGATGGGAAGGTGGTTTTCGCTCAAGATGAGCACACCCACGAGCTGAGTGACGACTTTGCGGACGTTTTGCTGAGGGCGGCTGTTAAGCGGAAAGCAGGTGACGACATTTCCACTCCTCCTCGAAAGGTATGCGGAGTAAATATTTTTTTGTGTTTCAGTATTCTTTTCGCAATATCGGGAGGGTACCCACAAGTGTGTTTTGTATCTTCACAGATTGTAAGGAAGGTTCTGCTGGAAGTTCCCAATGCATCCCCAACGGCGAAAGTAGTGCACAATTTGCAGCATGTAGCATATATGCGGAGGAGGAAAAAGATAGGTGTATTGCCAAAATCTCGGGAAGAAGTATTTTCGACTTTGCGTGACTTCATGGACACAAATACAGTGCGAGTTGGTTTTTGTTGTTTTATTGTTTGTGTTGCTAGTTTTTTAATTTCTTACTTTTTAGTATTATCATTTGACGAATTCCTCTTGGAAGGACACAAAACACCAAATTTTTGTTTGTGTTGCTAGTTTTTTAATTTCTTACTTTTTAGTATTATCATTTGACGACTTCCTCTTGGAAGGACACAAAACACCAAATTTTTGTTTGTGTTGCTATTTTTTTAATTTCTTACTTTTTAGTATTATCATTTGACGACTTCCTCTTGGAAGGACACAAAACACCAAATTTTTAACCACACCTCCACAGACAGTGGAGACAGTCCTAAGTCTGTAAAAGTGGGAAGGCAAATTAAGGTGTTCAACGCGACGCAGGTGCCCGACGTAACGGGGTGCCGAAAGTAACAGTCCATTTCTATTTCAGGTGGGTGCCCACCGTAACTTGGGTGCCGAAAGTAAAACTCGATTTTGAACGAGCCGGGTGCCGAGAGTAACGCTTTTTAGGGCCCGGGTGCCGAACGTAGGGCTCCGAATATTTCCGTAATCATTGGGGAATCAGCTGTACAAAAATCATACGTGTACATCATTTGCAATAAAATAAATTAGTATACCTCCCTATTACTTCTCAGTGTAACAGAATCCAAATCGGTAGAATTAGGCAGAAAAACTATGAATTGCTGAACCTCACCTCACGCAACAATTGAGCTTTATTGCTCTGGATTCCGAGGAAACTTCATCCTTCTTCAAGTATAATATGTGACCATTACGATTCTAGAGGAACTTGTAGTCGTTGGCGACCTTGAATCCTTTGCATGCATTTAGTAGGTACTTTGCGGCTGATGAGGGTCAAGGAAGTATTAGTGTTGATTCTCGCAAGATCTCCAAGTAAGAACGCAACATCCCGAGTTGATAGGTTCTTATTTTTCCACGCAACTGTAAAGAATGCTCGTTTGTCGATTTTGTGAACGAAAGCGATAGCTATTCCAAGCCTGGCATTGAAAAAGACAATATTGATTTGATAAGATAGTAGGCGACTATTATCGTACTACCGTACTACGGAAGTTATCAAGAATATAAGTTAAGCCTTTCAGTTTCCAATTGATGATAATAATATGATAAGCGATAGTAAGATGAGCGATTATCATATTATTACCATCAATTGGAAACCGAACGGCTTCACCTGTTTTCTTGATAACTTCCATAGTTCTTTCGTTCGGTGAAGGCAATCATAATTTTTATTGTCGATTTTGTTGGTCAATATCATTTATTTTTCGCAGACCTGGATTATCCTTCACACACACACATCACATCCCTTCTGTTTATCGTGGATTTCATTTAGCTCAGCTGCCAAATCATATGCTTCAGGAGTCGGTACCCAATTCTTATTGTTTCCGTTCATGTTGTCAGAATATTTTTCATATTGATCTCGAAACACTCATCTCTTGAATTTGTTCATCAAGTACGAGATTAACCCTTAGTTACACGCTAGGCGGGGAGTAACGTTAGTACACGCTAGCGGGACCCGCGCACTTCCATTCTTCAGATTTTTTGACTATTTTCTATACAGTTTAAATCTGATAATGTTCTAGAGCTAGACTGTTTGTAAAATGATCACAAATAATAGGTACCTATGGTTCAACATAATAATAATTTTTTTTTTCAATACCTACATGTTAATCAAAATATAAGTTCCTGTCACGCAGCATGGCTGTACGGACGAATTTTCAAAGAAATAGTCGTGTAAAAAGATGATATAGCGAGAAACCATGCTACTTTTCGTAAAATTGTATAATTTTTTTTCGTGTTTTTAGCCATTTTTACCGATTTTGGCCCTTATAAAGCCAAATTTGACCCACTCTATTTTGAGAAAAATATTTTTATCATCGAAACAGTCCCTCCGACGTGAATCACCATCCCACATAACGTCAGGTGAATTAATATTGATTTTAGGCCATACCAATTTTTGACCCCCAAAAATCCAAAGTTAACACATACCTACCTATTCTATATGAAAAAACACTGAAGTGATATTTTTCTGTCTTCACTCACCCTTCTATAACTTTCCAGCGATATTAAAACAATTTTTAGAGATTTTACCGATTTTGCCTCCTAAACACTCAAATTTGACCCCCTTAAAATTTTTGAAAATTGCTCGTCTTCGATCTCACCCAAAAAACAGAATAATAAACTTAATATAGGTAAGTGTACTTACATTTTTACACGCTAGCGGGAAACTCCCCGAAGTTGGTGTGACGGGAGGAAACGCTAGCGGCTAAGTACCCGCAATTTGTATATTCTCACTTCATGGGCTCATTAAGTACTTGTCATTCGTCAAAATAATAAGGCACGATCGGGAAACCATTGAAGACACCCATCAAATCAAATCAAATTAAAATATTTTATTTGTAGAAATCATTCACATGATTCTTACAATAGTTTATGGAACTACGATTTAAAGCTGGTACTTCTATAGGTAAGTACTCCAAGAATAAATTGCTTTCCAAGTGAGACAGACCTCGGGGGAACCAGCACGAGTACACCCGAGCAGTGAAAGGCAGTACGTGAGTACACCCAGAAGGAAAGTACATGAGTACACCCAGAAGGAAAGTACGTGAGTACACCCACATGACTTCAGTACTCCCGGACAGAAAGCACGTGAGTACACCCGCAGTACATGAGTACACCCATGAAAGGACGTTAACTTCAACCTCAACCATATAAGTACCTACGTAAGCGTAATGAAAATCACTTGTCAATATATTTTATTGCATTAAGAAATATACTGCCAAGGACATGGCACAGAAGCTTCCTCGTGGCCTTCACAGTATGTCACCATTAAATTTTCATGCATAAAGATTCAGATTAATTCACGGAATTATTTAACTGTTATTTAATAATAAGCAATCAGCTTTTCTTTTCACGGAAGTCCTTGTAGTAGATAATTTAAATCTGGGTCTTTTCCGCGGCAGCGGTCTTCTTGGGCGAAAACAACCTCCTTCCCAACAGTTCTGAGATACGCTTTACACTTTAATTTTCGTTTATAGAAAATCCAGCGCTTCTCAGATCCCCCAGCTAGATATTTTTGGAAGACAAACTTACAATTTCCTCGAAAAATAACGTCCTTATTTTCACGGCTGCCTCCTTCCACAAACACAGTTCCGTCACACATAGTGATAAACGAGATACCTACTGCCGGGACCATCGGCCCATCGAGCGGACCGCTCAGGATTGTTCAGGTGTACTCGCATCATAGTCGCGTCAACAGCCCGAACCTTCTCGGGTGTACTGCGGTAGTGCATGGGAGTACTGGCGACCCTACTTTCACCTCGCTGGGTGTACTAACGTCATCACCCGACCTCGGCTACTGGGGCCAGCCATGATTCACAACTAGTCATGTGCAAAAGCACGTACCATGAGCGATCTGAGGGCGAATTGGTAGAGGGCAGTGCTCTTTTGCCTGCCACTGCCTATATCGAGCAGTGAACAGTAAGCAGACTCAGTCCAAGGCGCCAATATACTGAGCAAGGTAGTGCTCTCGGTAAGGGCTATACAGTGGGCACATGAGCAGGAAGTAAACAAGTGTTCCAGGCTGCTTGCGGTCACACATTGAGCAAAAGCCTGCATTAGCGAGGACGTACTTATTCCTTCTGAGGTAAAACTTGATTGGGTGTATCTCCTGGTTTGTAGTGGCCAATCTCAGTTGAGCCAGCATTCGTTCCTGGTGTATGTTCCGTCCTTTCCCAAGGTATGTCTGCCGTTGTACTCCAGAATTCTGTGAAACATCGGATTGTACCCCGAATTCAGGACTCGATGGATATCCAAACTTCTACAGTGGTTCCTGAACTTCGAGACAATGTTCGTCTTGTCTGCACGTAGAGACTGGTAGGAGAGCCCATCCCAATCGACGATGACACCAACTGGGCGGCATACATTGTCCAATCTGGTCACCCAGTTATAGACCTCTGAGTTTTTCGGATTCTTGTGGAACCTAATGAGTTCTTGGGGACATAACTTCGGCTACCTATCCTCGTCCATTTTCAGGACGCTAGCTCAGCGAGCTCTCTCAAGCACATTGGCTTTCAGTGGAAGTCTGTCAGCTTCCAGTCTTAGAAAATGTTGAGGCACTCCTCATGATAGGCAGAGAATGCTCTTGAGGAACGACATCTCGCTCATTGGGTACAATAGTGTCATATCTCAAAATTTGCTGTTTTGAGATAATTGGAAAAAACTATTTCAAATTGGAACTATTCTGTTACAAACTTTCTCAAGTGGTTGAAATTCCCATCAAAACTTCTCTCAAACCCGGTTGTTTACTGTGTGAAATGAAATCCAAATTAGAATTTCAATTTGACCCTTACAAAAATGCTTACATTAATGGAGTCCAACAAATGACAGTATTTTCGCAAAAAATTGGAAATTTCAGCGTACTATGCCGAAGTGTGACGTTATAGCTAGTTAAAAAATATGATTGATGGTAGTACACAAAAGTATCAAGCGAAAATGTGACGGTTTTACAAGGCAATGGTTCAAAAAGATTCAAAATAATTTTTTTTTACAAACTTTGTAATAAAAACTTTATTAGAATTATAGTGAAAAAATAAATCCCAAGTCCAAAACAAAATAAAATGTTCAGCCTTTTGGTAGCAATAACATCAATACAATTAGCGATGTATTGCCTTTGCTTTTCAAGGTCCCCGATGTTCCAGAACTCAGAAAACAAATTCTCTCTTTCTTCCTGGCTGAATTTGGAATAGCATTTTAATTTGCATTTATCGGTACAAGTAGGCTTCATTTGCCTTGGGGCTCTTTTTTTACCACTACATTTCTTTGAACTGGTCACATAAGATTGTCCAGAGTTTCGAGCTTTCTTATTCTTAGACCGTTGCCACTCATCAACATTACGTTTACGTTTTCCCTCCCTTTTGACAGGAGTCACCTGAAAATTGTGGTTGGGTTCAGACGAGGAACGTTCGGGGGAAGGGCTAGACGGGACCTCAATGTTCAATCCTTGAGAATCGTGTGGAGCTGCTGTCTTCTCGACTGGGTCTTCATATTCTTCGCTGGAAGGGCTGCGAATATCATCATCAGGATTGTACGATTGATCTTTTAGATCGTCATCCGAGTGTGAGCGAGAAGGAGAGCTTGAGCTTGATGAACTGCTGGAAGAAGAAGAACTTGAAGAAGAACTCGAAGAGGAGGAACTTGTAGAGGAGGCTCTTTTGTGCTGTCCTACTACTGATGACGCTTGGTTGGCCGAAGTACTCGCGAGTGGTTCATTTGGAGAACCTGGATAACAATGGAATTTTATTAACTCTACTATCTACAGAAAAGTGAAGAGGAATGACACACTGGTTTATTATGGCAAATAGTGAGGTTGACATTTATGAAAGGGACAACTCACCATCATTTTTTGAACAGGAAGCCAATGTTTCATCTTGTTTGGTCTCGTGGATATCTAGATCTGCTGGTAGAGTTTTGGGGCCCACAGGAGTTGGATCGTCACCTTACAGAAGACAACAACAAATAAATTGGTGTTATTTGGGTCTATTATTTCAAGGATGACCGCAATGAAGAAGAATGACACATTTATTACAGAGGTTGAGTTTTACAAAAGTATGTTGTGGCGAATTTCGATTTGAAAATACCGCGACGCATTTAGGCCTAAACAATGGACGTTTTTGATTGGCCTGCATCTGCTGAGGCCTCGCGGCTGTCCAGTCGTGGTTGCTATAGCGACACCAATCCATGCCCGCGAGAAATCCCGTGGGCCCCCCGACTCCCCTCCCTGCTTCACTACATCGTCAACAGTCAAGTCCTTCGTCATCTCAAGAATCTCAACTCAATATTCAATTCAATCCTTTCATTTTTCATGTAAAAGTTTCAGTACAATAGTATTTTCTCTGAATCAAGTTTCTCACATACATGCATTTTATTTCAAGCTCCGACCAGCTAATTATTACAACATATACATTTCGTGAAAATGGTGAAAACTCACCATCATTTTCTGTATAGGAGGCCAACGTTTCCTCTTCATTGTGGACCGGGAGGGGTTTCTGAGCCAGAAGACTTGAATTGTGGCCTTACAGAAAAAAATTACTAAGTAAGCACATACGAAACATCGAAACGTACGTTCCTACAGTAGGTACGTCTATAAAACATTGATGTTCAAATATAATAAAATCGGATATCTTTCTAAACAAAATGAAATAGGAATTAAATTCTGAAAAGTATAGTAAAAAAATTTACTTGTGGGAATTTGACTCGACTCTAGCGCCATTTGAAGAATTTTCTGCCCTCTTCCTGAAAGAATTTTTTCTCTTTGTCTCAACTTCAGTTGCCTGTGAAAAATTCACCAACAATACAGACTCAACTAAAGATAAGACAAGCCTGTTTACCTCAATTAGTCATCAGTAGTGTCATAACTTGAAAGATGACAAGAAAAATATACAAAAAGGATATCAGTAATAATGGCACATTTTGAAAAACGACGCCGAAAATCGGAAACATTTCTTGCAATATAGACATATTTGCAGTTAGCCCTTTCGTCTTATGGAAAAATATTTCAGCAATAATGGCACTTCTCAAAATAATACAAGCTAAAATAACTTACTTTTCCGTGTGTAGTGGCATATCTCCTGATAATCCGTTTCTCCTGAAAACTTGCGGCACCTTCCTCGCGCAGCATTCGGTCCTAAACTGACTTGTGACGCTGTTGTTCCTAACCTTATCCACGCAGTGGGGGAGGAAGACAAATGACTCAGCACCCTCAAGCCGCGAGTTTTGAAAGTACAGAAATGACTCTAATGCTGCAAGTGCAGGCACACCAGAAGAGTCTATTTTTGCATAGAACCCAAAAAAATGGAATTTTTACTTATGACACTCTTGCAGCAAATGAGCGATCTGGACTATCTCAATATCCTCCATGTGCCAAATTCCCCAGATCTCGGCAGCATACAATAGAACTGGTGCAACGAGGGCATCAAAAAGTTTGAACTTCGATTTCCAAGAATCTACTTTTCCTCTGCAGAGCACATCCCTTGTACCTCCAATCGCAGAATTAGCCTTGTTGATGAGTTTTTCCTTATTTTGGTGGAATTTCCCCAACCGGCTGAAAGTCACTCCAAGGTACTGGAAAGCTGTTACTGGTGCTATCTCTTCATCCTCACATAAGATCCTCCTCCTTCTTCCAACCCATACTCTTTTGTCAGAAGTGAGGATGTGGGACTTCCTTGTATTAATTTTCAGCTGGTTCAATCGGCAATAATCCATGAATAGGTCCATCTTCTTTTGGGCGCTTGGCCACAAACATTAACACCATCAACTCCCGGCTAGCAAATGGGATGCCGTGGCAGCCATTCCTGATCATGAAAGCTCCAAGGTCTGCCAGGAAAAGGATGAACGGCTTTGGAGAAAGCGATTCGCCCTGTAAAACGCCCTCTGTAACAGGTTGGCAGAAGCTCTCCACCCCACTCTATGGCTTAACGACAAAATTTGCTTCTGTGTAGAGGGAATGTAACACTGCCACAAATTTGTGACTAACACCTTGTCCCAGTAGCTTATTTCAGAATAACCCATGATTCACTGAGTCAAAAGGCCGGCAGAAGACGACCATAACTGCAACCAGTGCCTGGCCCTTCCTCATTCTCATGACACTGGTGACTGTGTGTAAACCGAACACTTGGTCAGCACAGGAGTGACCTGCCTGAAACCCCGCCTGCTCATCAGGGTATACGATTTTCCTCAACCCATTCCGACAATCTCTTGGCCATTATACTTCTAACGAGCTAGACGGGTGTACAAATGAGTGCAAGGCCACAGTAGTTCGAGGGATCATTTTTGTCACCTTTCTTGTGAAGCAGATGCATTTTAACATTCCCCCATGTAGAAAAGGCACCTAACCTTTCTCATATGTTGTTGAAGATGTAAAGGAGTTCCTGCTTCCAACTGATAGGTAGGGTTTTCAGTAGTTCATTAGGGATTGCGTCCTCTCCTGGAACTTTGCCTGTCTTGACTTTCTGTCCCTGGATGCAGGTGAATTGAAAGTGACGTAGTCCTCTTGCAGTGCTGCTGGCCTAGTAAAATTGCTTGATTCATGCCAAGTTTCCAAGGAACAGAGAAAGTGATAACTCACCTTTACAATTTCCGTATTCAGGTCACTTAATTTTTCATTTATATTCCAAAAGCAGATTTTCAAATTCGTAGGGCTGTGGTACTTGCAAGATTTTTCAACGCCATTAGAGATAGGTTGAGAACGATTGATGGTATCACTGGCTTAGTTTGGAATGATTGTCAATCATGATGTTCCATATCTATTGTGCTTGAGGGCCTCTTCAAGGCCCTGCTCAAGTCAATTTGCCTAACAAATTTTTTTAGGGCCCACTCATATGCTGGGCAACTGGTGTCTGTTGCTGCAAGACCTGCATCAAGTCCTGCATGCTAGCAGTTTATTCACCTAGCTGTATCAGCCTTACATAAATTGGTTCGTCCTCCAATATCGTTACACCTGGAAGATGTGTGGCCATATGCCTGGCACTTGAAACAACGGTTGAGATCTATGAAATCCCTCACATTGCACCTGCCAAACCCGATGTTCAGGGTGCATTCCCCCACCAAGAGATCCCGAATTTTAGCGGAGACCCTCACTACCCATATGACATCGTCAAGATCACGTCAGCCTTTCATGAAAGCAGGGATGAAACCTTCCTCCATTTTGGCCGGTGAGACCAGATCCTTCAAGAGAGCATTCTGGCGCCATACTGCTCTTGGTAATTGTTCCTAGGAGATAGACCTGTCCACCTGGTTGATGCTCATAAGCAGGGGTCTCCAAGGCTTCACAGGTGCTCCAATCTGAAAACCCTTCTCCTGCAAAGCGGCAGAGAGCACTACCCCCTCCTCCTGGTTTCGTGGCACCAACAACAGCTTGTCCTTTCGGGGCCCGCAAGCATCGACCCCCACCCCAAGTGAGACTATGTCAATGTGGCTTGTGATGGCCTTCCTGGTAGACCCTGGAGACAGGGGAGCCCCGGGCTCACGGTCCCCAGTCATCAATATAGGGTCAGGTTTATTGCATGTTCCTGTACCCTTCTTCACCTTGTCCGGCAGTGCTTCTGCATAAAGGCTTCTGCTGATTCATGGCTGGGCCATTGGCTGGCACTCTGGGCCCCTGTTGCGCAGGCTGTGGCCTAACGTTTCCAGCCTGTAGGGGCCGGTCACCATGCACCTCCTCCTCATTTTTCGATCTGGCCGGGAGTTCTACACGGCTTGGAACTTCATCACTGAACTTCCTGTTCCTCTTACGTTTCCTTTGGGCACTGATGAAAGTGCCTTCATCTGTGTCCGCTGCCTCCTGGGTGGTGTCCCAGTCGTCAGGATGATGCACCGGAGAGGGGAGAGGGAGCTGCTTCAAGATAGCCGACTCTATCTCTGCCCTGTCCTCCACCATCTCCTTTACACGTGGGTTAGTGACGTCCATTTTCCGACCCATGGCTGTGAAATCTTCAAGCCTCAGGCGGTCGAACTCACCGGATAAGTTGGCCACTTTGCATCCCAGTCTCTCAAGTTTTTTTGACAGCTCACCCCTCAGGGATGCAAATTCATTCCTAAAAATCCCCTTCAACATGGTCAAACCCTGCGATAACCCTTGAAGGATGAGGTCATCATCCTCTCCTCTTGTAGGTCCTTCCCTAGACCCTTGGGCTACCACCCACTCTTCCAAAGCAACAACAGCCTGGTATTGCATATCAAGCTTCGAAGCCACTATATCTCTGACAAACTTGAGCTTCTCCGTCTGCTCCTCCACTACTATGTGCAGAGACTTCACAGAATTGAACAAACTTTGGGCAAATCTGGACACCGATTGTACCCTTGATTTTGCCAGGTTGTTGGTATCCTGGCTTCAAATACCCCACTCCTCAAACGTCTCATTGGCCTCACGATATGCTTCGGCTGCCTGATTCTGCCCGTTCATTGTATGTCCAGCAACTATTTCCACTGGATAAACCCTCTGGGTCGTGAAGGCAGGAATGAACCTCTCGATCGAGGTTACCTTCTTCGCCAGCCTTCCCAATGGTCGTGTACCACACCTAGATGGTGGTGGCGTAAAATCGAGATACTGGAAAGCCTTCTCGCAATCCTTGATGGAGATGGGTCTACTCCTGTCATCTGACGCCTCAGATTCACTTGCGGTGACACAGTCAGTTCTCCCGCAAGAAGCTGGTTCTTGGTTCCGGAGGAACCTTCCTCCGCCTTCTCCACACGTACTGGGTTAGGGGTACTTAGCTGCAGTACTTTGCTCTTACTAGCAGTAGTGCTTCGCCTTCAGTTCTACTCCAGGATACTTCTTCTGGAACCAGCTCCAGTCCTCCAGGACATTAGGACCTTCGGGCCAAGTTCCCTTCTCCTTATACCCTTCTGGCTTGCTATAGGGGCTGTAGACCGAGCCTGCTTTGTTGCTAGTAACAGGAGAGGGCTCCTTGGATGTAGTACTCGGAATACGAGTTACTAGGGCTTGCCAGTAACGTACCACTTCTACCTCTTGCGTTCCTCGGCCTCACGTCAACCACCTCACCACTTCCTGGTGTACTCTTTACTCTATTATGGTTCTTGTGATTGTCCTCCTCATCTTCTGGTTGCAATCAGAGGCCCTGTGATACCGTTGAATGTCTCGACAAGATTGGTACTTCTTGGTGGCAAATTTGTTGAAACCGGCAGGATATATAATTGTGACACCAGTTGCTGTTTCCACACAGTACTTTGCCCCTATACCAACAAGACCTAGCAGGGCATATGGGCTTTTGTTCACCACTAAGTCACTGGCAAATCCAGAAATAGCTCGGCGATCTGCTATTCTGACCTCACTGGCACTAGCCGCGAAGTGGTAGTCAAAATCGTGTTCCGTGGCCAACTTATCTGAGTGACACGTTGGCGGCGGAGCATCCAATGGGTTGAAAGGTCCAAACCAATTACATCCGGGTGCAGTAAGTCCCTTTTCGCGAACTCTTTTGAAAATTAATTTTAAATTACTTAAAAAAACTTTTTGTCTGAAGCGGTGTATTATCTGCACATAGCGCTCGATATTACCGCACTTATCTTAAAGAAGCGAGGCCCCGCCGACCTTAAAAATCCCGCTGAGTAAAAGAAACAGGAAAAAAGGAAGAAAATAGTAACGTACGCTCTGCGTTGAAAAGATGACACGGCGGTTCGGAGCACCTCACTGCGGCGAAACTGTCGGTCTAGCAAAACGAAAGGCTCTTGGAGACCGATGTTTCCTCGACGAAAATTCGATGGAGACTCCAGTGAAGAGACCCACAAAGCTAATGCGACGGTTTTAAACTCGAATCTTAGGCTGCTACTTCTGACAAATTTGTTTCGATCAGTGAAATTGTCATTGCGTTGTCGCGATTCACCTGTTAACGTCATTTCCTGTGTTATTATACAAATTTTTGGTGATTACAGTCATTTTAACGGGTTTTTGACAATGTGGAAAAAACAAAAAAAAAATGAAACTTTAGCTTACCATCAATTTACACTTATTACATTACACTTAATTGGGGGTAAGCTAAAGGTTTATTTTGGTTTATTATTCTGTGAATAATACACCTATGTATTCGCTCAGCAAACAATTTTTATAACACCCCCTCACATTTTTTTCTTTTCCGTTTCAAGGTGCGTAGATTCCAAAAATGCAATGTCCGTCCGCCGTATCACGTGTACAGGCTTCATTTTCGGTCTAAAAAATTCGTTCTTTCGCACACATGCTCCATTTGGGCCCTAGTTGTGTCCCGAAACTTTTCAGCCCGATCGGAATACACCCAGGGGTGTTATGAATGAAAATGTGCACAAAAATAGGTACTTTTTGTGTTTTAGTAACATGTAAGTAAAATGAGCTTTTGAGGTATCGTTTTCCACGTTTTTGGGGACGAGAAGACCGAATATGAAGTCGATTTTGACCAAGGAGTGGAAAATTGAGGTTGTACCAGAGGTTCAGCTCCCAAATTTGATTTTTTATGAGTCAAAAACCTACGAAATCGTCTGAAATCACCATCAATTTGTAGAATAACACTAGGAAAAGTGTCAACACGTGGACCAAGATGATTAAATGACACTACCAATGATCAAAGATAATTTGAAAAAAAAAAAAGGAGCGTACCTAATTCAAGTTTTGGGGGCCAAAATTGTTGGAAACCACCAGAACAACAACATAAAAGCAACAATAAATGAACAGCCAGCATTTATGTACGTATGTCCAATAGAATAATAAACCCGTGTGACAAGGACTTTGCAGCGTTTTTTGTTTATTCCACGTTGCAAGATGGCTTACCACAAAAGGTGTGAAATTAAATTCGATGAGTTGATGAGGTTTTTGACACATAAATATTGCATTATGAGCGTTCAAACTTCGTTAGAACTTCAATCATTCACTCAGTGGTCAAAATCAACTTCATATTTTTTCTCCTCACCCTGAAAAACATGGAAAACGGTATGTCGGAAGCCCAACTGGGGAACCAACAAGGGCCCAAATGGAGCCTGTGTGCGAAAGAAGGATTTCTTTAGACCGAAAATTAAGGTAGACATCAGCGATACAGCAGACGGACACTGCATTTTTGGAATCTACACATCTTGAAACGTAAAAGAAGACATTTTGAGGGGGTGTCCCAATAAATTTTTCCGAACCGAATAGACAGCTGTATTAGTCAGAAAATTATAATCCTAAACCGCTGCAAAATCCTTGTCAAGTGGGTTTATTAATCTACTGGACATACCTACAGAAATTTTGGCTGTTCATTTATGATTTCTTTCATGGAAAATAATTGAAATAGCTATTTTTGATGGTTTCTACCAATTTTGGTCCCCAAAAACTCGAATTAGGCTCCTATTTCTGACAAATTATCTTTGATGATTGACAGTGCCATTTAATTGTATTGGTTCACCTGCTGATAATAATCACCTGCTTGTAATTATACAAATGTATGGTGATTTCAGACAATTTTCCAGTTTTTGACTTATAAAAAAATGAATTTTGGGCGGTGAACCTTCGTTACAACTTCAATTCTTCACTCTTTGGTCGAAATCTTGATAGTTTGGTCTCCTCTCCCTAAAACAAACATGGAAAAGGGTACCTCACAAGCCCAAGCTTACAGGCACTTTATAAATACCTAATTGTACATTCGTTTTCCGTCCATAACACTCCTGGGTGTTTTCCGATCGGACTGCCGAGATAGGGGGCACAACGGCTCAACTGGAGCCTGTGTGTGGAAGAACGAAGATTTTACACCAAAGCATGAGGTAAATTTAAGGCGAGAAACTTTGTTATCACCTCAATTCTTCTCTCGTTGGTCAAAATCGACTTCATATTCGGTCTCGTCGCCCTAAAAAACATGAAAAAGATACCTCATACGCTCATGTTACTAAAACACAAAAAAC
Organism: Leptopterna dolabrata; assembly: GCA_954871275.1. Classification (NCBI taxonomy): domain Eukaryota; kingdom Metazoa; phylum Arthropoda; class Insecta; order Hemiptera; family Miridae; genus Leptopterna; species Leptopterna dolabrata. The sequence continues at coordinate 77,369,291 of OX940974.1, forward strand.
GCTATTTTTACACCCATTTTGGTTTAATATACTCACAGTAATACACCTATGTATTCGGTTCAGAAAATGTTTTTGGAACACTTTTTCTTCAGCGTTTCATGGTGCGTTGTTTCCTAAAATGCAAAGACCTTCCGCCGTCCGCCGTATCATCCATATCTACCTTAATTTTCGGTCTGAAAAATCGTTCTTTCGCACTCAGGCTCCATTTGGGTCCTAGTTTATTCCCAAAAATTTGCAGCCCGATTTCAATATACCCAAGGGTGTTATGGGTGAAAGTGGGTGCAAAATTAGGTATTATTGAGATTTTAGTGAACTTAGGCTTGTGAGGTATCGTTTTCCATGTTGTCTAGGTGATTAAGATCAAATATGAAGTATATCACAACCATTCAGTGAAGGATTGAAGTACTAACGAAGTTTTAACTCTCAAAATTCAGTGTTTGTTGAGGATAGTCGATAATGATATGGTGAAATTAAAATCCTCGTGGGAGGGGCTAGCTGGTTCACAAACGAAATACTAATATGTTTGAGCCCCAAAGAATAAAGCAGAAGGACCACCAAAAGTGTACTTTTGGAATAATATTAGAGCTAATACGCCTTACCTGGGCAACGGTGGGCTTTCAAATATTTATATCGAGGAGGACTTGGGAAAGTTAAGGGTGGGTATAAGGGGTATAAGGGAAGCCGGCTGGGAAGGGTAGGCACGATGGGGATGAAGTTTGAACAGCAGTCGATGCTCGAAGATTCAAAGGCGCGATAACTGGATAATTTAAACACCACAATAATATATGCAACTTAATTTGAATTGAATGACGAGACGACAGCGTGAGACGCGAGGTGAGGACTGACTACGGTTGAACTGAGGTGAGCGGCGTTGACGCCGGGCCGGTGGAGAAGGAAGGGAAGGGGAGGCGCTCCTGATCTCTCCTGCTAAGGAAACAATACACCGGGCACAACAGTGTTTATGGGTCAAAAACCAGTGAAATGGCTGCAATCACCAGAAATTTGTATAATAACAGGGGGGGGGGGTGGTATTAACAGGTGAATCAAGACAATTCAACGAGAATTTCATTGATCGAAAATAATTATTTGTCAGAAATAGCAGCCTTATATTCAAGTTTTATTAAACTCATGTGACAAGGAATTCCCAGGGTTGTTCACCCATAACACCCCTGGGTATATTCCGATCGGGCTGCAAAGTTTCGGACACAGCTAGGGCCCATATGGAGCCTGCGTGCGAAAGAAAGAATTTGTTAGAACGAAAATAAAGTAGATATGGGCGATACGTCGTGCGGCGGACGGACATGGCATTTTTGGAGTCTACGCAGCTTGAAACGTAAAAGATAAAATTTTGAGAGGTGGGGGGGATCACAAATATTCAGCTGAGCGAATACATAGGTGTAATATTCAACGATTAATAATCCATGGGTATATTCACAGGTGTATCATACATACATACAACTGCATGTATGCCTGTATAATACGTGGTATACAGAGTATACAGGGTATGCCTGTATACAGGGTATAATACGTAGGTGTATCATTCACAGAATAATAAACCAAAAGCGTATTGTGAGGACTTCTGATAAGATGATCTGATCACCTAATGGCCATGCCTGACAAATTTCTGTCAAGTCCTGATCAGCCGCTGAAAAGTAGCAGCATTAGGGAACTCATTCCAATAAGGACAGGGACTTGCATCCTTATGAGAGTGGGGATTGATTACTTGAGGGGAAAACTAAAATATGACATCGAGGGTATGGGATGGAAGCTGCCGAGAGATAAGGGGCATTGATTTCCCTTCAAAATGAGTTTTTGGTCCCAAGGAAAGTTAGGTTTTTTCCAATAAAGGCCCTTACGCTTGAGGAAATAAATCTGAGCAATTCGTCCCCAAGTGCGTTAGATTGAGGAAACGGACAAGGGACTAAGTTGACAAGATCGTTATTTGAATGGCTCCAGCCCCCGTACTTTATCACGGCTCCCTATTAACTAATATTCATGCCTCTTGTCAGCTTCCTCTTTCATTCTGATAGTATCAGCTGCATCATCACCTGATCAATAGGGCAGTATTGAGATCCACAAAACTGATGTCCCCCCCCCCCCCCAACCGCGACAAGGCAAACGGCTTAATCTTGCACGGGACATTTGCAAGTCATACGCTTTTTGGATTTATGACAATGTCAATCTTCTCTTTGATTTGTTTATGACCTATTACTTAGTCAAATGTTATCAAACCACGCAGTTAACGAGGTTGTATCCAGCTAAGTGTTAAACAGGTATTAAGAAGTGAAAAATTGATAGCTAAGTGAAATGATTAAAGCTACGCACACTATCATAAACTCGGGAATGTTTCATCAGACTGTGGGAAATAAGTAGGAGGACTAAGTATGACAGCTAATTTCGTATCTTACAACTTGAAATGTATACGGTCTTCTCGTTGGACCGTCGGCGATTTTGGTGAAACGACCACAACAGTGTGTAGCCCCAAATGCAAACGACTTGAAAATTTGAGGAAGTACGCTGTATACTCCAAAAATACACCTGATGGTGTTGGGATCCACCACTAGCACCACTGGTGACCGAAATGGGGCAAATATGAGGATACTGGTTTGGTACTGACTTGTATTTTCTGGACTTCGGAATTTTTAGTAATTGCATATTTGACTGTCATACCATAGGGTTAGCTGTCAAGTTATTTATGACACCGGTGCCTTTGATGCCAGTAGAAAGGTCTAAGGAGGTATTTAAAGGGTTGCTATACTTTTAATGGGGTATACGTGAGGCACTTGACCGACCACCGGAGGTTGAAGCTAATTATTAGGTATGTTTTCATTTGATTTGGGTCACACTGTACGATAACCAACCCTCATCAGCATGCAGTTTCCCCCATTACTCCTCTTGCTATTTTCTCCAGTACTCATATTTTCTTTTATCTTCGAGTCCAAGAGGGGTTTCTCATTAGTGCTCCAATATCCCATCCATTTACTCAGAAATTTAACTATTTACGGTCGGAATCAGGCTATCCTGGTCCCCAATCACTGCTGTGTGTACGCAATCAGGATGTATTTCGTTTCACCAGCGGCAATCAGGCGATTCCCATGAGGAATAAATTTCGTTTAAGATAGGTAAGTAAAGTGATATCAAGAGTTGAATCACCTTCCCCAACCACCGGTATAAGCCTGGACAGCCTTGTTCGGGGTTTCAATATAATTTATCTCTGTACGCTTCAAAAAAAGATATTAAGTAGTAAATTCACATCAAATTAATGTTTAGACCACGTGATTTTCTTAAATCCTCTTTCAGCATGATTATAAATGAGTTATGGTTTCTAGATTTCACACTAAAAAACCACTTTGTTCCTGTTCAGTTTATTCTAAGCGTAAATCGTTATAATATGTTGCTGCGTTATCTCACGCAATTCGGTTAGATTTGTAGAGTACCTACTTGAGTTGTTTCTTAATTATTATGTACGTTTAAGTATCAGTTTAGTTATCTAATGATTCATCAAATCAGCTGCACTACCTATCATAGGGCGAAGTCATCTAGTACTGATCAAAGCCTGTGAAATGACCCTTGATGGAAAGTTCCCCTTTCAAGTTCTAGCAACATGGCATGTGAAAGTGTGGACTCAATTGCGAACAACTGGTTCTAGAACGAAAGAGGCCATGACAAGTTTGATCCGGAGGACGGTTAAGTGTTGGTTCGACGGGATGAGGTGTGGCGGTGGAGTAAGGGGAGAGAATGTTCAGAATGGGGCGAAGGGCCTGACGTTCCTCTCATGCACTGCAGAAGGTTGAAGCTGTTCTTATGGGAAAGGTGGGCCTGCCTGCCGAGCTTCGCCTACTTCATTCGGAGTGTCACATTCACTCCCATAATTTGTAATTCTAATCAGGCCATCTTACGATATTACGGCTCCCATAACCGGCTATAATGAACATTAGTATCAAATTTGCATAAGGGGAAGGGATGGCAAGGGGTGGGAGGGCGGACTCGGGAGCAGAGTTGAAATAGGGTTTCTGAAGTCACAACTGTAATTCACCAGCAGACGTCAAAACCAGGGTAACCCTTACCCACCCCCGCAACCATCACACCTGTCTGTCCTGGTCATAATTGCTTGATCATCTCTGTAATTTCAGAAGGATTAGAATTCTCCATCGGTATCAACTGAGTTCTCATCATGGTATTTTGTTTTAGGGAAAGCACCTCTATTCCGGGGTCCTTATGTTTGACACACGGGCTGATTATTCTGTTACGTTTGACACACGGCCTCTCGAAAACTGCATTTTACGTTTGACACACAACTTACGTTTGACACACGGCCTCGCGAAAACTGCATTGTACGTTTGACACACAACTTACGTTAGACACACGAATTTTCCTAAAAGTCGAGATACTCGTAGACTGTTGCCACACAAATTAGTCATTCACACATGAAAATGGTTATTTGGTGAGCTTTTAGCATTACCCAGAGGACACCACGAGGAGGTTGCTCACGTTGTCCCCCATTGACATCGCCAGAGGCGAATCGTCGTAATATGAAACCTAAATCTAACTAAAATCTACTAAAAATGGTACAAAATGAGGTCATCGCCGGAGGCGAATCGTTGCACAATGTGTGAACTATGTACATACATCTAACAATGTTTCAGTCGTCAAAACGAGGTCGCAGTTTGGAAGACAATCTTTTTATGTACTTGTAAGAGGAATACCCTTCACGATGTTTCCGGGATATGTATCGGTCAATCCATTTTGTCCTCTCAACCTCCTCAACCGTGTGTCAAAGGTAAAGGACCATCTCCAGGCCGAGAAGCTATTCACGCTCCTTTGTGTGTCTAACGAAACTCGTGTGCCAATCGTCAAACTGACTTTCCCCTTCGCTGTGTGTCAAAAGAAACTGGTGTGCCAATCGTAAAACTTACTTTCCCTTCGCTGTGTGTCAAACGTACGTCCCCCCTCTATTCCTACGAAGCCTTCTATTTAGCGTAGTTCCGTATGATGTACTTTGGTCTCCAGCTCTACTCTGATTATTGAAATACTCTTTTCCGCCTCGATTCACCATTTTATACCACTCATGGTGAATTTGTATCAGTTCTCAGAGAATTTTAGTCATTTTTGGTTTATTATTTTCAATAATGAACCATTGGAATCGAGCATGAAAAAAAAAAAGTCTTACCCCCCCTCAAAATTTGATGGTTTACGTTTCAAGGTATGTAGAATCCAAAACTGCAATAAAAATATTTCTGTCTGTCCGCCGTACGCCGTACGCCGTACGGGCCACTTTTCTTAGTTACCATGAAAGAAAATTGGTGAAATTCGGGTTATAGGTTCCGTTCGCTGTCTAGTTGGTCCTCGAAGCTCGACGTTACTGTGAGTCATCTCTAAGGGGTTCAAAATAGGGGTTGAAATTTTCAAAACGCCTATACCATTTTTTTACGTGAATATTTTTACGGTTTTAAATAGTTCTCGAACTTGCGAGTTTTTTAAGACCATCCGGAGCGTCGTACGTCCAGCCGTTCGTTCACAGTAAGGCCCCGAAGTTTGCACCGACAGGCATTTTCGACTCCAGTGTGAATGAAATTGTATACAATTCAAACCAAATCTCGTAACCAGAGACGCGCCCACAATAGGAAATTTGGCGGAGATGAAATCATTGCTAGGGATCACCTGATTATATTGGCGGAGTATGAGGTCGAGTTGGTTGTTCTGTGATATTATTTCATTTGAAAAATGATGGCTCTTTTGGAGTTTGTTGGTACATTATTGATGGGTAAATTATTACTACGGTAAATCATTACTCAACGGTAAATTATTACACAACGGTTCATTATACCATCTACGTAGAAGGGGCTGGAGTTTGTTGGTAGGTACTTTCGCAACTTTTTTCACTCCTCATCAACAATTTCTTTTCAGAACTTCATTATGTGTGTTTCTTTTTGTTAGGTACTGTTTGTCATCGGCAGAATTATTTTAGCAACATTTAACTCGTGATTTAGGTAGGTACCTAGTAACGAGTACGGGGTTAGGTACTAACCTAAGGAGGGTCTGCGATCTACATAATATGTATAGAATAGTACATATCATATTATATAGACGGGTTATCTATACATAGAGCTGTGATCTGTAACAGAAGGGTATTCTATACAAAATAATAAACCGTTGTGCAGGGATTTGCAGCGTTTATATATTTACGACCCCCTTAAATTCTAATTTAGGTCCACTTATATAAATATATTAGATACATAAATAAATAGATGAATATATATATATATATATATATAAGTAGTATCGGAATATTCATCCTGGCTCACCGACTTCAATCTCTGTTAAAAATGCTTCTGACTTCAATCTCTGTTACAACTGCTTTTGTGCTAAACCCTGTTAAAAATGCTTTTCTGTTAAACCCCTGATAAAACTTTTCAACACAAAACATCAGAACACATTTTTTAACACAAAACATCAGAACCAGTGACTTTTTCATTTAGCGACTTAAATTCCTGGTAAAAATTTTCTAACACAAAACATCAAAACCAGTGACCTTTTTTCATTTGGGGGGTTAGTTAAAAGAATGTATTCTATAATAAATAAAGGATATGGTTTTATGCGACGAGGCATTAGATATATGTGATGAACATGGAGGTTTATGGGAGTTGGTAAAGACACCTGAATTTCGATTTTATGATAGAAACTGTGACGCACTAGACGAGATTCAACGTGTATTGAGGGAGTATAGATTTTCTAAACGGTTGTTAAAAGAACGTTTATTGGGTGTCGATGGTGAACCACCGCTCCGTACAAAGGAGGATGTAAAGGTAATGCTTAAAGAAACAAAGATTAAGGTTCCTAAAAATGCTTCTGAATATCAACTTAGAAAATTGCTTTATAATGAGAGTAAAGCCAAACTGAAGAAGGATTTTGAGTTTCAGTTTCGATACTGTTGCTAAAAGCTCAGGATGTTTGGAATATGAAGGAGATTTTATTTTCAATGTGTTTTAATGAGGAATCCTCATTAAAACGAACAATTAGATCAAGGTAATTTTATATCGACAATATTACTATCGTCCACAATTATATTTTTAGTAGGGATCATGTTTAAAAAAATCTTTACGTTCAACTCTTGTAGAAATTTCTTATCTCGTTTATTACGAATAACGTAATTCTCCAACATTGTTTCGTCGATTTTCCTTTTACTTTTCCTTTTACATTTCACGTCTTTTACCGGTTCTTCAGGCATTGTTTTTTTAATGGTATTTACGAATTTTTCAACCCCTACATTTTTCAACTGTGTTTTAAAATTTAAAATTTTATCAGCGGAGATTTCTCCGTATAACAGTTGTTCTATAAACCTGTACACTTTCATATCTTTATTTCTATCGATATATGCGAAACATTCAATGAATTCGATATGCTTAAGTGAAAATTGTAAATATGGATGAGACATTTTTATTGAAGAGATCCTTTTTTCATTTCTTTCTCGTTTTGTGTTTTCGTAAGTTCCTTCAAATGATCTACGAACTTTTCTTTTTCTATTCCAATTGTATGATGTCCCCAAGCAAGAGTATCCATACCATTTTCTAGAATATACCTTTTATCATCGTAGGCACTAAGCGCTTTCTTGTTCTGTTCAATAGTATAAATATCATGCTTGTTTGATCTGAACATCATTTGCGTTTTGTAGATCGGTTTCTTGGTCAACAGACATTCCTTGAAATCATTGAATTTAATGTCCTGTTCAACAACATTTTTCTTAACACCTTTAGCTTTCTTTGTTTCTTTTTGATTCTCGAACGTTTTGTGTGCGTAAAGTTTCGATCTTAGTCCGACAAATTCCTCCATTACTTTTCCGCTCATTTCATCTTTGAATTTTCCAAGTACTTTCTTGTTCACCTGTGGAATTCCATACACATTTTCTTTCGGATAATCGGATGTATCAAATTGATCGAGAATGATGTTTTTAATGTCTGCGTAAACATCCTCAATCTTTATGTCCATGATCAGACTGTCCGTGTCACAGTACATTAATTTGACATTTTCTCCGTATTGTTTTTTAATTGTGTTATAATAAAAGTCGTACATTAGAGTTTTAGAAATTTCCAGAATGCTCATGCCGATGTAGATGGGTTTGTTGAAAAGAATTTTGGTCTTTTTCATGTGAACTGCTGCTAAGTTTTCCGTGAATATCGTTCTACGATCAAAAGTGGGTTTTGCTATCAACGATTCCAGTTTCTTTCCATTTGAACATAATTTAATATCGACTCTTCCCCTGATATTTTCCATCGTTTTTCCGAATACACTGTTGTTCATCAATTTAAAAAAGTCCTTTTCAAAATCATTTTTCGCTTTCGTTCTCAGTTCCGTGTTGAAGTCAATGTACACTTTCAACCAATCCGATTGATCAAACTTCAGTGCTCTGTGTACTTTCTTTAGTTTCATTCCCATGCTCAGACACTGTTTCAAATTCCTGTAGTGTAAAACGTATTTATCTTTGTCGTACAAAGTTGTCATTAATTTAGGTAATTTTGTATTTCCAATCCTGTTTTCCGGTGCAAGTGGTAGATCTGAGTGTAAATCGTGCAGTTTCTTAGGATATTCCAAGTCAACTTCCAGAAAATAACCTTTAGGAGACTCATCACTTATATTTTCAACATCTAAATTTTCCAAGTTCTCTACCCATTTAAAACCTCCGTATGGCATGTACTGAGACATAGCCCATCCGTACAAGTTGTTTGCGTCAAGGTACATTATATAGTTGGAAGGTTTAGTTGGGTCATATTTATCAACCATGTACTTGTTGTTTGCTTTCGCGTGTCTGTTACTACATTGCGATATACCTCCTCGAATTCCTTTTTCTGTCATTAGAATTTTATTGTAATCAGTCAACAATTCCAATTTCACTTTTGTCATTTTCAACATACAATCCCATGCAAATCCAGGTGTCGTGTAATAAAATGCTGGATCCAGTTTGTAAGTTTTAAGGGAAATATCTCTAAAGTTTTCCATTACATCTGCAAGCTGTAAGACATCGCATTTGTTGTAATGCATAGTGAATTCTCTCATGTTTTTTATTCCAAATCTATCCCAAATCTCCTGCGCATTTCTGTACTCAGACTTTTTTACTCCTTGTTTGTTTAAGCTACTGTAAAATTTCTCTATAGGTGGTAAACAGGTTTCATCGTACCTTTCCGGCCTATCCATGTACTCATATGGGTAAGCTAGTTTCCTTGTCATCAGTTCCAAGTTCTCTGTTCCAAAATGTTTCTCTAATTCCTTAAATTGATCTTTAGTTAAATTTCCTACTAGTTTTTCCAAAGAGCTTGCTAGAAATTTGTACGAATCTAAGAATCTTATTTCAATTTTATTCATTACTGGGTTTCCTTTCTTATCAAAATTTCCAGAGTCGTACCTGAGAATCTTTGAAAATGAAATGTACTTTTCCTCGGTGTTTGGAATCAACCGTATTTCCCCTTCATCCTCTCCGAGTTGTTTCGCGAATAGGTGGGCATCGTAACCAGCTAGGTTGTGGAAAAATACTGGTACGAATCTCGGGCATTGGTACTCCAAATTACACAGAGAATGGGCAGCACCTCTAAATTCTCCTGACAAATGGTCATGGTCAGCCACACGTCTTTTGTTCATATCGATATTTTGTTTCAGATCCTTCAATTCCGTTTGTATTTGTTTTGCATTACTTTCATCTCCTTGCATGTGAAAGTAGACCAAAGCTTTTTCCTTCACCTCGAGTTCCTTTTCTAACATTGGAGGCAATTCGTTAAAACCTCTCTCGCAAATGTGACAAGTTTTTACATTTTTGAATTCCTGTTCCTGTTGGTCAGTCAATGGTTTCATGGGTACATTTTTATCGTAATATTCCTTAGCAATGTGTAAAACTTCCTCTTTCAGTTTCTGATAAAATACTTTTGGAGAATCCGAACCAGAATATTCGACTGGGGGCTTATAATATCCGTTGGAATACTTTATGTAATATGAGAAACTGCTAGCTTCGTGTTTGTGTATTTTATTAGTAACCCTTCTTAATCTAGTTCTGATTGATTTTATGATAAATTTTCTAGAGTTTTTAACGGGTGTTTTGCATTTCTCTTCAGCTATAACAGTTTGAAGTTTTCTAAGCAAACTTTCAAAGTCCGAGTAGATAACGAATGGAACTTTCATGGAGCGTTTATAATTTTCAAATTGTAAAACATTATCATAAGGTTCTGGTAATTCTACTTTAACAGCTTTATGAGCTCCACAATATTCTTTATGGTCGTTTAATTTGACCTGAGTTCCAAAGCTATTTAAACACATTTTACATAAATACCTTCTCTTGTGATCCTTTGTTAGCTGACTATGACCAACCAGTTTCCATAGATCTTTGATCCAGCAGTAATGTTCAGTTTTCTCGTTTTTCAAGTACAACAAGTCAACATGTTTTTCCTTTTCCTCTTTCGTTATTTCCAAGGGAACTATAGTATTTTTTTCATTCAGACAGTAAACATTTATGGAAATCCCAGTTCTTTTCTCAAACTTTTTTACGTCTGTAAGTTTCATAGGAAAACTGATATCTTTCAACGCTTCGTCAAACTCATGTTCCCATGTTATGTACTTTCCTATTCTATCAGAATTTTTATCAGCTGGATGTAAAGCTGAAAGAACAGACCAAAGGAAACATTTATTATCGTCATTTTTCACATTTATAATTGCTTTCCTACTTTGTAGAAACTTAGGGAGTTCAATGTAAGATGATCCTCTCAAAGGAATGTACTTGTTAACGTTAAGTTCCAAATGCTTGATCTTATGAAGTCGCCAATTAGATCCTTTAATTTCGAACGTTTCCATTTCATTTAGAATTTTCTGTTTCATTTCATCGTAACAGTTTGCAACTTCTGCCGACTGCAATATTATTACGTTTTTAGTTTTGAAATTGAGTTCCTGATACTCCATGTTATTTTTGTTAGTTCCTTTTTTAAATTCTGCGATTAAAACTACATTAACTTTTAGTTTCATTTCTCTAAGTTTCCATTTGATTAAACCTGTTGCGGTTCTTTCAATACTGTTCAGAAATTTGGAAGCATCTTTAAATCCTTTCGTATTTTTAATGTTGTAAGTCACTAATCTAGATTCAAATGCAGTTTCCTTTTCAACAACTTCCGTTTTCGGTTCTTTGTTTTTTTCAAATACTTTTTCACTAAAATTAAATACTTTGTGCAATTTCCTCGGTATTACAAATACAGATTTTGTTTTTCTAGGTTCTTTGCTTTTTTCAAATACTTTTTCATTAAAATTAAATACTTTGTGCAATTTCCTCGGATTTACAAATACAGGTTTCGCTTTTCTAATTCTGATAGTCATTGTCCGGTCCGGGTCGTTTTTTCCATGGCGCTTAGACTTTAGGTGTCTAGCCCAATTTTTATAAGTAGTGCTAACATTGCACTTTTCACAATGCCTTCTCGTATCATACATTTTATTATAGGATATATAATTTTTCGAATCATTCATTTTTATTAGAAAAGAGATTCTTTTAACTAACCCCTCATTTTTTTGAATTCTTAAAGGTGGCGTCGAATCGACGCCACCTTTTTCTTTTGTCTATTATTGGAGAGATCCTTTTAACTTACCCCTCATAAAAACGTTTTAATGGAAATTTTCCATTAAAACAACAATATTATACTAAGACCAAGTTTTTTCAGAATTCAATGTCTCTTTGCATGTTTTTAAAACAGTTTCATAATCTTTTCCGTTTGAAAGTTCTTTTAACACTATCAAAGACAGATGACCGCAAATTGGAGGATCGTTATACTTTTGAATTTGTTCGGAATTGTATTTAATTTTTTTTTTTCCCAAGTATTTTACCAACTCCTTAGGGGGTGATGCGTTTCCATAGGAATCGAAATAATACTTTTCTTTTTCAGATTTTTTAAAATAACAAGTCCAGTGACTACCATTTTGATAAGAATTTTCCAAATTAATAATTCCACATTCAACGTGTTCGGATCGATCGGGGAGTTCATCCTTCATGAAAACACCTCGGAAATGTTTTATTTTAAAAATTTTCACGAAACGAGTTAAATCTAAATTACTCAAGGGTTGGTAGTTTTCCGTTTTTTTCTTTTTTTTAAACCGGCCCCAATACTTAGACTTTTTGCATTTTTAGCTAGTTTTTCCATCTCGAGATTATGACGTTTTATTTCGGCTTCTTCAGCGGCTTTATGTTTCGAGTCTATTACTGAATTTGCTACTGCTGCACCTCCACCTAATAACGCTCCAAGTGCTCCTATTCCTGCAAATATCAGTGGTAGGAATCCACCCGTGTGATTCAAATGTAGTTGTTCGTAATCCAAAGTTAACGTAATTCCTTTCTTTTTTTCTTTAGCTTTTTCAAATGCTTTCGATTGAGTTTCCCACAGACTGATTTTATGTTTTCCGTTTCCCGAAATTTGTTTCGCTGTAAAAAGAATTGTAACACTTCTACGCTTTTTGTAAGCGGCTTGTATTTTGGCTATTTGATTTTCGGTTAAATCTATCTTTTTCATGATCATAGTTATTTATTATAGTAAAAAATTTTTTTTAATAACGAACTCCCATACCAAAGAATCGTTTACTCCTCATTGCAACTCTCACTGCAGTTGCACCAGCTTTTTCTTTCCAACTCGCATCACTCGAGTGCATTCTTTCTTTTGCTACTTCCTCTAGTGCTTTATCTGCCACATGTCTTTCTTTGGTGTCTGTATGATCTCTGTAAGATATATCGTGTTGCTTACAGCCTTCGTCCAATTTATTAATTCCCGGATCTCCTCTTTTCAATCGTTTATCTAGTTTTGTAAATGGACCGCAGTAGTTGTATCCAGGTAAATGCATTTCGGGTGCGAAACCATCAAGTTTGTTCAACAATGTATTTAAAACTCCAGATCCGTTCTTGATGATTCCTTTCGGTAAACTGTTGACAACTTTCAACAGATATTCTATTCCTTTGGGATTATCTAAGTTTTTTTCCAACTGATCGTTTATAAACTTTACAATTCCTAATTTTTCATTGTGAAAATTGTTATTACCGGCTCGTTCTTGTGCGTACAAATAGTACAAACGCTGTTGCAACTGTTGTAAATTATCGATGTATTTATATTCCACAGGATTTTCCGTATACTCGATCAATCCAGATCCCGATTTACCTGCCTTCAATTCCTTCCAAATAGGAGCAATCAACTCTCTGTACTTTTTCCCCTTACTTGACTTTGGTAATCCCGTAGTTGGGTCATTCTTTTGGTATAAAGAATTCGTTTGAATGAGAATTTTCTTGTAAGTTTTCAAATCCTCTTGAGTGTATTTATCAGGATCAGGTCCTAGAGGATCAGTTAACAAACACCATAATCCGTGAGTTCCTCTATATTTTACATTTTGAATTATGAGATCGTCTTCATTTACCCGAATTTGTTTGTCTCCGATGTAAATTTTGTCCTCTTTTCCCCAGATGCCAAATTGTTTATCACCCTGTCTGATGTAAAGTCTCGCAATTGAACCAATTCCTTTTGGCCCTACACTACTGGATGGATACTCATTTAGATCTACCATGTCTACTATTGAGGAGAGAACGTTACTAGCTGGTTCAGCCATAGTTTCGCCAGCAATATCGTAGGTTTCAGTAGGATTTATTTCGAATGTGTTAGCTGGTCCAAAAGTTACAACTTTCTTTCTAGGAGAACTACTTGTCATTGGCTGTTGCGTGTATGGTACGATTTCCAACTTCTTTATATCTTCATCAGTTTGTTTCACTGCATTTTTCAATTCAACTAATTTTTCAGTGATGGGTGCGAACGTCTTTTCCTGAGTTTCTCTATCGTTAAATTTATCTACTCTTGCTTCTCGGAAAGCACGTCTCAACTCTTGTTCTTTTTCTCGAATTTTATTGGCTTCATTGACAGTCATTTCTTTAGGTTTCCTAAAAGTATTTCGAACTATCTTTTCAGATTTACTCTCGACAGTTTCTTGAAGTTTTTGGTTTTTGTCTTTTGGTTTGCCTTTTGAAGCATTTTTATATTTTGCATCTAATTTTTTTAATGTTTCATCAATCATTTATTATAGAATATATTTTTTTTAACGATTCACCGAACGTACGTTAAACGTACGTTGAACGGTAAGCGTTGAACGTTAAGCGTTGAACGTTAGGCGTTAAGCGTTAAGCGTTGAACGTTAGGCATTAAGCGTTAAGCGTTAAGCGTTGAGCGTTAAGCGTTAAAAAATATAATAGATCAAGATCTATTATATACACATTTGGTTAATGCTTATTTAGTTATTTCTAGCTGGAAATTCTTTCCGTATCGTCCACTCTCTTTTTTTAGTGTTGCGTCTATCGTTAGAAAACCAAATGTATCCTTCCAACATTCACCACAAATTTCTTTGAACCGTTCAAAAGTAAAATCCGATCCTACATACTCATCATAAATTGTTTTAATGTAAGCATTGCTCTGTTTAAAAATACAAAGAAAATTCACGTTATTTCTAATCAACTGTTTATCAACTTTAGTATAGGATTGAGTCAAATAAATGCACGAAATGTTTTTATGCCTACCTCTTACATAGTAATCCTTTATAATTTGCTGTTGTTGTTCATTCACACAATCATCGAAAACTATCAAACTGTTCGGTTGGCATTCATCTAGACCGATTAATTCATCACAGCTACTATAGAAATGAGCAATTTCCTTTCCAATTTTATCAGTTAGTTTTTCGTAAGCTTGTCTCAAGCCTTTATAAACTTGTTGTTCTAATGATTTAGAAAAAACATAAAAGTTTTCAAAGGGAATACCCCATGGTTCTGTAATGAGGTTGTACAACAATGTAGTTTTTCCACATCCACTCGTACCAATTATTAAACACCTAATTGGAAGTGGTAGTAAACCATCTCTCATACTAATCGGGTCAAACGGTGTAGGTTTTATGATATAGCTTTTGTTATATTTTGGATTCATTTTTTATTTATTTATTATATAATAAATAATGTTTATAAAAATTTCAGGAGATACACTAAGGTTTGAGAGTCCGATTCCACTCGATCCGAATAAAGAGTATCAGTTGGGCATGTCGGCTTTGTTGTTTACAACTAGGAAAACGTTTGAGATAAAAAACTTCGAGTTCGCTTACAGATTTGCTTTTCCTGATGGAATTTACGATCTAATATATAAAATCGATGGAACGTTCAATGTGAGTTCATTCAAAGCCAAGTTGATTAGTATTTTATCCAGTTTTCAAAGTAGTTTGTTAGTGAAAAAAGACACTATGAAAAAGTATTCTGAAGCTCAAGTGAAAGAAATACAAAAAGATATACAGAAAGTTAATCCGAATAGTTTGAAATTCGATCTCGAGCATTTAAAAGACGATTCTTACAGAATTGCTGCATACTTTCCCATGGACATGAGGATTGTGGATGAGGGGAATTTTTGCGATATATTTCAGTTGAAAAATTGTTTAGGTTCCGATAATTTGTTTAAAAAGAATACCAACTACGTATCAGAGAATAATCCGAAACAACTCGTTTTTTCTGACAACATAGTCGAATGGCATTGTAACATTACGGAATATAGCTTTACAAATCATGATGAACATCCCCATTTGCACGTTGAACACGAGTTATTACACGTTTCTTTCATAGAGAAACTAATGCCACCTAATACTGTTTACACGGAAAAACCAAAGAAAGTAGTTTTCATTCCACTAAGAAAAGGACTGAAAGAAATAAAAATGATAAAATTGTCAACAACCACGGGAAATAACGAACAGATTAAATTCGACGATATTAAAGCTTACTTGTTGCTGAAAAGTAAATAATTTGTATAATAAATAAGATGAACAACATTTATGAAAACCAAAAACCGTCTGCTCCTGCTTTTTAACAGTAAATACATCGGACTCGTCTGGCAGACGGGTCCGATGAAAAGACGAATACAGTGAGTTGTGTTTTTTTTTTATGAGAAAATCTCATAAAAAATTTTTTCATAGTACCTAAATAAAAAATTTTTTCATAGTACCTAAATAAAAAAATTTTTCATAGTACCTAAATAAAAAAAAAAATTATGTTTACTATAATAAAAGAATGCATCAATCTAAAAAGGTTTTTGATAAATATCAAGATGGTATTGTACGAAAACAATTCCAAACTTTCAATCCTTCATCGACTTTGAATTTAAATGCCGAAAACAAAAGGACTACTTTCAAAATAGAACTCTATGACGAATTTATTTGCAAAGATGTAGAATATTACATTTCTGGTAAATGTGTTTCAACCGATTCTACGAAACCATATAAAAGTGAAAACAAGGATGTAAGACTTGTTGATAATTTCGTTGCAAACTTATTTTCCAACATAGAAGTGAAAAAACATAATGTCGTAGTCGATGAAATTGAAAACCCGGGGATTGCAAGCACGGTTCAAGGTTATGTATGCCATTCAGGGCCAAAAAATTATAATGGAAACGTAATCAATTCGGGGTTCAACTCGAAAGCTATTGGTGGTGGAAATTTCAGTGCGAATGGTAACTTGGGTGATTTAGGTCTTGGGTTCTTCAAAGATTTAACAGTTCCAATATTCAAGGGAGGTTTTGAAATAACTTTTATTCGAAATAGTGATGATAACGTGATATTTCGATACAAAAAAGACACAGCAACTCCGCTTCCACATGATGGAAAAATAGAAATCACTTCTTTCGTTTTGAGAGTTCCGGTGATTGAATACGATAACGAATCTAAAGTAAATTTGATTACAGATTTGAAAAACATTCCGTATCAACTTCAATTTAAAAGTTGGCAATGCATAGAACATAAAAACGTTTCCGGAAAAACGTTGATGTTCGATGTAACTAACATTTATAGAAACGTTTATAATCCTCTCTGGTGTTTCATAGTTTTTCAAACCGATGTACTCAATGATCAGACGAAAGATAATGCTAAATTTGTTCATAAAGATGTTAGGAATTACTGGTTGGAAGTCGGTGGAAAAAGATATCCCGAGGAAAATTACAATTTGGATTTCGATGAAAATGATTTTTGTTTAGCTTATTCCGCGTATTTAGATTACAAAAAGTTAACAAACTCTCAAGACAATTTACCGTATCATGAACCCGAATTTTTCAACAGAGATTATCCGATTTTCAGTATAGATTTAACGGATCAACCTAAAAGTATTTCCGGTGGTAAAAGCAACATCATTTTACACGTAGAATTCAATAAAGCGGTAGCAGCACCTTCAGGTGGTTCAGAAGGAACAACGTGCTACGTTGTTTTAGTCAGTGGTTCGAGCTTCGTTTACAATCCAGTCAAAAATACGATAACACAAGAACTTGCTTAAAACCCCGTATTGTCTTTAACGTTAAAGAGGGGGAGCGAATTGCTCCCCCTCTTTAAGGAATTTTTTAAATGTTCTCGACTTGTATTCGACTTTAACGTTAAAGAGGGGGGGCGAATCGCCCCCCCTCTTTAAGAGTTTCAAAACTCTTTTAAATGTTCTCGACTTTAACGTTAAAGAGGGGGGGCGAATCGCCCCCCCTCTTTAAGAGTTTCAAAACTCTTTTAAATGTTCTCGACTTGTATTCGCCTTTACAACTAAAGTAAGAATGTGTATTTTTAATGGAGTTTACTCCATTAAAAAAAAGTTTCCTTAAATAAAACATGGAGGATGAAATTTATTGCCATAAATGCAAAAAACGAACAAAAAATATAAACGTGGAAATTGTACAAACCGTGAACGGAAGGTGGAGAATTGCTGCTAAATGTGTGAAATGTAAAACTAATAAAAGTAAATTCATAAAAAATCCGAATGAGGAAACTAACGTAGTTCCTGAAACTGAAGTTATAAATTTATCTGAAAACGAAAAGTTGGAATTTGCGAAGGAATTACATAAACCCGTTAGAAAGAAATTTCAGAAAAGGAAAATTGTTACTCATGGAAAAGATGATCTTTGGGCCGCGGACTTGATTATAATGAAACAATACGAGAATGAAAACAAGGGGTTCGGTTACATGTTGAATATCATTGATACTTTTTCAAAGTACGTTTGGTCAGTTCCATTGAAAAAGAAAAACGGAATGGTAGTTTCAAAAGCTTTCAAAGGAGTTTTGGAAAATGTAAAATCTCATAATCATTCTACTCCTAAACTCCTTCACACGGACAAAGGTTTAGAATTTGAAAATAGACTTTTCAAAGAACTTTTAGACGAGTATAAAATTAAAATGTATCACACGGAAAATTTAGAAAAATCTGCAATCATCGAAAGATTTAACAGAACTTTGAACCAAAAAATTAAAATTCGTTTCGAGGTGAATGGAAATAAAAATTGGGTCGATATTTTACAGGAATTAGTTAATGAGTACAACAAACAAGACGTTCATCGATCCATTGGAATGACACCTGCTCAAGTTGATGCGAGAAACGAAAATGAAATTCTGAGATATTTATTTAAAAAGAGTGGAAAAAATGTAAAAAAGAAATTTAAAATTGGAAATCGTGTGAGAATTACGAAATCAAAGAAAACTTTTGCAAACAAATACAAAGCAAATTGGACGAAAGAGATTTTTGAAATAAGTGAGATTTTAGAAACGAGTCCAGTTACTTATAAAATTAAAGATTTAAGTGGAGAGGAAGTCCAAGGATCTTTTTATCCCGAGGAATTACAACTCACGAAATTTTAAATTTTCCTACAATAAATATGTTCTGTTTGAACCTTTCATTGTGTATCGATAAGATATTCGTAATTATAATATTTTTAATAGCTCTAGTTTTCATTTACATTATAAATGAAACTGGAATCAATCACAGAATTATCGGAGCTTCAGAGCAGAGTTTAAAAGTATTCAAGATAAAAAATGTGTAAGAAAAAAAAGGTTTTATAGGGATTCCCTATAAAAACCCAATGTATAATTATTGTAAGTCTAAGTTTTGGAAAAGGAAATAACAATAAACAATAATAAACATTTTATTTTACATCGAGTAGTTTCATAAAAGAATAACTAGTAGATCGAGGCGCTCCTGCAGGAGCGCTTTGGGTGGGGAGAATCACATCACATCGTCCCGCGGTTCTCGAGGATCGCTTTTGCATTCAGATAAACAGGCGCTCCTATAGGAGCGCTTTGGGTGGGGAGAATCACATCACATCGTCCCGCGGTTCTCGAGGATCGCTTTTGCATTCAGATAAACAGGCGCTCCTATAGGAGCGCTTTGGGTGGGGAGAATCACGTCACATCGTCTCGCGGTCCTCTTTTACATTCAGATAAACAGGCGCTCCTATAGGAGCGCTTGGGGTGGGAGAACACGACCTTCTGATTCAATTCGTTTCCCAAAAATGTTTTATATTCTGTAATCTTTAACATGGATTCCACTCGTAGAACTGTTATTGGAAGTACAAATATTGATACTTTTGCCACTAAATGATACTACCTTTAATAAGGGTAGTATTAAAATGATACTACCCTTAATAAGATTATAACAACACAAATTCTAGCACTTGAATGTTTCCATCTGTTATTAAAGTTCTTGCAACTTCCTAACTTTCCACTTCCTCAATAAAGTCTATACACTCATAATACACTCACTATACACTCACTATGGTACGTTTTGTAACTCTGAAGTTCCAAATAAAAGCCTTAATCTTCAACAATAGCTAACCACAAATAATCTTTAGGTTGAAACGTTGTGTGTGCAGAGCGGGCCACGTCTAAAAGATAACTGATAAAATCCTCGGGACGCCTCTCCCTGTTGTCCTTGAGTCATATCGGTGATGAGCCATGCAACTGGTTCGCCGAACAGACGGTAGATTGCGCAACATGTCCCGTACACATTCCTGAACGTCCTTACATCTTGTTCAAATATGTTTTAATGGGGATTCCCCATTAAAACGAACAATTCTAAACTATTATTTTTTTACTGATCTAAAACCACTCTATCTTGAAACTCTCGAATGAATTCTTCACTTAAATTTTGCCAATTGTAAATCTCATTCCAATATCTTCTAAGTGAAATCCATTCCCAATCAACTTCGTTTTGAAATTCTCTGATGAAGTCTTCAGATAGTTTTTGGTTATATGAAATAAATTTCCAATCTACTTTATCTTTAAACTCTCGAATGAAATTTTCAGTAAGATTTTGAAACATGGAGATTGATCTCCAATCTACTTTATCTTTAAACTCTCGAATGAAATTTTCAGTAAGATTATGATACCTGGAGATCAATCTCCAATCTACTTTATCTTGAAACTCTTCAATAAAATTTTCAGAGAGTTCTCTGTTATAAGAAATTATACCCCAATCAACTTCGTTTTGAAATTCTCTGATGAAGTCTTCAGATAGTGTTTGGCTACATGAAATACATTCCCAATATACTTTATCTTTAAATTCTCTGATGAAATTTTCTGATAGGATTTGTTTAAGTGACACACTTTTCCAATTTACCTTGTCTCGAAAATCTCTTATGAAATCTTCAGAGAGTTCTCTGATATAAGAAATTAAATCCCAATCGATAATGTTTTCATACTCTCTTAATGTCTCTTCAGTTACTTTTGGGTACCACGAAATAGTATCAGAAAGAAAATCTATATTTACTGAAATGTTCGTTGCTTGACAAAAGTTGATATGATCAACCGGATGGGTTATTCTATCTCGGATTTCCATGTAAATTTCAGTTGGTAATACGGTTTTGTTATTCATCTTATATTTTATTATTATTTTCTTTCTTTTAAAACACAATTCCTTAAAGAGGGTGGGTCCAAATTAAAGGTGGACCCCTAGGGGTCCACCTTTAATAGTCTAGACTAGGGGTCGATATTTTCGAAATTTAGGACTATTTAGGGGTCGATATTTTCGAAATTTAGCTCCCTCTGATGTTTTCACTAGAAAAAAAAAATAATGAACGCCTTAAATTAAAATATTTTAACAACTTAGTATAATATTATTGTTTTAGTGGAAAAATTCCAATAAAACATTTTTTTTTTATTAAACTTAATAATTAAACAAACTTGATGTCGTGCATGTCTTTTCCATTTTTCGATTTAATCATTCCAGTGTAAACCAAACAAACATCACGTTTGAGTAAATCTAAAAACTCGGATTTTTTAAACGTAAGCGCATATCTTTCAGGTAAAAATACTCTGAAATTTTCCAAATTGGCAATTACACTCTCAGAGTTTTCCCGGGAGTATTTCGTTTTAACGAACTCAAAACTTAGAACCTTGTACGGTTTTCCAAGTTTCAGTTCTGAGAGTTTATTTGTGGAGCTTTCAAAATTAAATTTTTTCAATAGCTGTTCCTTATTCATTTTTATTATAGAATACATTCTTTTAACTAACCCCCCCCAAATGAAAAAAGGTCACTGGTTTTGATGTTTTGTGATAGAAAATTTTTACCAGGAATTTAAGTCGCTAAATGAAAAAGTCACTGGTTCTGATGTTTTGTGTTAAAAAATGTGTTCTGATGTTTTGTGTTGAAAAGTTTTATCAGGGGTTTAACAGAAAAGCATTTTTAACAGGGTTTAGCACAAAAGCAGTTGTAACAGAGATTGAAGTCAGAAGCATTTTTAACAGAGATTGAAGTCGGTGAGCCAGGATGAATATTCCGATACTACTTATATATATATATATATATATATATATATATATATATATATATATATATATATATAAGTTACGTACGCATATTGTGCTGACACTCAGCGTCTTTCATGCGTACTTGCAGTTTCCACCACTATCTCGTCGGAGCTTCTCTCCGACTGGTAATTCCCGAGTTTAGTTTCCGACCAGCTTCCAACTCGAGCGTACCACCTCACTCCGTTCTGTGTAAACGTAACCAAATTTCCAGTCTCCAATAAAGTTCAGTGCCTTTTTTAATAAGTGTTTCCCTAGAAACCCTCCTGTAACTTATATATATACACCAGTTATCAATAGTTGTTATTTTTCTGTTTTCAATAGAAAATAAGTGTACCTAGTACCTTCCTAATAAATCAAACCCTGGCTCACAGTAGTCATACCTGAACAATGCTGGTTTTTTAATTATTAGTTTCGCTAGTAGTTGAGGTATAATTAACATACCTTCCGGAGTAATCAACTGTCAGTGGCAAGTCGAGTACTGAAGCCCTTTCGATGTAGGTACGTAAATCATCTTCAGGTCTAAGAGCGGATACTAAAGTCAGTTTGAAAACTGGTACATATTTATGTCAAGAGTGAAGAAGTGGAGGCAGAATGATATGGCGGCTTCGCGACTGGGAGATACAGGAAGTGAAGGAAAGTGAAAGGTTGTTTTTCTGTCCTATGTTTGTATAATTATGTGCATCGTAAAGACAGGTATTTTGGCTGATGGTTTGTGAGTCTGTGTAAGTATGAGTTTGTCTGGTGGTTTAAGTAGGTTTTTGTTGATAATGCGTCCGCCCAGGGGTAGCGCGAGCAATATTCACTGTGATAGGAGTGGAGGGGGGGGGGGGATTTCCAACTTTGTGTCCTAGCATTTTCACACACACAAAAAAAATAAAAAACAATCAACCCTCCTCTCTTTAGGAATAGCTAATCGTCAACATTTAACAGCAGCTCTCCGCAAGTCAACATATTGAATATTAACATGAACCAGTAGCCAGGATTTGCCTTCCGCACTGATGCTTCGAACGGATTTTTGGCTGCACCAAAAAAGTCTTTCACTTGAACCCACTTTCCAACATGCACAGATTTTTCGTGATTGTTCTTGTAGCCATGACTGAAAATCGAACCACACACCGTACACTCCACGGTAATGAGCAAAAATATCGGAAACCAGGTTTCGAGTTTGAGACTTAGCATGGATAAGTAGCACCTGGTGGATGACTTTTCATCAATGAATTTTCGTTCTCGTTCCACTAGGGGCGTAGCCGATACTAAACATCCGTCACCCAGTAGCTGCCGCTAAAATTCATATCCATGCTAAATAAGTTCAGGACAGTGATTCACAAGTCGGATCCAGAAACGCTAACTGGGGTTATGTTTATCGTCTTGCATACCCAACTACCAATTTCCACTCTGCCTCGTGACTCGAGTTTGCCAACTCCGATTTTCTCGGAGCACTGGTAGTAGGAGGCTCCCCCCCCCCTCCCCCAAACCACCATGAAACCGGCCTTGCATCCGTTGAATGTGCGTAGTTTGTATATTTCTAAATTGTCGAGTATGTTGGTCTGTGTCCTATGTGTTTTGGGTGTAGTTAGAAGTGTCTGCATTTGCCGATGTCTGTCAGTTCATGTCCTTGGTCGAAACGTGGTTATTATTACCATAACTGGAGCTTCTTGTGTTGGGACTGAATGATGTAATATTTATATGTTATGTGCATATTGTATTGAGGCTGTGCCCTGTTTGTCTGATGTACGTGTGTTTACATGGGCATGTCAGTTTGTAAACTTCATTTCTGTCGTGTACAATAACTCTTCTTTATTTTACGTTAGTGTTGAGGTGGTTTCTGATGAGCTTCTGTAAGATTCTAGGGAGATAAACCTGTACTATTATTTGAAGGACAATGAGACAGGCGACTGCAATAGGCAAAACCCCGCACGACCATTGAGTCTTGCAAGAGGTGTCCACCCTGCGCCTTTCCCCACCATGGTCTATCAACTCGTTTGTTAGAAGGAGAGTGCTGTGAAGGATTATGAATATGGGTCGTACAAATGGAAGAATAACGCGTGTCCATGGATATTCAACCAACTGATTTCGATGGAATTTACAAGGGATGAGGAGAATCGGCCAAAGCTAGTACGTAACAATAGGCACCTTCTCAAGAGTGCCAGATTGCACTGAGACACCAAAAGTAAGTAGCTGGGAGAGGACAGTCTGCCGTGAGTCCCTTTTCAATTTGTACTGTTAAGATGGCAAAACGTTCGGAACGGTTGAAAACGGTCGGTTTTATTATAGAACGAGATTTTTACAAGTTTTCTATATCAACGTCGAACCAGAACCACACTACACTTTCCTAATTAAAGCGTCTCGTTTCTTGCATAGTAATCATCACATGACCACTGCGACGACCGTAGTAGCATGTTCCCTACACTCCTCCCTCCTCTTCTTTATGCTGTCCGCCACAGTACCTGGTAAGTCTGTCTGCGTGGACTACTCTTAAAGCACCGCGTGAATTGCGAATCCGGAACACGACATCATTTAGCCTTTTCGCTACTGTGTAAGGGCCCTCCCATGAACACTGGAGTTTTGGATTACGTCCTTTCAGCCTTCTTGGGTTGTGCAACCAAACTCTGTCCCCCTCCTGGAACCGAGGCATTGCAGCTCTGGAATCATATCGGCGCTTCATGTCTTCGGCCCGTATTTTCAGCGTTTCCCTTGCTGCAACGTGTGCTTCGTTGAGTCGGTCCGTCAGGTTACGAGCGTACTCATGAACCTCCTTCTCCTCGGGGCGTCTTCCAAACAATAACTCCAAAGGCAAAGTCAGCTCTCGGCAAAACATCATGTACGCTGGCGTGTAGCCAGTGACAGAATGTTCTGAGGCTCGGTATGCAAGTAATGCCACTGGTAACTGCAAATCCCAGTCCCGCTGGTGGTCCTGGACCATTTTGGAGAGCCAATCATACAGGGTTCGATGTAGCCTTTCAACCATTCCATCACTCTGTGGATGCAAAGCAGTGGTGCGCGTTTTATGAATCCCCAACTGCTTCAAAACATCTTGGAAAAGTGCGGACTCGAAGTTCCTCCCCTGATCGGAGTGGAGCTCTTCTGGTAGGCCAAACCTGGAAATAACATGGTCTATTAAGGCCCGCGCGACCGTTTCAGCTTGCTGGTCAGCTACGGGAATTGCCTCTGGCCATTTGGTGAAAAAGTCAACGTCAGTCAATACATAGCGGTTGCCCTGGTCTGTGAGAGGTAGTGGACCAAATACATCGAGTGCAATTCGCTGGAATGGGTACCCACTGGCAGATGGCTGGAGAGGGGCCCTTGCTGACTTTTGGCCACCACGGCGCCTGCCGCACTGGTCGCAACCGCGACACCAATTGCGAACATCCTGATGGATGCCTACCCAGTAGAACTGGCCCCGGAGTAGAGCTAAGGTCCGTTTCTCAACCAAATGTGCTGGTTCATGTGCCTTAAGAAATACATCTCTCTGCATGTCACGGGGAACTATTAGTTGAGATCGCCTTCTTTTCCCATCCGGGCTCTCCCAGTATCTGTGAAGAACTCCATTTTGGAGGAAAAGGGAGTCGAACATCGCCCAATACGCCCTAGTCGCTGCACTCAATCCTGTACTCACACCCCATGCAGGACGCTGGCCCGCTTCCAGCCACCGAATGACGGGTTTCAGGTGCAAATCAGCTAGGTGACGCTCACGAAGTGGTGCAGCCACTATGGAGACAGTATTGCAAGCCTCTGGCATGGCTAATTCAGGTTGCTCCCGCTGCTGCTTACCTTGCGCCACCATTCCGTTTTGCTGATCATCCCGCCGTTGACAATATCTGCACCCACCTGGTTCACAGGGTCGTCTGGAGAGGCCATCTGCATTGCCGTGAGTCGGGCCCCTTCTATACTGGATATCTAGCGGGTATGTGCCAATCCTTTCAATCCACCTGGCCAGCTGGCCATCAAGCATTTTGAAATTCATAAGCCAGCGGAGGGAAGAGTGGTCGGTCCGAACGCACAACTTGTGCCCACAATCAAGCCCATAGTGCTCAAATGCTTTGATTGCTTCCACTACCCCAAGCAACTCCTTTCTGGTAACACAATAGTTACGCTCAGCTCGGGAGAGGCAGCGGCTGAAGTATGCAACGACCCTCTCCTTCCCTTCCTGTACCTGGTATAATACAGCCCCTAATGCCACATCACTGGCATCTGCATCAATGATGAATGGAAGGTCCGGGCGGGCATAGGCCAGTACTGGGGCTTCCAGCATTTTCCTCTTGGCCTCCTCAAATGCTTCGGTGCAGTCTGCATTCCACTGTAGAGGGTCAGTCTGATTCTGTACCTGGTACAAAGGCTTCATGATTCTTGCAAATTGGGGAATGAAGGAGCGGTAATATGAACAGAAGCCAGTGAAGGCCCTTACTTCCTTGACAGACTGTGGCGTTGGCCACCTCTTCACTGCTTCAACCTTTTTCGGGTCTGTTCTGATACCCTCTCTAGTGACCATGTGCCCGTGATACATGGCAGTTTCCCTAAGGAATTCGCACTTTTTGAGGTTCAGTTTGAGCCCAGCACCTCGTAACAGGGAAAATAGTTCAGCTAGATACTGCAAATGTGTCTCAAATGTTGTTGTGTGTAGGAGGATATCGTCCAGATACACTTCTACAATCCCCATATCCATCAATGGTTTCAAGAGTGTCCGCATGATCCGTTGAAATGTGGCGGGGGCGTTGGTGAGGCCAAAGGGCATGACAGTAAACTGCCACAAGCCCTGGTTCGTGCAGAATGCAGTCTTGGGGTGGGCATTGGAGTGAAGAGGTATTTGCCAGTAACCACTCTGGAGATCCAGAGTGGTAAACCATCGACTCCTGTTAAGCCTCTGGAGTGTCTCGTCAATCCGCGGCAAGGGGTGAGAATCTTTCACTGTAGCAGCATTCAGTCGTCTGTAGTCTATACAGAAGCGCCAGTCCCCCGTTTTCTTTCGGACCATTACTACAGGACTAGCCCAGGGACTAGACGACTCCTCTATAACACCTGACGCCAACATCTCATTGACCATATCACTGATGATCTGTTGCTGCGCCGGAGAGGCCCTACGAGGGTTTTGCTTGATGGGGGGATGTTGGTTGACATCTATGCAATGTTCTCCTGTTGTGCAACGCCCTGGTGTGGAGTTTGGTTGCGCAACGGAAGAAGGCTGAAAGGACGTAATCCAAAACTCCTTGCACCCGTTGCCGCAGCCTTGCCAGAAACAGGCGTGCCTGACCCTGGGAGCCGAACCGTCTTGACAAGGACTCTTCCATAGTGGCAAGATTCCGACGATCTTCAGGGATGTTGCACACTGTAGCTAAGGCAGGGCCTCGCAAAGCGGCCATGAGCCGCACCCACGGGTGACGCAAGACGGGTGACATCTATACAATGTTCTCCCGTTGTGCAACGCCCTAACTGTAGCGGATCTCACGCAAAAGCATCTTCGTAACTCTGAAGGAAGCTCTTGAACTGTTGTAGCTGGGCAGGAGAGAGCCGCGGGGATACTCCCTCGCATATGGCTTCCAAGGGCTACCAGCTTCCCAGTCCCTCACTGCTACCCACGACATAGGTTGGGTTTTCCTCTATTCGTTGGGGTGATCGACCCCGGTATCTAATGCAATCCGCCCCAAACTTGATGGTTCCTCGCCCACTGTCAATAACACAGCCGTGGGCCTCCATAAAATCCATGCCTATTATACACGGCTCCCCAATGTCAGCCACCACACAATCATGAGCTACTGATTGACCATCTCCCAACTTTAGGCGGAAACTGGACTTCCCTTGAACTGGGATTGTTGAACCCGAAAGCATCCTGAGGCAACCAGTGGATGGTACTGGATCAACTGCCTGGATGCCACACAACTCCGGGTTCACAATTGTCCCTGTGGCACCAGTATCCACAATCATCTGGCATGGCTTCCCTCCGATGGACCCATTCAGCACAATTGAGGCTTGGTTCAGCTGGTACAATGGATGGCTTACCTCCATATCGTCCCCTTTGGTCCTTATATGTTGTTTTGGCCCTCTAGACCCAACCAACTTCCGGCCTTCAAAGTTGGTGGCTACTAGTTTTCCGCCTTTTCACTTTGACATTCCCAACGGAAATGGCCTATTTCTCCACATTTGAAGCACTTGAGGCCAGCCCGTTTCCTACGAAGTTCATCCCAGACCAATCGACATAACATGTCATCACCCGGTGATGGAGATGCACCATTGCCTCCTTCTCCCTCACTGCTGAGGAGCCGTAGCTGCTCACCTACAAGGCGCCTCACAACCATCTCATGGTCATTGTCGGACAGCGGTGCACTGTCCTGCCAGCTAGCTGACCTTACATCCCGCAGGCGACTTGAGCGCAAGCCTGCCTCAAGTATAGCAGCCCGAGTGACAGCATCTCTCAACGTAGCCGGGTCAGCGCTAATTACGAGTTCCCTTACCCGTTGGTTGTGCAACCCATTGATGAACTGCTCAATAGCAATGGCCTCCCGCGCCTCTTCACTGGGCATAGCCCTACGGGCCAGACTCTCCACATCAGCTGCAAAGGCTGTTCCTTCTTCCGAAACTCCTTGCACCGGTTGCCGCAGCCTTGCCAGAAACAGGCGTGCCTGACCCTGGGAGCCGAACCGTCTTGACAAGGACTCTTCCATAGTGGCAAGATTCCGACGATCTTCAGGGATGTTGCACACTGTAGCTAAGGCAGGGCCTCGCAAAGCGGCCATGAGCCGCACCGTCGCCGTAGACGATCTCCAGTTGTTCGCCTCAACAAATGCTCGAAACTGAGACCAATAGTCGTCCCAGGGGATAGTTCCGTCGTAAATGGAGGGACGAATGACGTCGACTCTTTCCGGAGGTACTTCATCCACAGGATTCTGGACCTGATGTCGTTGTCGTGAACTTTCTCTGAATGAACGAAACTCCCAAGCCAGGTCAGCAATCTGTTGGGCTAGGTTACTCGTTACTACTGGGGAAAGTTCATCCCGACTCACCTGCTCAGTGTCTCGGGGTTCTGCAACTACCTCACTCTCGTCTCCGTCAGCGGGGACGCCCCGGCGGCGCTGGAGTACCCGATCAGCTACTGACTGGTTTGTATCCATCGATCCTACTTCTGACACCAAATGTTAAGATGGCAAAACGTTCGGAATGGTTGAAAACGGTCGGTTTTATTATAGAACGAGATTTTTACAAGTTTTCTATATCAACGTCGAACCAGAACCACACTACACGTTCCTAATTAAAGCGTCTCGTTTCTTGCATAGTAATCACCACACGACCACTGCGACTACCGTAGTAGCATGTTCCCTACAGTACTTTACCCTACTACAATTTACATCGGAAAACTGTCTAATATCAGTACAATATCCAGGATAGTTGAAGACATTTGATTTGAAATGGAATTCAAAATAAAGAAATAAAAAGAGTTATTCGAAAAATTAATAACATAGAAACTTTCTTTTACATATGCAACTTTGTTGCATATAACCTGGGCCTGAGATGCATAGACCACTGTCGCCCCCAATGTAGAATCAAAGACCTCGAGTTTAGTTTGAAGAGACTCATGCTTGTTTCCAAATACTTTTTTTCAGAGGATTCCTAGGAGGCTAAATGTCACGACGTTTTGGTGAGAATCTGTGATAAGAGATGGCAGCACTGTCGGGGCCAAATTTTGTCTACTTCTCATTTGAGAACGGAGCGTGATATTTCAGTTCGGAAAACGGATTTCCCATTAATATTCACGTAGAATTCTGGGTAATTGGTTCAAAAAGTGAGCAAAATTTTTTGCTCACTGTTCCAAAAAAGTTGTTCAAATTTTGAACATTTTCAAAAAGTGGCTTAATAGGCATTTGCGTTGAACTCTAGAGAATATGAATCCTTTTTCACAATTTTTCTAAATTGACGGTAGCCGTCGGATTCTCGTTTCCAGGATTTTGGGTACAAGGGTCAAGATCGAGAGCTTCTGGCTCCTCGGGGGAGTAGAGAGATCTTGGCCACCTCAGACATTCCCACTTTTCAAATTCCCTGTCCTTATATTGAATGAACTGGATGCAGTAATAAACTGGCACAGGAAGTGTGCACATTTCTGTCCATGTTCAAAAAATTGTTACTTATGCACGTATTTGTTCACATTCCAAATTTTGGAAAGTGTTCTCACACCTACTTGCGCTATATAACACTACTTAGTTGTTTAAGAATGTGTGCAAATGTTTGCCCACGGTTCATAAACTGTTAGGTAGTAGGTGAATGTTCAAATTTCGATCATTTTTTGAAACGGGTATTTCTCTTAGTTCGTGGTTGCACTAAGGTTCAGAAAGTATGCTCATTTTGGCCCACTGTTCAAAAAACTTTAATTTTCGAAAGCGGCTTTATTTATGTTATTACTTACGTTATAAGAACCTTCTTCCAGGATTTGGTGGCAAAGGTCATGAACTGGAGCGTTGGTCTGTGGCTATCTCTATGAGGGCATTCAGAGTTCTTGGACGCCTTAGACATTCGCATTTTGAACTTCCCTTACATCCAATGAATTCGATGCGGTAGTAAATTTGCACAGAAAAACTGCTAATTTTTGCCCCCCGTTCAGAAATCGGTTTAAACTAATAGGTAAGAGGTACCTACCTATAGGAATGAATTTTCGTTCTTGAAAAGTGGCTTCATACCTAGTCACTCGTTGCAGTAAGTTGGTTCGGAAAGTACCTTTGGCGAATTTGAAACGAAATGTGTTTAGGTAGATAAGTACTGGCAATAATACTAGGTTTCACCATGCCTATGCCCTATAAATTTTAAAAAATAAATAAATAAAATAAACTCACTGTAGGTCGAGTGCCGAATGAAACTGTGCATATTTGAAGTAAGTAATCACAAGGAGTCAAATATTATGCATCTCGAGGATAACGTTCTTGTATGCATTTTTGGACCTCAAGTCCACGGCATAATAAATGGTTTTTATGATTACTATAACAACAAAATATTCTTATGTGGGTAAATAAAATAATGTGTATTTTTAGGACAAGAATTATTAGGATTCAAATTGATGTAAATTGCTCCACGGGTGGTTCCCTGATGGACATGCAACGGTTTTTTCTAGGGAACCACAATGGTTTATAATCATGTACCTAATGGGGATTGTGGATGAACCCACGGCGCAACAAAATATTATGCACTCATCACCCCACGCCTCAACAAAATACCATCCACCGCAACGCCTATTCATGCTGAGGGTCCAATTTTACGCATATTTACGCATGTTTAGAATTTCGAGGGGATGTCCAAAACAAGGTCACGTCAACGGTAAAAGAATTACTGGTGTAATCCGCGCTCGCCTCTAGTGAACTGAATCCTGAATGTGCAGCTGTGCTGTATGCTCATGAGAGGGAGCGTGGTGATGATGGAGGGGGGTGGGAAGGGGGTATCGAAAATAATTGTAGGACTCTAAGCCCTTCTGAGAACGCTTCGAAACAACCTGAAGAAAAAAGTCGTTTGGGAAGAGGCACGGTGAACCCTCTTCAACTAAGAAGGAATTATTCGTATTCTGGTTATCGTTATCTACAATTTATCTACAACTAATAATCATTTTAGTACCCTTCATAATTTTTATTGCAGAAGATGGTTACTTACTTATCCTTTCCAGGATGTTCAAAATTTGAACCGATACTTTCCTACTCAACGGTTTATTGAACAGGGGAAAGAAATGTCAACTTTCCAAACGAACTAGTTTACTTGAACTAATTCAAATTATAAAAACGCAGTCACGACGGTTGCTTTCCTATATCTTAAAATTTAGTAGGTACCTACTCGGTTTTGTACTTTCTAAAGAAGAAATTAGTGAATAGGTATTTTATGAGACAAGCTACCTTTCAAAAATGCTCAACATTTGAACAGATGTCAGACAGAAAAAGGTGTGAGAAAGAAGGAATTTTTTGGACCGAAAATAATTGCAATGTCCGTCCGCCGTATCATCCATATCTACTTTATTTTCGGTCTAATAAAATTCGTTCTTTCACAGACAGGCTCCATTTGGGCCCTAGTTGTGTTCCGAAGCTTTGCAGCCCGATCGCAAGATACGGTATGGTGAAAAATAGGGTTTTTTGGTGTTTTAGTAACATGAGCTTGTGGGGTATCGTTTTACAAGTTTTTTAGGGCAGGCAGACCGAATATGAAGTCGATTTTGACCAAAGAATGGAAAATTGAGGTTCTAACGGAGATTCAGCCTTAAAACTACATTAAAATTTTGTCTAAAATCGTCATTCTTCCGCACACATCTCCATTTGGGAACACATTTGGATCCTAGTTGTGCTCCGAAGCTCGGCAGCCCGATCGGAATACCCCAGGGGCGTTATGGGAGAAAAATGGGTTTTGATGGTCACAAATATTTTTTGCCAGTAGAATTGGGTCAAATCTAACCTTTGATGTGACCCGCCGGCCTGAGAACCCCGAAGGGAAGTACGAATTATTGTTGTTTGGGAACACCTGCGTCACAGGAGCCAGCCACGTGTTCTCCTCGTATATTCACTTCGGTCCATTAACGATAGGTACCATTTCATGAACCATACCATACTTAAACATATCATGTTTGTTGTGCCTGACTTGCTAGGCCTGAGGGTCCCACTTGTCACTATATGAATTACGCTCTGTTTTATTGCAAATGAACTTTGTAAGCTTGTTAAGAAAGCTGCTGTGTTGCCTTACAAATTTCCACATTGTTAACTCAGTTATTTACTTATTAATACTTTCATGCAGTACTAACGCTTTTTTTTTACAGTACCTAGTAGGTAGCAAACAGGTTGTGTCACCTACGCCACAGAGGGCCACTTGGTATTAAAGTAACCACTAGGCCAGGTGTTACCAGGCCTCAGCAGCTTACGTGTCACCGAAGTTGAAGCTGGCCCACGTGTCACACATTCGGAGAAAATTTACTATAATTTCGTGGTAACGGTTAAGATGTTGGGTACAAAATCGGTAAAAATGGCTTAATTCAATAAATATGACCTAACATAAATATGCCAAATGTATTGGTGTCTTGAGACGTTAAAAGTCTGTTTTATTAATGGATGCTATTTTTCAGAAAAAAGGCACAAATTCAAGTTTCTTAGGGCTAAAGCTTGCTGCAAATAGCTTTAAACTGCCAAAAATTCATAAATATTGAACAATCTCCTTGTACATTCAAATCTCACGTGAGGCTCCTTGGTCTGAGATCCACTTGTTCAAGATATTCGATAATTTCAATTAGTTGTTGCTAAAAAATTCATGTGTGCGGACTGAAATAATCCAGCTCTTATTCGAAGGGGGAGGGATGATAACAGATTCATGGACTATTATTCTCAAGTTGTCGGAGGGTGGGAAATTGATAAGCGATCTTGTTGCAACTTGGCCGACTTCCTTTCAGCGTAACACCATTAGCCAAGCACAAGGGATCTAAGGCCTGAGTGGCAAAACGGGGTTAATCCTTCTATTTTGGCCGGCATGAATGATGGATGTCGTTCGGTAGAAGAATAGGGGAGGGAACTAGAAATGTTTGAGGTAAGCGGTAGGTTTGTTGGTTCGGTTGGAGCCTTGTTTTTTTCGAATGAGGCGGAAAATTAATATCATAACGATTGCGTCTCTTCACCGAATGGCGCTTTTACCATTTCAAAACACTAATATACCTACTAATTTAATACTAATCTCAGTACTAATATTAATATTAATATTAGTAATTATATTAATACTAATATTAGTAGTAATATTAATACTAATATTAACAATAATATTATTGCTGATAATAATACTAATATTAGTGCTCATAATAATACTAATATCAGTGTTGATATTAATACTAATGTTAGTTCTAATATTAGTGTTGATATTAATACTAATATTAGTTCTAATATTTTATTTTATTTTATTTTATTTTAATTTTTTTTTATAGTACGGCTAAGCCAATTTACAAGAGTTGAACAAAGGAGTTGTAAACTCAGGAAATAATAAATTAATAATTAAATTATAAGAAAAAGTCAACCAAACTTCACTGGCATTGGTGATCTGAAAAATGGCGCCTGAGGGAAGACGATGGATCGGCAAAGAACTCGAATGACGAATTCTGGAGGAAGGCATTGACTGCACGTGGCATCCGGTAAAGGGGGCGCTGGAGCATGTTGTGGTCGCAGCAAAGGGGACGTGGAACAGCGGTGTATGGCGGGTAATGTTGAAATCAATCCTGGCAAGCAGAGCAGGACAGTCCAGCATGCCATACGCCAGCCTGTGGTTGAACGCCACATCTGCCAGCAGTCTATGGCTCTCCAGACTAGGGAGGCCATAATCCGCCGACAGCCCTGCGTAATCCACACTATCGGCCGGTATCCCCAACTTAAAGACGACATAACGAAGGAGTTTGCGTTGGACCCTCTCCAGCCTGCCCTTATGCATCCCATAGAACGGGGACCATACTGGGCTACCGTATTCCATGATTGGGCGGACCAAAGATTTATTTGGTCGTACTATAGCCTCGACAGAGGAAAAGTGCCGAGTGCGCCTCTTCAGGAAACCCAACATTCTTAATGCCCTTGCCACCACAACATGCACATGGTGGTTAAATGAAAGCCTCTGGTCCAGGAGCACACCCAAGTCTTGCATCAGCTCCAGCCTAGCGAGAAGTGCACCCACAATCATATATGAATGATCGATGCACTCCCGGGATCTTGTGTAGGATGCGACCGTGCACTTTGCAGGATTAAGAGACAGGTGGTTCTGCCAACACCAGCCCAGAAGAGCTTCGAGAATACACTGAATCCGGAGGCAGTCAGTGGAAGACGAGATCGTACCATATATTTTCAGGTCATCCGGAAACATAAGTACCCGCAGTCCATCTTTTGAAAGGAGGGCACTGGTGCTGTTGACTAGCAATGTGGGAACCCTGCGGAATACCCGAGGAAGCATAGAATGGCAAAGATAGCACACCCTTCAACTTAACTCTGAGGAGTCTGCAGTCCAAGTAGCTAGCAATCCAGTCGAGAAGGGCACCGTGCACTCCAACCGATGATAACAAGGCAATGATGTGCTTATGGGAAACTCGATCGAAGGCCTTGGCAAAATCCACTGACAACACATCAACCTGCAAGTCCTCCTCGAAATTCGACATCACAAAGTCAGTGAATTCGATCAAATTGGTGACCGTGGATCGGCCCCTCATGAATCCATGCTGTTGGGGTGCACATGACTGGAGAAGAGAGAGGTCAACAACTCGACGACCAACTTCTCCAACATTTTGGGGATTGATGAGATGGTGCAGATACCTTTGTAATTATTCGCCAACGATCTACTGCCTGATTTATGGATTGGTGTGATGTATGACTCCTCCCATCTCACTGCGAAACAACCTGTTGCAAGCAACTTATTGAAGAGCCCAGTCAGAGGCCGAACGAGTGAGGCACTACAGGACTCCAGAATAGCCGGAGGAACCCCATCCGGACCGATACCCCCATGAGAATTTAATGATGAAATGGCCCGGGACATGTTATCCTCATTCAGTTGTATGAAGCTGATGGACACAACATCGGAACAGCTTTACACAGGGTCATATGAGACTGGAGCTTAATAAACGCTCGAAAAAAAGGAAGCAAACATCTGTGCACATTCGTCAGGTGTTGACGCACACTGACCATCCAAGAAAATACAGTCTGGGAAAGCATTCATGCCGTCTTTATAATTAACAAAGTTCCAGAATTCTTTCATATTAGAGCGTAAAGAGCATTGTACCGAGTCACCATGGTCTTTATAATCGAGTTCCGAGATCACATTACACTCCTGCCTGAGACTGGAAAACTTGCCGTAATCATTATACATTTTCCACCTAGCATGAGCTAATCGCTTCAATTTCGTTAGTGAGATCTTTTCCGAGAACCACTTCGGGAATTCGTAATTCAAGTGTTTAGTTTCTGGAACATATTTCTGTATACCCGAAAGAACGATTTCGTAGAAACGATCTGTCGATTTCTCCAGAGGTAGAACAGAGATGAAACCCCAGTCTTGCATGAGGAAGAATTCATTCATGGTCCCATAGTCACCAAGCTTGAAATTGAACTTGAATCTGTCTGGGGGGGGGGGGGGGGAAGCTCATGAGTCGGCGAGATCTGCAGCACCATTTCGATGGGAGAGTGAGCCGGGTCAACAGCAACAAGTTCAGCGGATGCCTTAAGGATGAAATGGTCACGATTTATATCCGACAACACCAAATCTATAAGGGTAGGGTCAAAAGGCCGATTCTGGCGCACTAGTCCCGCAGCCACCTGACTCATCCCCGGTGAGCATGAGTTCAGTTCCGCCAGATTGTAATTTTCATTCAGCTACCACCACCTATACGTAAAAAAATAGAGAATTTTGCGACATCGTCACGGTCAAACAGCTGGCCCGACATGAACGAGTTTTTCTTTCATTGTTGGTGGTATATTCCTCTGTCACTTGATTAGGTATATATTTGTTAATATAATCGGACAGCTTGACGGATTTCGACGAAAAATGCTTGACATGAACAGTTCGAGAAGGTGCGAGAGACTTAAGCAGATACTAACGCAGTATTACCCCCCCCCCCCCCCCCAAATAGGTGAAAATTATCGAAATACTAGCTAAACCCAGCAAAAATTGTTCAATATACGTAAGTGGAGGAAAGATTCAGCGGGTATTATTTTCTCCAATGTGTTAAGCTGGAAAGTAACTATGCTTCGAAAATTCGCTCAGTAGGTCATATGACGTACCTAACTTTTATCGAATAATTGAATTATTCTGTTGATAATTTAGTTAATCTCCGACATCAGGTGGTTCAAATAACAGAAGTCGGGTTAAGTAGATACTAGTACGTCCATGATAAACTAATAAAAATGTCTACTTATGTTGCTGTCAACAGAGTTGTTACAGAAAATTGACGTATACAGCGTCTTTTCATAATCATCTATATCAATGTATTTTTTAAATGAAACTTTTTTAACGCCTTTGGCTCGTTTTTTAACATCATTTTGCGTGCTAAGCACGTACATTTTAGATCTTAGAGCAATAAACTTTAGAATTATATCACCGTTCACTTCATCTTTGAATTTTCCTCATTTCTTCTTATTAGTCAATGAGTAATTGGGATGACTAGGGGGATAGTCTGAAAAGTC
This sequence comes from Leptopterna dolabrata, assembly GCA_954871275.1. Lineage (NCBI taxonomy): Eukaryota > Metazoa > Arthropoda > Insecta > Hemiptera > Miridae > Leptopterna > Leptopterna dolabrata. The sequence goes on from OX940974.1 coordinate 77,406,037, forward strand.
CATATGTTCTTGTAGATCTAACATATCCTTGTACACGTCATCAGTGATTATATGATGCACGAATGAATCTGTGTCCATCTACATAAGTTTCAATTTCTGAACACCATATTTTTTCTGCATGACCTCGTAATGAAAATCACACATTACAGTTTTACTTATGTCCAGAATCGATTGCCCCAAATAAACCGGTTTATCAAATTTTATCGATTTTTTAGCCATTTGAATTAAAACAAGATTTTCATTATAAATTGTTCGATCGACAAGATTGTGCTTTGCAATGAGTTTTGTTAAAGATTTAGGGTTCGTAATTAACCGCAAATCTATTATATTACGGATTTGCTGCATCAATTTACCAAAAATGGAGTTGTTTAGAAGCTTAAAGAGGTCTTTTTCAAAATCATTTTTAGCCTGTTGGCACAGCTTAGTGTTGAAATCGATGTATGGCTTTAGCCATGGTGCCTGATTAAATTGAATTGCTCTATGGATTTTATTCAATTTCAATTCGTTAACAAGCGCTTGTTTCAGATTCCTATAATGCAAAACGTACGGTTCTCTTGGGTTGAAATGGGGTATCAATTTTTTAATTTTGGTATGAGATTCGGGTAAAGATTTTAATGTTGCGTCATTTAGTTTGCTCATACTATGTTTCACCCAACCTGTTAGTGGCGGTGGAGTTATGGACTCGGGTAAAAATGGCAAGTCATTGTGAGCACCATGAAGTTCTTGTGGATAGGTTATATCAACTTCAAAAATAAACCCAATCTCATCACCATCCTTCAAATCTAAAATGGGAATTTTTTCCGGGTTGGTAACCCACTTAAAACCCTCATATGGCAGGTAATCGCTCATTGCTAACTCGTATAAATTACTCGCATCCATATACATGATGTAGGATTCATCTTTGTTGGGATCATAAGACCCAGGACTCGAATATCTGTTGTTAGCTGTGGCAAAGCGATGACTTGCTTGCACTAAACCACCGCGTAACCCACGCTCCCACAATAAAAGCATGCCATAGTCTTTCAGTAATTCGATTTCCATTTTTGTGTACTTCAACATTGCATCCCAACTGAATCCTGGTAGCGTGAAATAATATATTGGATCTAATTTATGTGATTCCAACATCGCATCTCTAAATCGCTCATAAACGTCACAAAGCAACAAAACATCTGTTTTGACATACTGATCACTGTAATCGCCTAAATTCTTGCACTCAAGAATGTCCCACACTTTCTGAGCATGCAAGTTATAGTAGGTTCCTTGGGAGTTGACTTTTTAAAAAGCACGAACTGGGAATTTACAAGTGTTCTTTATTTCGGAAAATACACGGAAGACTTCGTAGCGGTTAAATTACGGGGAACACGGAACACAGGGTTGATCGTACAGCAGCGAGCCGAGAACTGAAAGTTCGAGCTTGCTCGCAGGGGTTATATCGTCTATCATGACTGCGTCAGCAGTAAGTGTCGGTCGGGCGCTATAACTCTTCCCTCCTTATAGAAAAAATTGAAATTTAGAAGAAATTTCAATTTTTCAATTTCGACGAACAATCATGACATACTATACAACCTTACAGTAGCATAAAATGAAGTGGACACAGCTTGGTAGAAATTTTGTTTTACAATTAATTACAATACAAGTATACGATTAATCCGATCAATTAATTAAATTACAATATAATTATACGATTGATATAATCATATACAACCAATACAACAATATAATTGTACAATCAATGTAATTATAGAACAATATAAACATAATAACGTATGATAACCAGAATTGACAACATAACGATGGTAAACAGACGTAAAACTGACATAATTTTATGAACATGATAATTTGAGTTTCATTTTAGGGGTTATTTTGTGAATTTGGAACGTTTCTTTTATGTTTATGGAAACGATATCCTGTGTACGCAAAGAATGATATAAGACTGACGTACAATAGGATTGTCCAAGCACTGGGAGATATATGACTTATTATGAGTTCTTTCGTACTTGGTATGGTGATCGAAGGGGGTGATAATTGCTTTAGGTTTCTTAATTTCGTTATGGCAGTGGGTTTCTTATTCACATCCCAATTATGCTTTTGGAACATGACCATGGAGGGGGTGTGGTTACTGTGGGAGGGTGGAGTCGTTAAAGTTTGATTCCTGTATTCTATGGTGCTCTTGCCCGGGGAGATAAGGAAAATTCCGTGGAGGGTCTTGAATTGTATATTATCATGGAGGATAATTTTTATCTGATCTTCGTAGGGGAATAGAAAGACGTAACGGTTTGTTTCTTCCAAGAGTTCCACGTGATTTTGCGGTAGGTCTAATTGAATTAAGTCGCAGCGACCGTTGATACCCTTAGTGAGAATGTCTGACTCGCAGTCATGTTCACCGGATAGCTGAAGGCTGTTAGGGCATAAGTAATAATCACGTCCGTATTCGCACGGTTTGTCGAGAAATCGTATCTCGTTTTTGGATTTTAGAGCATACTTGGCAGTGGGTAAGACAGTTGCATAATAATTGGGGATGAAGGTTGGTAGGGATTGAAGGAGAATCAAGTCGTAATGTGCAGGATGGACGATGGGGACATCCAGGAAATAGACGATTTCCTCGTAGCCTATGAAGCATGTTACCTTGATGTGATTTTGGATTTCCCAGAGCGCTTCTCCTTCAAAGAGGGGTAACCTATCACCATAAAATGGTATTAAGTTTCTTAGGATTCTCTGTAGGGTTTCTGGTTTAATAATACTAGGGTGGAGTTTGCCTAATTTACAAAAAGTGACTGAATTTTCTATGTCTTGGGTCAGATCTGAAATTATTTGTAGCAACAGTAGATTATGCTCGAGTGCGTTTTCTACCTGTCCTGCATGGGTTGCAAGGGAACTTGCTTCCTTTAATCGCTCTATTTCGAAGGCCAGAATATCGTGATTGTAGTTGATATCTAAGATGGTCCTGTTCAATTCTTCTACAAATCCTTCGTTTATTGAGTAGTGATGACTAATTTGTTGGGACAGTATCTCTTGGTTTGTGTGTAGGTGTTGGAGGATCTGATTAAATTTTTCCTCGTCGTTGGCGTCTAAATTTCCCGTGATAAATTTGATTACGGAGCCTAAACCGTTAAGCAGTCCTCGCCTCTGACGGCGGGGTAAGGTTGAAGCAAATAATCTTCCTTCTATTATTTTTAGCATATGTTCAATGGCTTGAGTTCGAGTTCGAACTATCTTTTGGACTTCGCTGTCAGTTTCTATTATCTGGTTAATGTCCTGGAAATGGGCTTTAATTTGGTTTACTTGATTGAGAACTCCTCCGAGCTGGTAGTAGTGAGTAACAGTGTGGTAATAGTGGATCGTTCGGGCGGAACCTAATCGAATGGGCAATAAACCTAAATTGGAGGTAATGTTTTCAATTTCTAATCCTTTGGTAACTAGTATAGTCGAGAGTGATAGAAGAACGGTGACGGCAGAGCGGCTGTCCATAATCCGGACGTGGTTCAAGTCAGTAACGTCCTGGAATATTAAGGATCATGAGCTAGAGTCGGAACCAGAGCTGGGTGGTGGGGAGTGGTAGGGTTTCCTTGCTATAGGAACAGGAATTCCAGAAGTACTGGGCTGAGGGGAGTCTATACGAGATAGCCTAGCTGGAGGGGTGTCTGGTGGTATGGGTAACGCTTTACGAGGGAATCTAGATGGAGGGGTGTCTGGTGGTATAGGTAACGCTTTGCGAGGGAACCTGGATGGAGGGGTGTCTGGTGGTATGGGTAACGCTTTGCGAGGCAACCTAACTGGTAGGATGTCCGGTGGTGCGGGCAATGATCCCTCAGGAGAAGGTAGAGGAACTGGGGAGGGAGTTGACTCCATTCTTGGGATTCTGGAGAGGTCTTTACAATGTCGTTTTGGGGCAGGGCTCGACGAGCTCGTCTCTGAAGGAGGCGGTCTCGAGTTGGGTGGCGACGGTAAGAGTCTATCCCGCTTTTGGCTGTTAGTCGGTGGGGGAAAGGAATAGGAAGTGGCCGTTTGGGGAATCGTGGGGAGGTTAACGGGTGAAGGGAAACTGTCTTCGGAGGGTGAGTAACTAGAAGAACTAGACATCGGGGTTTGTGGTACTACTCTGGGCCGTTTGATGTTAGACATGTGGATCTTTGGTTGGGTGTTAGCATGCCGGGGTGTTATTTCGGCCGTATGCTTGGTTTTGTCCACGGACTTCACCTGTTCCAGGTTATACAGGGGTTTGGTCTTACTTTGAAGTTGTTTGGTCCTTACATAAACAGTGTCAGGGATTTCTGGAGGATCTTCCCGAGTAGCATTTCTGTTTTCCATTACCCTTTCCTTGAGTTGTGTGCCATTGTCCTTAATGTTTTGGTAGAGCGCTTTCATTTTTTCGCGGTGTTTGACGAGGTAATCGTTGGCGAGGCGTTCGTCCAAGTTTAACTTGAGGAGGTTTTCGTCTGAAATGTGACCTTGGATTATTTCGAACGGGGTCAGGGACGTTGTAGAATGGATCGAATTGTTGTATGCGATCAAGGCATACTGTACCCGGGTTTTCACATCGTCTCTTTTGAATGCTTCTTGGCAGTTCAGAAGCCGGAGATGTTCAATTACGGTCGAGTGGAATCGTTCGACAGGGCCATTCGAATCTGGGTGTTGGCTCGATATGAAGTGAGCATCAATATTGTGGTTAGCTAATAATTCCTTGACTAGGGAAGAGTTTAGTCGGCCGCGTTATCGGAAATGAGTTTTTTGGGAATGCCATGGTGCGAGAAATATTTGAGCAAGGCTCGAACTACGTCGAGACTAGTATTAGTCGGTACCATGTACATTTGGGCGTATTTGGAAAAGGGGTCGAAAACGGTCAAGAATTTTGTTCGGTCTATGGTGATTTTGTCAATGTGCAGGGTCTCGAAAGGCCGGGATGCCGTGGGAGTCAAGTTATATTTGATTTTCAGGGGATGCCTGTCGTACTTAGTTCGCAGGCAGACGTCGCATTGGTTTATGAAGCTCTGAATGGTTGCTTTCTGGTTGGGCCAGAAATAGCTTCGTTTAAGATGTTCATACGTCTCAGGAATTCCTCGGTGATTAGTCTTACCTACATGATAGGACTTTATGAGTTCCTGGACGTCCTCTTCAGACTCAATGTCTTCCAATAATTTAGGAAATTTGGCCATGAGGATTTCTGACTCCTTGAATGTGCGAGTCATTATGGCAGCAAATCTCTGGAAGAATCGATCGTCTGGATCGTCATGGAAGTAGATCGCATAACGAACTTGGGGCCTGACATACTCCTTGACGAACTCGACTATGTCCTTGTCCAGATGGTAGTGGGATAGTTCTGCGGTCACTCGGGTTTTGGTGGAATTAAAAAGGTGCTTTATTGAGGGTTTCCGTGGCAGTGAGGTCACTAATTTGAATATTATCTGATTTTTGGCCTGGTTAACAGGTCCTTCTCTTACGGGGATTGTCATGGGCGGTATGTTAGTGGTAGTGTGTTCGGGGGCCGTCAAAGAGGGAGCTTGAGTGTCGGCGTGGACATCTAGAGATTGATTGCTTCCTCCAAGTGCTTGCCTAGAACGCGAGAATGTTGCCAGTATTTCGGAAATGGCTCGATTTTCGTTTTCTGCGGTTCTGGGGGAACTAGGGGCTGCGAGGAGTGCGTCTAGTTGCAATTCGGGGAGTTCCATTGGAATGCTCTCAAGCAACTCCTCGATATTGATCGGTGACAAGGGATTTGCGGCTGGTGGATCTGACTCCAGGTGATTAAGCTCAATTCGAGAGAGAGCGTCAGCTACATAGTTGGACTTTCCAGGGGGTGGATTTCGAAGTTAAAATCACTGATTTTCAACCTCCATCGATAGAGTTTGGAGTTGGGGTCCTTCATTGCAAATAACCATTGCAATGGTATATGGTCAGTGAATAACAGGAACTTCTGCCCGTATAGATAGTGGCGGAAGGCCTTCAGGGCATTTAGTACTGCAAGAAGTTCCTTTTCATTAGTAGCATATTTTTTCTCTGTCTCTGAGAGCGTTTTGCTGGTATAAGCAATTGGGAGATCAGAACCGTTAAAGTCTTGGCTCAAGACAGCGCCTGTAGCAAAATCGCTTGCATCACAAGTCACTCTGAACTGTTTGTTAAAGTCGGGGTATTTTAATATTGGGTCATTGCAAAGAAGCGTGGTACAAGTTTTGAAGCTTCTTTCGAATTCTGGGGACTTGGATGTTATTTTCCCATCCTTTTTCAAGGCGGAGGTCAGGGGTTTAGTCAGAGCAGCAAAGCCCTTGATAAACCTACGGTAGTAGCCAATGAGCCCTAAGAACCTTTTGATCTCGGTTCTTGTGCGAGGCATTGGGAATTTTTCGATCGCACGTATTTTCTCGGGGTTTGGTTTGACTCCATCGGGGGTTACTACGTGACCTAGATATGCTAACTCCCTTTTCAGAAATTCCGTCTTGTCTGGCTGGATTTTCAGGTTTGCCTGTCGAAGACGGTCGAAAATTTTCCTCAGACGAACAACGTGTTCTTGCCAACTAGCCGAGAATATTAAGATATCGTCGAGATAAACCAGACATATCTCATTATTCAAGCCCCTCAGACAGTTGTTCATCATTCGTTGGAATGTAGCCGGGGCGTTACACAAGCCAAAGGGCATTCTGAGGTATTCGTAATGTTGGTTGTCAGTGGAGAAAGCGGTTTTGGGAATTGAGTCTTCATCTAGTTCAATTTGATGAAAACCTTGTGCGAGGTCGAGGGTCGAAAAGTAATTGCGACGGCCAAGTTTGTCGAGGAGTTCGGATATGTTAGGTAGGGGAAACCGATCTGAGATCGTGGCTTCGTTTAATTTTCGGAAATCGATGACCATGCGATATTTGGTTTTTCCTGAAGCGTCCATTTTCTTTGGTACAATCCAAAGGGGCGCATTGTAGGGAGAGTTAGAAGGGCGTATGATTTTCTGGGCAAGTAGGTTGTCAACTTGTTTGGCCACTTCTTCTTTATAAATGTGGGGATACCTGTACGGTTTTACAAAGATGGGAATTTCGTCCTTTGTACGAATGTGGTGTTTGACCTCATTCGTGAAAGTCAAAGGACCTTCACTCTCTTGGAAAAGATCTGCATAGTCATGAATCAATTTTCTAATAGCCTTGTTCTCTTCGGGGTTTAGGTGGTCTAGTCTAAATTTCGAATAGTCTATCCAACGGTTTTGCTTACAGGAGGGGGAGGTGTCGCAATAGTTGTTAAGGTTGTTTTCGGGTTCCTCATTTTTAAACTGTCCTTTAGGGATTGGTTCTGCATGGATTGGGTGAGTCAAGTGGAACCTAACAGGTTTTTCTTCTGAGTTCGTGACGTGTACAAATGCTTTTGAGTTCTTAACCCTCACTATGGCTGATGGTATTTGCAAACCAGGGAAATTGATAGAGTCGATCAAAGCTTCGCCATTCTCGACATTACCAATCTCTACCTGTACCTGCTGAATAGTCCTGGCATCGATTAGGAATGACACAGTATTTTCCTCGGGGCACAGACATCCGTTCGCAAAGTAGAGGGGTAAGTTGACGTTTGGTGTACGCAGCAAGTTATTTTTCAGGTCCACGGAAGCATTTAGTGTCCGTAAGTTGTCTAGTCCCAATAGTGCTTGGAAGTGGCTATGGAAATTGAATAATCGGAAGGGGAGATTTAGATGTTTTTCATTGAAAATTTCCCCACAAGGCATCAGGGTCATTTCCGTTATTGTGGACGAGCCGTGGGCTGTCTTAACTATACCCGATGCCGGTTGGATTTTCTTTTTGAAATAATTATTCGCTGTTTTTGGGAGAACGAAGGATCGAGTTGATCCGGTGTCGATTAGGAATTTTATCCCAGTTTTTGGGCAAACTATGAAAGGTAATTGGTAGCCGATGTGATTTAATTCGATGTGTTCTGGTTCAAATTTTTCGATGGGAGCTTTTGATTTAGGGGCAGGTTTTAACATTGGTATAGGATTTAATTTGGGAGCAGTTGCGGGGGCCGAAAAGGTTGGAGCGGGAGCTGACATTACTGTTGGGTGACCTCTGACGGGTCCTGAGGTTGTCCTAAAAAATGGTCCTGTGTGTGGTTCTGGTCGTCTTCAGTTGGAGGTTGGTCCTCCACTGATAAATTTTCAAATGTTTGAATTAGGTTGGGGTCATAGTACACCGGGGCTTGCAGGAAAGGGTCATAAACGAAATATCCTGAATTTGGCGAATACTCAGGGGTTTCGGGTTGCCGAATTTCCGAGTCTTCACACTGCATTTCTACATTGTGAAGGTTGCTCTTTGAGTGATCCTGACTGGAAGAGCGTGAGAGTTGGTGGGACCATGGTCGATTTGGACGCGATTGTCTTTTGGGGGGTTGCTGACCTGGCGTAGCGGGTCTTTGGTTGAAAGAGTGGTGAACTGGTGGTCTATGAAAATTTTGGTAATGCCTGAAGGGCTGGTTGTAGGATGTTGATGAAGGTCGGTAATTGTTATTCGGGCCAGAGGGACGGAATTGAGGAGTGGCGGGGCCGGTTTTTTGTGGCGGGGCTAATTTGGGTTTAGTTCTAAACTGAAACTCGTTTGTCAAAATCGCCATGCATTCTGCTAGGGTTGCTGGGTTCCTTGCTCGGATCAGAGATCCTACTGAATCATCCAGTCCCGTTACAAACACTCGAAGGGCTAAGCCCTGCACGAAGTCGACAAGTTCTTGCGAACTTTGTTCCTTCTGCAAGGAGGCGATGGTACTGTTTAAAATTGCCTCTAATCGAGAATAGAATTCAAAGCAACTTTCACTCTGTTTCTGCCTGAGACGGGCTAGTTCTGCTGTAAGAGTGAACTTGTCCCTGCGATCTCCGTACGACTCCAATAAGACGGAGCGTAACTCCGCCCAGTTGTGAGGGTCGGCAGCGAAAACGCGTTTCGCTGGATCGCCTTTGATTCTTGATAGGATGCCCTCGAATAACAAATCGTTTTGTAGGGTATTTTGGTTTGTGGGGTCAAAGAAATGGTTGAAAAGTTTATCGCATACCGTTATAAATCTGGTAAGGATAAGGGGATCGGTGGCGTTAAAGTCTGGGAGCAATGCGAAATGTGATTCCTTTAATGTTGGAAAGGGCATAGAATTTTGGCTTCTTAAAGGGAGATTGAAATTTTGCCTACTCGTAATCGGGGTTCCGACGGAATTTTGTTCGTTTCCCGCGCTTGTTCCTTGGTGGGTTCCCGATGAACCTTCCATTTCGGTGCTGTCTAATCTGGACCAACGGAGTGTTCTAATCCAATCAATATAAGGATCGGACCTCGAACGAGACGATGATTTCGTAGTTTTGGGAATTTTGGACAGCCTTGTACAATACTATAGGTAGGTTGTAAAATGTGGCGACAGATAATGTGACAAAATATGACAGAAATATGACAGAAAATGTGACAAAATAGGAAACAATTATGAAAAGCTGAAAAGATAAATATGTTATGCAGTTAAGTTCAGAGATTCTTCAATCGAGAGGTTCGTTGGATCTGCTTCGAGATGATTTAAAGGGCGTCGGATGTTGTAACTGGAGAGTTGTTGATAAGATTCTACGAAGTGTGACTGAAGCGAGCGGACTGCGTCCTTTCCGATGATTTTTTTTTTTTTTTAATTTTATTTTTATTTTATTTGTTTGTTTTGTTTTAATTCTAGAAGGGCTTCTCTTGGAAGCTACTAACCACTCATGGGTTTGATAATTGAATTTAATTATTTAATTTTGAGGTTTCTTAAATTTACAGGCGGGGGATGCCTGGCTTCGGTAATCAGGGCAGATTGGATCGAAGTCTTTTCAGACGGGCGTGTCTGACTTCACTAGTCAACGACTGGAATGAAGATTTTGTGAAATGACCGGGCTTGGTCAGTACTAGGAACTACGAGTAGGAACTCGTAGTTCAAATGTCCTACTGACTGCGCCAGTTATAGTAGGTTCCTTGGGAGTTGACTTTTTAAAAAAACCACAGTCATGCAGCATGGCTATAAGAGCGAATTTTCGAAGTTTTCGGCATCTTCCTCCTCCGCCTAAAAATTATCAGTACTAGGAACTCGTATATGGGTCAAGATTACCTATAGAATCCTAGGAGTTCTTGGCAAGCTGCTGAGATAGTATACCTGGTATGGTAATCCGATATTCCCTGAAGTCTGCGTGATCGGCGAAGTGGAGAGCCGATGCACTTTATCCGATTGTAATTCCGATGCACTTTCACTTATCACAGTTCGGTTGACGAACTCCCGGGCACTTGAAGGCTTCGACGAAATTTCCGCGGAGACGATGGTCGGTCGCGAATATAATTTCTGAGTGTCGAAATTGTGTCTCCAAATGTCCTACTGACTGCGCCAGTTATAGTAGGTTCCTTGGGAGTTGACTTTTTAAAAAAACCACAGTCATGCAGCATGGCTATAAGAGCGAATTTTCGAAGTTTTCGGCATCTTCCTCCTCCGCCTAAAATTTTCTGAAAATTAATTTTCGGCCAATGTTTTCCCAACTTGATACCATACAAAATTAAAACAGGAGTAGTTTTACGCAAAGTAAAATTTGGGGTGGAAGGAGGGGGAGGGGGAAATCAACAATGTTTTGAATACCAGAGAGTAGGTATTGGGTACGTAACAAATTTTTTGTTCCATTTTTTGCCGAGTAACACCTCGGTTTGTAGATTTTCCAACGCTGAACACGATGGTGAAGTCAGAATTGCGATATCCCATTCCGTTATCAGATTAGAGCAGACGAACCAGGAAGAACATCTCAAGAAATAACCACGTTCCTTCATCTTCAAAGTGCTCCAGTTTGAGAATGGAATGAGATATCGCAATTCTGATTTCACCATCGTGTTCAGCGTACAAAAACCTTTAAAATGAGGTGTCACTTGTCAGACTTTTTCATTTTGGGAATTTATGGGTAATTTTCCCCCCCTAAAACTCCCCAAAACTCCCCCTTAGGGTGACCCGATTCTGCCCATCTTCGAACTTAGCCTGTCGATTGCCAAGACAGATTTTTCGTGCAAATTTGAACTTTTTATCTCAATTCTGTCGAGAGTTATCGTCTGGAATGACACATACATATATAAATATATATATAAATATATATATATATACATATAATTTTTGGTGTCTTTCGGCAGGGAATTCAGGATGGTCTGAAACGGATTTTGGTATAAAAATCTTTCGGAAATTCGAGTTTTAAAAATTTTGGACCGAGAACAATAGCTTCCTTTTCTTCGAAAATTCGCTAAAAGCACGAACTGGGAATTTACAAGTGTTCTTTATTTCGGAAAATACACGGAAGACTTCGTAGCGGTTAAATTACGGGGAACACGGAACACAGGGTTGATCGTACATCAGCGAGCCGAGAACTGAAGGTTCGAGCTTGCTCGCAGGGGTTATATCGTCTATCATGACTGCGTCAGCAGTAAGTGTCGGTCGGGCGCTATAACTTGCATGTAATCTTCTAGAGTGATGTTTTCAATGTTGAGTTTATTATAAAATGCTTCAATTGAAGGTAGATGAGTTTCATTAAATCGGTCAATATGACTCAAGTAATCATATGGAAAAATTCCTTTCTTTGTTACTAAATCCAATTTTTCACCTGTATAAAATTTGGAAGTTGCTTTGAAATAGAATTTATTCAAATTATTAAGAAGAGTACTGAGACTGCATGACATGAATTGGAAGGAATCGATGAATCTTAGCTTCACATTACCAATGTATTTCGTGAATGAGATATATTTTTCTTCTGTTCGTGCAACCGACTAACTCTCCCGCGACTATTCCCTAACTCTCGAACAATAAAGTGAACATCATATATACTCATACCATGTATAATAACTGGGACGAATGTTGGATTCACACGTCTTAAATTGCAATTATTGCACGATGGTCCTATATATGAGCCATTGAGATGTGAATGATCATGCGTTTTAAGATTGTTTTCACGGAACTCCATTTCACGCATGTAACAAGTTTCAGCTGATTCCCACTCTTCCTCTTCCTCCGTTGGTATTGTCATTGGCTCATTAGTCTGATAAATAGCCCCAATATTTTGTGCCACAGCTGTGAGGAATTCTATGAATTTGACTGGAGCACCTCGATAGACGTATCATGATTCTGACATGATATTTTCTACGTCGTCGGTGCTCTTCACATAAACACAAAACGATACAGGATCATGTTTTTGATAACAAACGGTTTGTTTTATCTGGTTTGAAGTTTGCTCGTCACCTTTAATAGGTGACAGAATTGATTCAAAATCTGCATAAATTTCGTATGGAACTTTACTCAGTCGCTCATAATTAGTGAATCTAATGAATGGATCATCTGAAGGCATTTCAATTCTGACAGACTTGTTAGAACTACAGTAATATCTATGCTCTCCAACTTTTCTTTAGCAAGCTCACCATCAAAATAACTGAAGTAACTTTTGCATATCTCGATACTGTGGCCCCTTTTGGTTATTTGTTTGGCATCTAGCCTCCCGAAATCCTTGATAAATACGTAATGAAACATACCATCATCGTTAGTAATGAGTAAAAGCATGTCCAAGTATGACCCAAGTAGCTGCTGGACGAACTCATCTCCACTCAAGAAGGCGAGGCAATGAGTAGCCAAGTAAAGAGCGAAATGATCAGGTCGAGTTCTGATCCTCTCACTGGAGGACAGCTGATCACGTCCGCAACGCTGGCAGGGCTGTCGGACGAAAAGCCCCAGCCTGAAACGGCTGTTACTGTGCTTTGCAATCCGAGAACTTCTCATAAATAAATAACAACATGATTCCAGTAGGTATCTTCCCAAGAATACAATAAGGTGTTTATTGCGCTCGGAGACCTTTTCATTCGGAACTCACTACTTCATTTAGCGGCAAAACAATATAAGATTTCAACTCAGACGAGTAGACTCCATATTTCAAGGGCTCAGTAAAATGTGGCTCAGTACGGGTGATATTACCAACGTGCTTCAGACATTATAGACCTTTCAAATGGTTCAGCATCAATTTCACTTATCATCAAGATAGGATCTTCCAGATTTCCTAAGTTATTATATTAATTATCTTCAAAACTTTCATTTGCTTTAAAAAAAAATTGCCAATACTCACTCTGCCTCAGTTTTTGAGCGATAAAGTTTCAAAAATGTTTGTTTCTTGAAATTCATTCTAGAAAAATATTAACTAAATGCATTAACTATTACCTAAATGCAAAATATTACCTACATGCGTTAACTGTTTTCTTTAAAAAACCATTTCTTAGTTAATCGTCAATCCACAGTGGGATCTATGAACGCTTTCGTCATTCATAGTTGCCTTCATAATTCCGTATGATCCGTATCAAGCTCGTGGTGTACTCTCTGCATGAGCCGTTATGAATCCATCCCTTGATTCGAATCAAGGGATAGATTTTTCACAATACTGTAGCATTTTTACAGTAAGGGATAGAGGGGCAAGACGGGGCCCTTAAGCCATTTACAATTTTTTTCAAGTGTATAAAATGTTTTAGAAAATGATCTGCTATTGCAACCTTACCATCCACATTTCTACTGTTAATGAAAAAATTGAGAATAGAAAATCTAACTATTTTCTATTAACCTGACCCTTCAGGTTTTTGCGATGGGACCCCCCGCCGAAAAGCGACAGGAAAAAGTGAGACCAAATAGTGAGACAAAAGTAGCGCGTATTTTAACAATGATTTTCACTTACAACCGAGTAGTTGCTAGGGAAATGAAACTTCTTTCATTTTCATCGGACAAAAATAGTTTTCCATTCGTTGGAAAGCTCTTGATTTATCACGAATGTATTTCGTATTTGTTCTTGGTATTTATATCCTAGTTTCATTATATAACTATATAAATGAATATTGTAAATGGATAGTAAACAATGACGCTTGTTTGGTTGTCACTTGGTTGTAGTAAACTACGCGGCTAAAGCATGTTTTTTTAACCTGACCTACCTAATTATACAAAGCGGTTTACTCGATCAATATAACGATAGCAATAGTAGTTGGGTACCTACATAATAATCCGTATTTATAAAGTGATACATATATTTTTACTGAAAAACAAAAAAGGTGGAGTCTAGTATGAGCCGCGCGTGAAGTAAGGTAAGAAACAGCCGATCTTATATAATACAGCGAGGGGGACAAAAACCTGAAGGGTCAGGTACACCACATTTTAGCCGTCAGGCTTTAAGCGGAAGTCATCCGGAGGTGCAGGGGGCGAAGCCCCCGCCGAGGCGCGCAGCGCCGAGTTTTTATTCAATTTTTTTCTAAGGTGCTACAAACTACCCCATCTTGCCCTACATGTGGGGTAAGATGGGGCAATGGGTGGGGTAAGATGGGGCAATGGGTGGGGTAAGATGGGGCCTTTTTAATAATAATTATAAACACTGATAAAAAAATTGCATTATTTATTTGTTACAAAAAGGAAGCTGTTTTAGGGCCAGTGCCATATTAATGTCTATTAAATATCATTATTTTGCTTGCAAAACTCGCGTATATGGTGTACCTCAGCATCCTCATCTTCTTCACCAGCGCAGGAACAATGTGCCCACTTCTGGCACATGATGCACGGCACCCATCCCTCTGTTGATTGAGAGTAAAAATATCCACAGTAAAGGCAAGATGTGTCATCGTCTTCAGATAAGCTGTCGTCATCGATTGCTTTTTGTTTTTTTATCTTCTTTGTCTTTCCCAATGGTTGTTTCTTTTTTTTATTTGTATTTTTGGAGGTAAAAAGAGATTTCTTCACTGTGTTTGAGCATTTCCCTTTTTGTGGGCCTACTTTTCCATTGGCACTTTCTGTAACTTTATTTTGCTTCCGAGTCTGCGAAGCAGCGGAAGCCTTGTGTTCACTTTCGTGAGCCAAAAAATTTTTGTCTTCAGAAATCAAAATTTCCACTTGCATTTTGCGTTTCAAAGCCTACTGAACAAATTTGGTTCCGTGTCTGTCGGTCTGTGAGTCTGTGAGTCTGTGAGTCTGTCCGCATTTCCTTGTTACAGCCATAACTTCCACGATTTTGAATTGATTCAGCTCAAATTTTGAGGGATGGTGCGGATAAGGCCCCTTGAGGTCCCATACAAATTTCAACATGATTAATCCAGCGGTACGCCCTGCGCATGCGCTAACGTTAAATTCAACAAACACGCATAACTTTCACAATTTTGATTCAATTTCGCTCAAATTTTCAAGGGTTGTTTGGACAAGGCCTAGTGAGTTCCAGTATGAATTTCAGCATGATCGGACCCTCGGTGCGCTCTGCGCATGCGCTGGCATGAAATAGATTCAATTTCCTTGTTACAGCCGTAGTAACCTAAGATTTCACCCAATTTCAATGTAATTCTCAGGGATTAAGCGGGTAGGGCCCATTGAGATCCCATATAAATTTCAACATGATAGAGCCAGCGGTTCGCCCTGCGCATGCGCTCTGTCTGTCTGTCTGTCCTTCTATGCACGGCCAAACGGCTCGACGGATATCGACCAAATTTGGCACGAATATCCAGTAGGCTCCCAAGTTGTGCAACGTCGCATTTTCAATTCCCTGACCATAGCGGAACTATGGTCGACCATGGTCAACTCCTGAATGGCTTGACGGATATCGACCAAATTTGGCACGAATATCCAGTAGGCTCCCAAGTTGTGCAACGTCGCATTTTTAATTCCCTGACCATAGCGGAACTATGGTCGACCATGGTCAACTCCTGAATGGCTTGATGGATATCGACCAAATTTGGCACGAATATCCAGTAGGCTCCCAAGTTGTGCAACGTCGCATTTTTGATTCCCTGACCATAGCGGAACTATGGTCGACCATGGTCAACTTCGTTAATTGAAATGGTAACCCCTATTTTTTATCGCGTATTCGTAATCTACGTGAAATTCTATCTACGATCGACCCTTTGGACTACCCCCGCGGTCGACCATAGCGCATCCATGGGCCCCTCCATGGTCGAATCCCGAATTGCTCAACGGATATCGACCAAATTTGGCACGAATATCCAGTAGGCTCCCAAGTTGTGCAACGTCGCATTTTTAATTCCCTGACCATAGCGGAACTATGGTCGACCATGGTCAACTTCGTTAATTGAAATGGTAACCCCTATTTTTTATCGCGTATTCGTAATCTACGTGAAATTCTATCTACGATCGACCCTTCGGACTACCCCCGCGGTCGACCATAGCGCATCCATGGGCCCCTCCATGGTCGAATCCCGAATTGCTCAACGGATATCGACCAAATTTGGCACGAATATCCAGTAGGCTCCCAAGTTGTGCAACGTCGCATTTTTAATTCCCTGACCATAGCGGAACTATGGTCGACCATGGTCAACTTCGTTAATTGAAATGGTAACCCCTATTTTTACCTTCCATCAGTTCACGTTTATAAGGGGAACTAGTAACCACCACTGTTTTCTGAAAATAAACCATAAAATTAGAGTACTGACATTATTTAATATTTATGTATAGCAATAAAACGCCTTATGTACTTAAAGAACCATTTTCTGTAAATATATCATATAATATTAGAGTACTAAAATTATGTCTAAAGTATGTAGGGCAAGATGGGGTATCATCTGTAGGTACCCCATCTTGCCCCCAGGTACAAGTTTTAGGTTAGGCGTCTACAACAAATGAAGGATATTTTCAATCAGCTAATCTCATGCATCAATCTGTTCCTAGAAAAACACTTAATTAGAAGTAACAACTGAATAGTACAATAAACATGACTCGTCTTACCTGCTCAGAAGATTACAATAGCTTGAAATTACATCAGCGGATGTCGAAAACGCACTTCCTCTGCTCATCGCCAAATGGTTCGCCCATAATGGCCGCCGTCACTACTGCAGACATGTTAGTAACAAGTAGTTCTACATTTTGCCGCTAAGCTGCAACTCCTGTCAAGCGGGGTATTTCAAAAACCCCGTCTTGCCCTCAACCCCGTCTTGCCCCTCTCTCCCCTAGTTTTCGATTGTTTTTGGCAAATAACATCAAATAAGCTTGAACCGAAAAACAGTCCGGAATAAACTTAATAAAATTTGTTTTGTTTTAATTATTTTTCAAGGTTGCATTTTATGTTTTTCAACCGCTACAGGAACTGCGTTTGGATCAGAGTTCCGAATTCCAAATTCTAGCCAAATTGAATTGATGGCCTCCTCCCACCCTCGAGCATAAATTTGTGCAGTCTTCAAAATCTAGATACGATTTTTCCTCTCAAAATTCCAGGACTCCCAGAGTCAGAAAATTTTGAACAGTTAAATAACAAAAACTAACTCGAGGGGAATGCCGACTGGAAACAAAGAGGCACATTTTCCAGAATTTTAAATCGCGGAAGGATTTGTAGCATTCATTATATTGGAACAGAAATGAGATTTTTTACAATTCCAATAACGATTTTTCTGAGGTATCACGCGGAAAAGTTAAGCCCGTAATGGTGATGCGATGGTAATTTTAGATTGAGATGTGATGTGAGGAACGCGTAATAGGTGAGTTTTCAGTAGAGAAACGAAAGGTAAAAAGTTGGGGACTTACTAGGCACACATTACAACGTGGCGTGATTACTTCGGTGGAGTCACGAAGAACTGGCACTGTTATTTGCGGATTGACCTGGCAGCGTTGTTTTCAAATGTGGGTAACAATGTTTTTTCACCCTTTGCCAGGAAAGGGTTAATTTGCAGTGCGATTTCTGTAAGGCATAGTTTGACGCTGGCCGGAATGGGAAAAAAACACCATCTAACACATTGACCATGTTGCCGTGTAATGTACTTCTTGAATATTTCAGTCGGGTCACTCGTATATTCGACCAGAGTGTTAACAATAAATTACTTCCACAGGTATACACCAGTACGTATTTTCCTGCACTGATTGACATTACTAGTCTACGTTATCACTCAACGCCTGCGGCACACACTATTTTAGATCGCATGAAAAACCACATAAATATTATACATAATATTTATAATAATATTATATTCCATATTGTCGTGAGTCCCTCCCGGGAACACTCCTCTAGTAAACTTAAGTTCTCACCAAACATTCAAACGCAAAAGCTAGTTTCCATCAATAAACGAAATGAGTGGGGAGACAAGCCGCAGAACCCAGGGTACACAACCTGGGGCCCCACCACCAACCCCTAACAGGGGGTTGGAAGGAGAGGCCTCCTTTTCCTATAAAACCCTGGATGCTGCGACTTTAACTTCATTCGACACTTCCTCTAACCAGCTCTCTCTTCTCTCCTCTACCTTGCTCTCTCTCCTCCTCTCTTAAAAGATCCTAGATGTCGGTGGTGGTCAGCCCATAACCGCCTAGGCAAAACCTCCTCCTCCAAAAGATTCCAGATGTCGGTGGTGATTGGCTCAGAACCGCCTGGACACCTCTCCTCCAAAAGATCCTAGATGTCGGTGGTGATTCGCTCATAACCGCCTAGGCAAATTCTACCACTCACCTCCAAAATTCTACCTCTCCAAAAGATCCCAGATGTCGGTGGTGATTCGCTCATAACCGCCTGGGCAATTTCCCTCACACCACCGTGATGCAATTTTAAATTCATCACAGTGGTGATCCCGACGTTCACCCAACCTTCCTCTCTTTCCCTTCTCATGTGTCAACACCCAGTCTCGAGTTCAGTTCGGTCCTATTTCAATTTCAAATTCAGTCAGTCAGTTTAAATTTCGCAATTTTCGCCCACACTCACTCAACCGCTCGGAGATCGCACAGCCCTCACATCTCCGCTCAACCACACGCACCTCCGCTCCCGATTTTTGCAAATTTCGAAATTTCGAATTTGAAATTTAAAATTTGAATTTTCACATTACAGACCTCAACCATGGACCCGAACTCGCCACCGCCGCCGCTCCTCCGGCCACCTACGCTGCAGCCACCCGCCGCCACGACAACGGACGCAACGGCCGCTGTCGACAACCCGTTCTCCAACCTTTCGCCGCCCGGCTCCTCCTCATCACCTGCGCCCGCCGCCGCCGCCGCCGCCGCTGCAGCCGCAGCCACCGCCGCCGCCGCCGCCGACGTCATGACCGCATCTGCGTCATTCCCCCTCTCGTTACCACCTTTTTATGCACACGACCACGCCTTATGGTTTTTTCAGGTGGACGCAGCGTTTTCGGCCGCCGGCATCCGCACTCAGAAAACACGCTACTCACGCATTATCTCCCTCCTGCCGTACGACATCTTGCTGCAGACGTCGGACATCCCTCCCGACGCAGCCGACGCCTACGACGACCTCCGCGGCCGCCTCATCTCCCTCTACCAGCCCTCAAAAATCGCCCACATAGCCGCCCTATCACAACCCCAACACCTCGGGGACATGAAGCCCTCCCACCTTTTCCGACGCCTGCGACATCAGCTGCAGGGCATTTTGACGTCCGACATCGCCCGCACGTTCTGGCTACGCGCGCTCCCCCACCCGATGCAGATGGCGCTCGCCAGCCACCTCGACAGCCCCGACGAGACGCTGCTCCGCCTCGCAGACACCGTTTACGATCTCACCGCATCCGCCAGCGTCGGCGAAGTTCGCACCCCACGCACCCAACCCCCTCCTCGACAACGCGACGCATCGTCCCGCGAGCGCAGCCGTCCCCACTCCACAGAGCGCCACCGACCCCCCTCCTGGGACCGCGGTCGACCCCCCTCCTGGGACCGCGGTCGACCCCCCTCCACAGAGCGCCGCCGGACCCCCTCCATCGACCGCCGACAACCCCACTCCACGGAGCGCCGCCGATTCCCGTCCGCCGTCGCCAACCTTCCCTCCTCCAACAATACCGCCCCCAGCGCCGCCCCTCAGCCCACATCTCTACAATCCAACATTTTATTGAAACCTCCGGCCCCCCGATTACCGCTAAAGCCCGCCGCCTCCACCCGTTGCAGCTAACACAGGCCCGCCAACAATTTGACCGCCTAATAGCGGACGGAATTATCCGCCCCTCCAAGTCCCCTTGGGCCTCCCCCTTGCACATTGTGCAGAAGCCCAATGGGGACATCCGCCCCTGCGGCGACTATCGCCGCCTCAATGCGAAAACCACCCCCGACCTGTACAACGTCCCCCACCTCCGGGATTTTTCATCACACCTACATGACACGCACGTCTTTTCCACACTCGACATATCAAGGGCCTTCCACCACATCAACATACACCCACCTGATATACCTAAAACTGCTATAATTACCCCCTTCGGCCTCTTCGAATACGTAAAAATGGGATTCGGCCTCAGGAACGCTGCCCAGACCTGGCAGCGGTATATGGATAACATCCTACGCGGCCTCCCATTCGTCTTTTGCTTCCTCGACGACATCCTGATAGCTTCCCGCAACCCCGAAGAACACCTGGAACACCTACATCAAATTTTGAACATATTCTCTGCCGAGGGGCTGGAAATCAACAGAGGGAATGTGTTCTCGCCCAGCCCTCCGTCCGCTGCCTCGGCCACCTCGTCTCCTCCGAAGGAATCACGCCCCTACCAGACAAGGTCCGCGCCATCAGCGATTTCCCACAGCCCCGTACCGTGACGGAACTTCGCCGTTTTCTGGGTATGTTGAATTTCTACCGCAGACACATCAAACACGCAGCACAACACCAACAACCCCTCATACACGCCATTCCCCAACCCGCCAAAAAACACGACAACCGCCCCATACCCTGGTCACCCGAACTTACTGCCGCTTTCCAGCTTTGTAAGCAGGACCTAGTGGACGCCGATCTATTGGCCCATCCCGATCCCCACGCCCCCCTTTCCATCACAACAGATGCTTCCGACTGGGCCATCGGGGCATGCTCCACCAGCACACCGGTGCCACCCCCCAACCCCTTGGGTTTTTTTCCAAAACCCTGTCACCTACCCAAAAAAACTATTCAACGTTCGACAGAGAACTCCTCGCCATCCACGAAGCCATTAAACACTTTCGTGACTTCGTGGAGGGCAGGCAGTTCTCTGTCGTAACGGATCATAAGCCCCTGACCCACGCCCTCCTACAGAGCCGTAAGTCCGCCTCCCCGCGTCGCCTCCGGCAACTCGAATTTATCGGGCAGTTTACATCCGATATCCGATACTTGCCGGGGGCCGACAACTGCGTGGCGGACACGCTCTCTCGCCCCACCCCTGCCCCGGTGGAGGAGTTACTGCCCTTCCCCTCCCCACACATCCTCCAATCCAAACAAAATCCAACTTCCGACCCCGCCCTCTCCAACCTCATTTCCGCCTCCAAATTGGAACAGCTACCGCCCCTCGATCTCTGGTGCGACGTGACGGCCGATACACCGCGCCCTTACGTCCCACCGGAGCTGAGGCGGCAGTTGTTCCTCCACTACCACTCCTTACACCATCCCGGCATCCGGGCGAGCCGGGACCTCATCAAAACACGGTACTTCTGGCCCCACATGAACACAGATATCCGTAACTGGGTTCTAGGGTGCCAGAAGTGCCAGCAGTTTAAGGTCTCGGCTCACCCCCATGTACCTCCTCAACCCATTCCCGACTCCCTCCCGTGGGAACACGTGCACTTGGATCTGGTCGGCCCCCTTCCCCCCTCTGAGGGGAAGAGGTACTGCCTCACCATGATCGACCGTGCAACCAATTGGGTTGAGTGTATTCCACTCGCCCACATTACCGCGGACGCCGTCGCCACGGCCTTCCTCAACCAATGGATCAGCCGCTACGGTTGTCCGCGGACACTCACGGTCGATCAGGGGAGGTAGTTTGAATCAGCCCACTTTGCCGACCTCCTCCGTTCCCTCGGGATCCAAAAAATCCGCACCACTCCCTATCATCCTCAATCCAACGGGAAAATAGAGCGGTGGCACTCGGTCCTAAAAAAAGCCATCTCCACTTCAGCTACATCCCCCTCTTGGACCAAGACCCTCCCCTATGTCCTATTAAGCTTCCGTACCTCCGCCCGTCCTTCAGACAACACAAGCCCCGCACAACACGCTTTTAAAGACCCCATCCGATTACCAGCCGACATTTTCACCCCACAACACACACCGTCAATTAACAGGGAACCGCTACACACATCAACACCACATAACGACACGACTTATCCCAAAAGATTTTACACCGCCACTCACATGTACCTGAAAGAGCCCGGCATACACAAAACATTTCAACCTCTCTACGCCGGGCCCTTTCAGGTCATCCGCTCAACACAATCCACCGCTACCCTGTTAATTGACGGGAAGCCCCACACCGTGCCATTGGCACGGTGCAAACCAGCTCCAGTCCTCCCCGACCAATCTCACCACACCACTCCCCCGCCCACCACCACACCACAAACACCACACATCGCCTCCATTTCGCCCACCGGACCCCGACGTCGCCGCCCCTCTCCGCGACATCCCGGGTACCGACTCCCACCAGCCCACCCCCTTCACTGCCGCCCTGGCAGTGAAGGGACCCCTCTATCA
This sequence comes from Leptopterna dolabrata, assembly GCA_954871275.1. NCBI lineage: Eukaryota > Metazoa > Arthropoda > Insecta > Hemiptera > Miridae > Leptopterna > Leptopterna dolabrata. The sequence goes on from OX940974.1 coordinate 77,428,415, forward strand.
GACTCGGAAGCAAAATAACATTACATTACATAACATTACATAACGTTAAATATACATATTGCATAACATTACATTACATAACATTACATTACATAACATAACATTACATAACATTACATGAAATATACATATTATACATAACATGACTTCCATAATACATTACGTCCATTATACATGACTAGCCTGACCGCTCGCTTCGCTCGCTATCCGAGATTCGCTGTACGCAGTATCGTGGAACCAACAAACGACGGAAAAATCCCATAGCCTACCGGGTATTTATGCCCAATTTTATCAAAATCCGTCAAGCCATTCAGGAGTTGACCATGGTCGACCATATTTCCGCTATGGTCAGGGAATTAAAAATGCGACGTTGCACAACTTGGGAGCCTACTGGATATTCGTGCCAAATTTGGTCGATATCCGTTGAGCAATTCGGGATTCGACCATGGAGGGGCCCATGGATGCGCTAAGGTCGACCGCGGGGGTAGTCCGAAGGGTCGATCGTAGATAGAATTTCACGTAGATTACGAATACGCGATAAAAAATAGGGGTTACCATTTCAATTAACGAAGTTGACCATGGTCGACCATAGTTCCGCTATGGTCAGGGAATTAAAAATGCGACGTTGCACAACTTGGGAGCCTACTGGATATTGGTGCCAAATTTGGTCGATATCCGTTGAGCAATTCGGGATTCGACCATGGAGGGGCCCATGGATGCGCTATGGTCGACCGCAGGGGTAGTCCGAAGGGTCGATCGTAGATAGAATTTCACGTAGATTACGAATACGCGATAAAAAATAGGGGTTACCATTTCAATTAACGAAGTTGACCATGGTCGACCATAGTTCCGCTATGGTCAGGGAATTAAAAATGCGACGTTGCACAACTTGGGAGCCTACTGGATATTCGTGCCAAATTTGGTCGATATCCGTTGAGCAATTCGGGATTCGACCATGGAGGGGCCCATGGATGCGCTATGGTCGACCGCGGGGGTAGTCCGAAGGGTCGATCGTAGATAGAATTTCACGTAGATTACGAATACGCGATAAAAAATAGGGGTTACCATTTCAATTAACGAAGTTGACCATGGTCGACCATAGTTCCGCTATGGTCAGGGAATCAAAAATGCGACGTTGCACAACTTGGGAGCCTACTGGATATTCGTGCCAAATTTGGTCGATATCCATCAAGCCATTCAGGAGTTGACCATGGTCGACCATAGTTCCGCTATGGTCAGGGAATTAAAAATGCGACGTTGCACAACTTGGGAGCCTACTGGATATTCGTGCCAAATTTGGTCGATATCCGTCAAGCCATTCAGGAGTTGACCATGGTCGACCATAGTTCCGCTATGGTCAGGGAATTGAAAATGCGACGTTGCACAACTTGGGAGCCTACTGGATATTCGTGCCAAATTTGGTCGATATCCGTCGAGCCGTTTGGCCGTGCATAGAAGTACAGACAGACAGACAGAGCGCATGCGCAGGGCGAACCGCTGGCCCTATCATGTTGAAATTTATATGGGACCTCAATGGGCCCTACCCGCTTAATCCCTGAGAATTACATTGAAATTGGGTGAAATCTTTGGTTACTACGGCTGTAACAAGGAAATTGAATCTATTTCACGCCAGCGCATGCGCAGAGCGCACCGAGGGTCCGATCATGCTGAAATTCATACTGGAACTCACTAGGCCTTGTCCAAACAACCCTTGAAAATTTGAGCGAAATTGAATCAAAATTGTGAAGGTTATGCGTGTTTGTTGAATTTAACGTTAGCGCATGCGCAGGGCGTACCGCTGGATCAATCATGTTGAAATTTGTATGGGACCTCAAGGGGCCTTATCCGCACCATCCCTCAAAATTTGAGCTGAATCAATTCAAAATCGTGGAAGTTATGGCTGTAACAAGGAAATGCGGACAGACTCACAGACTCACAGATTCACAGATTCACAGACTCACAGACTCACAGACTCACAGACTCACAGACTCACAGACCGACAGACACGGAACCAAATTTGTTCAGTAGGCTTTGAAACGCAAAATGCAAGTGGAAATTTTGATTTCTGAAGACAAAAATTTTTTGGCTCACGAAAGTGAACACAAGGCTTCCGCTGCTTCGCAGACTCGGAAGCAAAAGAGGTTTCTCACTCATTTTAATCAAAGGTGGTCGACAGCTGCCCGTAACAAGCAGAACTTTTTAAGAAAATACCGCGATTGGATGAAGGGTGAGTTTATGATTAATTTACCAAATAGTGATGACAGGGCTTGTATGCAATCCGCGGAGGGCGGCTTTCATAGAATCGGACGACCTGAAAAACCTTTTGACGAGTGTGGTGAGAGGGGTAAGAGGTTTAAAATTGCAAAAATACGATCGTTGAACGATCAAAATTTGATAGATGCAGCTGGTTCCTCAGCCGAGGTTGATAAGTCACCAGTGTTTACTGCCGAATTTGCATTAGCTCTTTTCCTCCAAGCCAAGATGACCAGGTTTCAGTACGAAACTATCAGAGCTGCAACTAAAAGTGCAGGTTTTAATATCTTCCCCTCCTACAAAAAAGTGGCTGAGGCAAAAAAAAATTGCTATCCAAGTGGTGTTAATATATCGGAAACCGGTGGTGGGGTTCCGCTACAGAACTTGCTTGATCATACCGTGGATAGAATATTTCAAACAATGACAGAGGAGGAAATTGATAATTTGAAGGACCATAATGTCACATTACATACGAAGTGGGGATGTGATGGGGCCTCAGGCCAGCAAGAGTTTTCTCAATCGTTCTCACAAGTCAATGAAGGAAAAACTGACGCGAACCTATTCATGACGTCTATCGTGCCTCTGCGAATCACTGCAACTGATAATGACGATTCCATTAGTTGGTTGAATCCAAGACCTTCGTCAACACTATATTGTAGACCACTGAGATTTGATTATGAAAAGGAAACGGATGTAGTAGTTAAGACAGAAATATTGAGAGTAGAAAATGAAATTAAAAATCTGCAAGATATGAGACTGATTATAGGCACTCGTGCAATTACTGTAAAACATGTATTGCATTTCACGATGTTGGATGGGAAAGTAGCCCAAATTTGTACTGATACCACGGCTTCTACCAATTGCGTCATTTGCGGTGCTCGTCCAACGGAAATGAATAATGTGCAATCAGTAAAACAGAGACCTCCAAATCACGAAGCTTTTAAACTGGGAATTTCTCCTCTCCATGCCAGAATTAAATTTATGGAGTATATTCTTCATCTTAGTTGCAACTTAAAATTTCAGGCATGGAGGACCAATGCTACAACTAAGCCAATCAAAGATGCCGAGAAGAACCGAATTCAAAGAGAATTACTGAGTCAACTTGGTATAAGAGTTGACTACGTGAAGCAGGGCTACGGATCGAGCAATACAGGGAATACCTCGAGAAGATTTTTTGCTAACCCCTCTGTGATGAATTTAAATTCTTCATCACGGTGGCGTGAAGGAGAGAAAAGTCGCAGGCGGCGGTAGTCCACCGATCATCTACGACTTTGGGAGTAGATGGAGGTGAGTGAGGGAATTTCACCTAGGCGGCGGTAATCCACCGATGTAGGTGAGTGAGGGAATTTCACCTAGGCGGCGGTAATCCACCGATGTAGGTGAGGAGAGGTGCTTGTCTAGGCAGCGGTAGTCCACCGATCATCTAGACAAGAGGAAAAGGTAGGAGGTAAATTCCCAGGCGGCGGATTCCACCGAGCATCTGGGAGGAGGAAGGTAAGAGAGAGAGAAGAGAGAGCTGGTTAGAGGAAGTGTCGAATGAAGCTAAAGCTCCAGGATCCAGGGTTATATAGGACTTGGAGGCCTCTCCCTCCAACTCCCTGTTGGGAGCTGGTAGTGGGGCTCCAGGTTGTGTCCCCTGGATTCTGTTGCCTGTCTCCCCACTCAGATGTTTATTAGCGGAAAGTAAGTTTTACATAAGGATATTGGTGAGAGCTTTAAGGTTGCTAGTGGAGTGTTCCCGGGAGGGACTCACGACACCCTCAGTTGTAGCTTCGATAACTGGTATTGATATAACATTGATTTGCAGATTAGGGACAATCCTGGAAGTGATCAACAGCAGCAGTCATCAGATTGACGTTTCCAAATTCGCCACTTACACCCAAGATACTGCTGAATTAGCTGTGAGGTTGTACCCGTGGTACTATATGCCATGTACACTACATAAGATATTAATACATGGGTCCGAAATAGTTGAATCTGCTGCTCTGCCAATCGGTGCACTCTCAGAAGAAGCTCAAGAGAGTCGGAACAAGGACTACAAACATTTCAGAACTCATTACACAAGAAAAAATTCCCGATTGAACACCAACGAGGATATTTTTCATAAACTGCTAGAAACGTCTGACCCCTTTATCACTTCCTTGCGTCCATCTCCAAAGAAAAGGCTTGAAGATTTCAGCGCGGAAGCTGAGGCGTTACTTTCGTAAATGCAATGCGCTGTCAAATTTTGACTTTTCAAGGCATCCCGAATATGCTGATGCGCAAAAAGTGCAAAAATGAGTTGTAGTGAAGTTATTTATTTCATTTTTTTGTTATTTCAACAGAGGACATGAGCAAATTTTGAGAAGAAGCAAAATTTTCAGGTTGTTCCGAAGAAAATGTTCAGTTAAGTTTGATAATGAAACTCTTGTAAAACAGATAACATCGTTTTTTCTAATGTATTTTTCCCCTCTGAATCGAATGAAACCACTCCCAAGTCGATATCATTATCCGTTTTCGAGATTCGTAGTTTTTTCCGTATTTTGGCCATTTGGCCCCACTGCGCGGCGGACTTCCGCACCCCACATTGTACACAAACCCACACGCCACGAACTCTGTACATTTTGTAAATAGCAACTACTCTGTAAATTATGTAAATAGCAACTAACTCTGTAAATTTTGTAAATATCCACTACCCTATACGTATAAGAATATTGTAATTACTTTAATCATCTTCACTACACACCATCATTGTAAATACCACCTCACTCATCTTAAACCATCAATGGTAATACTACCCCTGTACATACCATTGTTAGTTATACCTATGTAAATGCCCTTAGCCTTAAGTCCATATCCACCTAGCTTTAAGAACAACGCCTTCCGCCCCCATTTCTGTTTGCCTTCGCCCTCAGCCCTTGTCAACTTGCGCCTTCAGCTCCACTTTTTGCTACAGTTATCTCACCTGGCCTTCAGCCCCACTTATGTTTGCCATGGCCCTCAGCCCCTGTCCACTTGCGCCTTCAGCTCCACGAATTTTGGTTCAAACTGGGGGGACCTCTGTCGTGAGTCCCTCCCGGGAACACTCCTCTAGTAAACTCAAGTTCTCACCAAACATTCAAACGCAAAAGCTAGTTTCCATCAATAAACGAAATGAGTGGGGAGACAAGCCACAGAACCCAGGGTACACAACCTGGGGCCCCACCACCAACCCCTAACAGGGGGTTGCAGGGAGAGGCCTCCTTTTCCTATAAAACCCTGGATCCTGCGACTTTAACTTCATTCGACACTTCCTCTAACCAGCTCTCTCTTCTCTCCTCTACCTTGCTCTCTCTCCTCCTCTCTTAAAAGATCCTAGATGTCGGTGGTGGTCAGCCCATAACCGCCTAGGCAAAACCTCCTCCTCCAAAAGATTCTAGATGTCGGTGGTGATTCGCTCATAACCGCCTAGGCAAATTCTACCACTCACCTCCAAAATTCTACCTCTCCAAAAGATCCCAGATGTCGGTGGTGATTCGCTCATAACCGCCTGGGCAATTTCCCTCACACCACCGTGATGCAATATTAAATTCATCACACATATATTCCATATATTTCATATGCAAGGTTTTCCATATCAAGTTTGAGTTTCTCCACTGCAAATGACCGGTTCCCCAAGACAGTATCATTGAATTTACGTAAACTAAATGGTTTTAATTTCAAAAATTATGAGCTCCGATTCAGTCCAAATTTTCAACTGAAATTTGTTGAATAATTGGTGAAGAAACATTAGTTTATCAAACTCGCCTGAAGGAATTTGTCATTCGTGCATTCATTCAGAGTGAAATTCATGATAATCCAAGTCAACTTTAAAATTGTCTAACTGAAATTCATGGTTTTGCAAAACATATTCTAGGTTTTCATACCGGATTAAAGGATTTCCAAAATAGGTTTAGTCAGACACATCCGAAGTTTACCAAAACAAGTGCAAGGCTAATCAAAACAAACTGAGGTTTTCCCACTAAATTTCAATGTCTTCATTCCAAACTCATTGTTTTTATTTAAAATTCAATGTTTTAATTTCAAATTTAAAGTTTTCCATATTCAAACATGAGAAGCATAAATCAAATTTTGGTTTGTACTTCACAATGGCTGTAATTTTTCATTTTGGATCGAATTATATGGGTCAGAACCTCACCTATTTTCCTCGACACTAGATTCAGCCTCGAGAGTAGATTCAGCGTCATTAAAAACCTTCTGGACACTAATTTCAGTTAGGTATTTCACATTAGAGGCCATGAGAAAGTTTCAGTCATGCAGCATGATTTGATGAGTAAATTTTTCGCGATGCACCTACTTGAACAAGCCTTCGACCTGTCCTATCATTAAACACTAGCCTGACCGCTCGCTTCGCTCGCTATCCGAGATTCGCTGTACGCAGTATCGTGGAACCAACAAACGACGGAAAAATCCCATAGCCTACCGGGTATTTGTGCCCAATTTTATCAAAATCCGTCAAGCCATTCAGGAGTTGACCATGGTCGACCATATTTCCGCTATGGTCAGGGAATTAAAAATGCGCCTACGTTCAACTTGGGAGGCTACCGGATATTGCTGCCAAATTTGGTCGATATCCGTTGAGCAATTCGGGATTCGACCATGGAGGGGCCCATGGATGCGCTATGGTCGACCGCGGGGGTAGTCCGAAGGGTCGATCGTAGATAGAATTTCAAGTAGATTACGAATACGCGATAAAAAATAGGGGTTACCATTTCAATTAACGAAGTTGACCATGGTCGACCATAGTTCCGCTATGGTGAGGGAATTAAAAATGCGACGTTGCACAACTTGGGAGCCTACTGGATATTCGTGCCAAATTTGGTCGATATCCGTCAAGCCATTCAGGAGTTGACCATGGTCGACCATAGTTCCGCTATGGTCAGGGAATTAAAAATGCGACGTTGCACAACTTGGGAGCCTACTGGATATTCGTGCCAAATTTGGTCGATATCCGTTGAGCAATTCGGGATTCGACCATGGAGGGGCCCATGGATGCGCTATGGTCGACCGCGGGGGTAGTCCGAAGGGTCGATCGTAGATAGAATTTCACGTAGATTACGAATACGCGATAAAAAATAGGGGTTACCATTTCAATTAACGAAGTTGACCATGGTCGACCATAGTTCCGCTATGGTCAGGGAATTAAAAATGCGACGTTGCACAACTTGGGAGCCTACTGGATATTCGTGCCAAATTTGGTCGATATCCGTCGAGCCGTTTGGCCGTGCATAGAAGGACAGACAGACACACAGACACACAGACACACAGACAGACAGAGATTCGTTTTTATAATATAGTAGAGATTTTTGCCTCTGTTTTTTACCATAAAAATCCATATTTGAACCATGTTTTTCACTCGTGCCGTAGTAGAAGGGCCCATATTTATTTCAAAATCCATTTTTGAACGTTTTTACCTAATCAGATTCCTGCAAAATATGCTCCTGTATGGAAATCTAGCTCCAAGATCTTACAGTTGAAAATAACCGTGCAAGTACTCCATCAATGAGTGTTCACTCTGTTACAGATTTGGAAACACGGTAAATATACGGTTGGTGCAACGAGTGTATTCGAATGGCTGTAAATATCCAATACACGTAAACCTCTAAATAATACGTATATATTAAACAATATGTTAACCCCCAGGCTCCTTTGTATGCAGAATGACGGGGCTGCTGGATGCGGCGGCTGATTACCCAACGCACACCACGCGCGACGAACGCGAGGGCAAACGGCTGCCCCATCTGCTCCTAATTATCCGAGCGTCCATCATTACTTTCAGGTAACCAACGTAATTTTTCTCCTATATCCTCCACCCTATCAGATCGGGCTCCGACCGCGTAGCCACAGTTCACGCACGTTCGCTCGTTTTGCACCGGATGCTATGGCCACCATCGATTTATCGCCCAGCCACGGGACCGTATTGTGGTCAGTAAACTTATCTTGCTGGTAATGCCGTTCCGTTAACTACCTGTATGGGTGTTTTCACAGCAGAAATGGTATTTGAACTAATGAAAGCCAAAATTAACTGATGAGTTAAAATACAGACAGACGATTTAAATGAAGGCGATCGGTACAAAACTCCTCCAAGGACGAAAACTACCTATTTTTTCATCAAAATAATGATTTTTCATATTTTTATTCGTGTTACGAAATATTTTCCCAGTAGCCTGTTTATAAAGAAACAAACAACGCAATATAGGATCACATTGTTCTATTTATATGACTTGCTAGTGCAAGGAAATGCAGAAATTCTCAGCACACACAAAGACAGAGGCTGAGGCTAGAAGGAAACTAGATGCTCTCAAAGCACAAATTGAATTTAAATGAGCTACATTAGTTAACGCTTACTTCGCTGATGAAGATGAACTCGAGAGAGGGATTCTTAAAAAAAAAAAAAAAAAAAGCTATGGCGCTGACGAGATCTTCGAAAGGAGTCGGTGGTATTGGTTTATTATTCTGTGAATAGCACACCTACCTATGTATTCGCTCAGCAAAAAAAAAAAAAGCGTTGCAAAAAAAATGAGAACTCATTTCAACGATAATTAAGATAGTTATGGGCACTCCAAGTATTTCACGTTTGCGCATGCGCAGACTAAATTCATGATTTTGAAACGGGACCATCTGCGATCCAACCCGCGTATACCCTCAGCGTTTCATCTCTCTACGACGATTTATCGCGTAGTTAGAAATGTTACACGGAAATGGTCAACATTTCACGTTTGCGCATGCGTAGATCAAAGTTACATCACCATTCCAACGAAACTGATTTGGAACTACCAAAGTATTATTCCTGACAGACACTCCAAGTTTGAATTGAATTCAACGATATTTAGGGTAGTTATGGGTGTTCCAATTATTTCACGTTTGCGCATGCGCAGACGAAAGTTACGGTACTTTATCAATGATTTTGGTATGGGACCATCTGTGACTGAACCCGCATCTACCCTCGAAATTTCAGCCCACTTCGACCATTATTTCGGGTAGTTATGGGTGTTGCAAGGAATTGACCACAGACAGAAAGACATGGAACCAAATATGTTCCCCAAAGTCTGAAACGGAAAATGGTATTTGGAAATTTTCATTTTGGAGGACATGAGATTTTTAGTACTCAATCAAGAATCCAAGGCTTACCTGCCTTCGATAGTGAGGAAGCAGGAAAACGTCTTAGGATTTCCAAGCCTCGGACCAGCGACCTAACGCAATGTCATGTAATACACGTCCTCAGCTGCTTTTGTCGTTTTTAGGGTATCTACCCCTTCGGCAGTTGTCGGCGAAGTGAGGTCTCGCCATGCTCTCTTTGGAGTTGGGTGGCAGGAGTGGGGTAGAGGGAGAACTGTGCAGGCGACGGGGAGGGGAGAGTTCCCCTGGACTGGACGCCGATGTTTTCGAGCCTGGTTTACTCCCGTAAAAACATGTTCCATGTTAAAAAAATCTAGAAGTACAAAAAAAATACACTGCCAAGGTGATGGCACAGGAGCTTCCTCGTCACAATCAGAGTGATCCATTATAAAATAAAACAGACTCGGAAGCAAAATAACATTACATTACATTACATTACATAACATTACATAACGTTAAATATACATATTACATAACATTACATTACATAACGTAACATTACATAACATTACATGAAATATACATATTATACATAACATGACTTCCATAATACATTACGTCCATTATACACAACTAGCCTGAACGCTCGCTTCGCTCGCTATCCGAGATTCGCTGTACGCAGTATCGTGGAACCAACAAACGACGGAAAAATCCCATACCCTACCGGGTATTTGTGCCCAATTTTATCAAAATCCGTCAAGCCATTCAGGAGTTGACCATGGTCGACCATATTTCCGCTATGGTCAGGGAATTAAAAATGCGCCTACGTTCAACTTGGGAGGCTACCAGATATTGGTGCCAAATTTGGTCGATATCCGTTGAGCAATTCGGGATTCGACCATGGAGGGGCCCATGGATGCGCTAAGGTCGACCGCGGGGGTCGTCCGAAGGGTCGATCGTAGATAGAATTTCACGTAGATAACGAATACGCGATAAAAAATAGGGGTTACCATTTCAATTAACGAAGTTGACCATGGTCGACCATAGTTCCGCTATGGTCAGGGAATTAAAAATGCGACGTTGCACAACTTGGGAGCCTACTGGATACTCGTGCCAAATTTGGTCGATATCCGTCAAGCCATTCAGGAGTTGACCATGGTCGACCATAGTTCCGCTATGGTCAGGGAATTAAAAATGCGACGTTGCACAACTTGGGAGCCTACTGGATATTCGTTCCAAATTTGGTCGATATCCGTCAAGCCGTTTGGCTGTGCATAGAAGGACAGACAGACAGACAGAGCGCATGCGCAGGGCGAACCGCTGGCTCTATCATGTTGAAATTTATATGGGACCTCAATGGGCCCTACCCGCTTAATCCCTGAGAATTACATTGAAATTGGGTGAAATCTTTGGTTACTACGGCTGTAACAAGGAAATTGAATCTATTTCACGGCAGCGCATGCGCAGAGCGCACCGAGGGTCCGATCATGCTGAAATTCATACTGGAACTCACTAGGCCTTGTCCAAACAACCCTCGAAAATTTGAGCGAAATTGAATCAAAATTGTGAAAGTTATGCGTGTTTGTTTAATTTAACGTTAGCGCATGCCCAGGGCGTACCGCTGGATCAATCATGTTGAAATTTGTATGGGACCTCAAGGGGCCTTATCCGCACCATCCCTCAAACTTTGAGCTGAATCAATTCAAAATCGTGGAAGTTATGGCTGTAACAAGGAAATGCGGACAGACTCACAGACTCACAGACTCACAGACCCACAGACCGACAGACACGGAACCGAATTTGTTCAGTAGGCTTTGAAACGCAAAATGCAAGTGGAAATTTTGATTTCTGAAGACAAAAATTTTTTGGCTCACGAAAGTGAACACAAGGCTTCCGCTGCTTCGCAGACTCTGTCTGTTCTTGAAAAACAGGAAATAAGGAATACTCGTCTCCTCCCATTAACGTTATTGGTATCAAGGACTTTATGTTTTCATCAATTTAATTCCACCAATAAAATCTGTGAAGAGTTCTGAGTGGAAAGTGACTGAGTGGAAAGTGTATGGATAGTTAAGGCTAAATGCAACTAGTTTAGTTGCAAAATCTGCCACCACGTGACAGCACCAAAATGAATCAATTTTATTCTACTTCTCATTTGAGAATGGAGCGAGATATTCCAACTCGGAAAACGGATTTCTCATCAATATTCATGTAGAATTTTGGGTAATTGGTCTAAAAAGTGTGCAAAAAGTTTTTGCCCACTGTGCCAAAAAATATTTGTTCAAATTCTGAACATTTTCGAAAATGGCTTAATACGCACTTGCTTTGGAGTCTAGAGAATACAAATCCGTTTTTAGAATGTTTCTAAATGGACTGTAGCTGTCGGATTCTCGTTTCTAGTTTTTTGGGTACAAGGGTCAAGATCGGGAGCTTCTGACTGAGTGGGGGGGGAGTGACATCTTGGCCACCTCAGGCATTCCCAATTTTCTACTTCCCTGTCCTGACTCTGAATGAATTGGATGTATAAGTAAATTGGCAAGGGAAGTGGGTAAAGGGGGGGGGGGGGGTCCGAAAACGTATAGCTACTATGTTGGAAGTTTGAACATTATTGAAAAATGATCCTGTACCTTGTTGTTACACTCGAACGAGTTGGTTCAAGGTGTGCACATTTTTGCCCCATGTTTAAAAACTAAGGGATGAAGGTATTGTTGGTTTTTGTAAAATTACCTAGTCATAATTACCTAGTAAATTACCAAGTGAAATTATGCCTAGTCATTGTTGTGATTAGTTGCACGTTGCGCTGGTTGCATTAGTTGGTTCAGAAGTTCGGAAACAACAACAAATTTGTTGCCCTCTTTTCCAATATTCATAAGACATCTGTTCAAATGTTGAACATTTTTGAAAGGTAGCTTGTCTCATAAATACCTATTCACTAATTTCTTCTTTACAAAGTACAAAACCGAGTAGGTACCGACTAAATTTTAAGATATAGAAAAGCAACCGTCGTGACTGCGTTTTTATAATTTGAATTAGTTCAAGTAAACTAGTTCGTTTGGAAAGTTGACATTTCTTTCCCCTGTTCAATAAACCGTTGAGTAGGAAAGTATCGGTTCAAATTTTGAACGTCCTGGAAAGGATAAGTAAGTAACCATCTTCTGCAATACAAATTATGAAAGGTACTAAAATGATTATTAGTTGTAGATAAATTGTAGATAACGATAACCAGAATACGAATAATTCCTTCTTAGTTGAAGAGGGTTCACCGTGCCTCTTCCCAAACGACTTGGCAGCGTCGCACTTCAGGCCGGCCGCGACACCCACCAATAAGCATAGGTTTCTTTATTTCCGGGTTTCGATTAGCTTACTATAGATCTTCTCGCAAAAATTCTTTTCAACAATATTCAAATTCAATATAATTTGGCAACAAAAGAGTAACAATGTACATGTTGAACATGTATATATATGTAGAAGAATGACTAACACCATCTTCATCTGAGACCACCCAGTTGCTCATTTTTGAAGGGGTAATATTGAAGAAGTCAAATTAACCAGGGAATGAACGTAATTTACTTATAATCAATGAATATCAAAGTACGAAGGAACTATTTTTGAAAGCTAATATATAATTCCACAGAAAACACTCCATATACAAAACTCCATCCTCCCTTGTGGATGCTCCACAAGCGTCCCAGCATCCATGTCCGTCGTCTTCCTCCGCCGCTCTGTCGAGAAAGGTGTGGAGGAAGCGGGAGTTGTCAATTTAACTCCGACACGGCCATCCTGGCATCACGACCGTCCCGGGCGTGGCCATAGTCATCTGAAACACCAAACTCGAACAGTACCATTGTCGTTGACCACCCATCAGCTAACATGATAGGAACTAAGATATGAGTTCAGTAGCTACAACACATTCTTGATAGTGTCAAATGTTTTACAATCAGGAACAAACACATGAACTCTTCTTTTTTATTTCTTTTTTTTTTTTTGTTTTTAACCAACACGAAAAGTCAGACAACTATGAGAGATTTTATACAATTAAACACATGCGATTTTAAGGGACGCATCAACACTGATAGTTTCTCAGTCCTTTGGAAACCACACCAAGTCCTTCTGGTGTTAAACTATTCTATCTGGTTTCTCAGTCCTTCGGAAACCATCACCAAGTCCTTCTGGTGATAAATTATTCTATCTGGTTTCTCAGTCCTTCGGAAACCATCACCAAGTCCTTCTGGTGATAAATGTAACTTAAAATTACTGTACAAGTATCTTAAGGGAATATTGATGACAATCAGTTTCTCGGTCCTTCGGAAACCTGTTCTGCAAGAAATAGTTGAATTGCCTACAGTCACTATTAATTTTCTTTCCTTCAGTCCTTTGAGAGGAAATACTTGGTTACTATAAACTAGGATAAACATTACCTCGATCCTTCGAGATTCAGATCCAACATTCATCAGGCAAGTTTAGGCAAACCAAAATAAGGAAAACGGGAGGGGGGTGGTATCATCATTGGTGAGCAGGCAGGTATTCAATTATTCCAACTATCGAACTATCACTCATTCACTTTGATCAAGAGAAATGTCATCAGACTCCGAATCACTAACCAAGATATCGACTGGAAGCTCATGCACAGGAACTCTTCTGACCCTATCGTGCGGGTATTTGTATTGTCGATTGTTACTCAACGACTTCAAAAGATACCTGTCCCCATCCAAGACTTCGATGACCTTAAAAGGGCCTCTAAATTTAGGATCGAGTTTGGTCTGATTTCTTTCTTCATTTTTTATTAATGCAAAATCACCTACTACCAATTTATTTAATTTGGCTTTATTTTTCTCAAAATTTTCCTTGTCGTACTTGGCACGTTTCTCTATATTTTGTGCAGCTTGTTTTCTCAATTCGGCTATATTAATATTAGACTGGCTTTCCACCGTGTCTGCTATCGGGACAAGATTCAAGGGCCTTGCTACCTTACCAAACATTAATTCCATAGGTGAAGCCTTTGTTACGCTGTTCATCGTACAATTTATGGCTAACTGAACTTCACCGAGCGAGTCCTGCCATGTCTTTCCACTGCTTTCAGCTACAGTCAACATATTTTTCAGTGTGGACATAACTCGCTCCACCTGTCCATTAGCACGGCTGGCACCTGTAGCCACCAAGTGAAGTTCAATAGCATTTGAATCACAATAGGCCTTAAACTCCTTACTCGCAAAGCACCGCCCCTGGTCAGCGATGATGCGGGTTGGAGGGCCAAACAGAAAAACGCAAGATCTGAGAGAATTAATGCAACTCTCAGAATCAATACATGTGGTATGATGTAGCGTGACAAACTTGGTGAAGGCGTCGATAATAACAAAAACATACTCCTTAGAATTACTTTTGCCACTCAGCTTACCACTAGCATCCATGTGTATGGTTCTCCATGGCACAAATTCCTTTGGAATGGGATGGAGAGCGATTTGAACCTTACCAGAATGTGACTTTGCCACCTTGCATGTAACACAGGAGTCTACGAATTTCCTAACATATTTGGCCATGTGCTCAAACCAACAATTTTCGTAAATTTTTTCCAAGGTCTTCTCCCACCCTAAGTGAAGTAAGGCCTCGTGAACATTGTTGATAACAGACCATCTGTATGCACGAGGGATGATTGGCAGACACCTAGTCTTACCATTTCGCTGTATATTTCTGTGCAAGATCCCAGAATGAATTTCATAGGTTCTTCTAAGATCATCATCAATTTTAGTTCCATTTAAAGAGGAAACGACACTACAGATTTCCTTGTCACGTTGCTGTTCAAGTTTCAACCAATCATCAGCAATCTGCGTCAGATCAACCCTCTTTTGTTCGACCTTGTCGTGTATGGCCCTTACAGTAGGAGACTCAGGTCTTTTGTATGGAATGGGGTTACGTGAGAGAAAATCTACATGTGCCATTTTTTGGCCTTCTCGATGGACAACTTCAAAGTCATAAGATTGTAAAAACGCCCACCATCTGTAAACACATGGTATCAACTCCTTTTTGTTTTGAGAGGATTTCAAAGCATTACAATCTGTAACCACAGTAAATTTTTGCCCCAGCAAGTACTGATTAAAGTGTTTGATGGCATATACAACAGCCAGTGTTTCTAATTGGTATGAGTGATATTTCTCCTCATATGGGGAAGTACGTTTGCTAAAATATTCAACCACGTGCAGTCTACTGTCCACTATTTGAAATAAAATAGCACCAAAACCAACGGCACTAGCGTCGGTGTGTAGCTCAATAGGATATTGAGAGTTGAATATCATTAACAATGGTTTGCTTGTCATAATGGAAATAACCCTTTGTCTAGCTTGTTCTAGTTCATGACTCCACTGCAACTCACCAGTAGCACCAGTTAATTGGTACAGTGGGGCCATAATCTGAGAGAAATTGGGTACGAATTTTCTAAAATAAGAAGCAAGCCCTATAAACTGTCGGAGCTGAGTAACAGTCTCTGGTGGGGGTAGCGACACCAAGGCTTCAATTTTACGCAAATTAGGTTTCATTTCACCATTTTCAATTTCATACCCCAAATACAAGACACGCTTAACTACGAAGGAACATTTGGGAAGTTTCATAGTGAATCCAGCTTTAGTTAAAATGCCTAGTACAGTTTCAAGTCGGTCCAATAACTCTCCCTCTGTTCTAGCTGTCAAAAGAAGATCATCCATAAAAACGACTGCATAATCATGGGCCAGTTCACCCAGAGCATTCATTACCGATCTCTGATATACACTAGGAGCATTTCGGAGGCCAAATGGCATAGTAACATACTCCCATTGTCCATCAGGCGTGACAAATGCAGTCTTTTCGATGGAATTTTGATGCATGGGAACTTGATGGAAACCACATGCCATGTCTAAACTTACAAACAATTTCGTGCCACCCAAACGTGCAATCTGATCAGATATCAGCGGCAGTGGCCACCGTTCCGGAATCGTATTGGAATTTAGCTCTCTGTAGTCAACAGCCATCCTATCTGTACCATCTTTCTTTTTAACAAGAATTATTGGACTTGAGAACGGAGATCTACTAGGGCGGATAATTCCCGCTGTCTCAAGTTCTCGAATTTGTTTCCTTACAGCTTCCTTTCCCGCAGGTGAGAGGCGGTATGGCCGTCTATTAACAGTCTTGTTCGGGTCAACCAATCGTATCTCCATTTCACCTGTGGTAATCCTAGTGAGGGGGGTACCATTAGTAAAATATGGTTTAAATTTATTCAAAATTGATATGAGTTTTGGTCTATTGGTGGGAGAAATATCAGTCCTAATGTCATCAAATGAAATATTTTCATCTCCCTGAACCGTCATTACAGAGAAAGGTTTGTCATATTTAGGGATCTTTGAGATCCTATACTCTGTTGGGGATACATGCACACAATATCCTAGTTCCAGAATCTCCCGACCTATCATAATGTCGCTCTTGAGATATTCGTCTGGTAAAATGTGAAAGAGAATGTCCAGACTAATTTCATTAATTTTTACTAGGGAAAGGATCTGTGAATTACAGTTTATACTTGACTTACCTATGCCTGACAGAACAATAACATTGTCAAACACTTCACCACTAAATTGAGTTGAAATTGTGGCCTTAATTAGAGAACATTCCGATCCAGAGTCAAAAGTAAAAGAAAATTTCTCACCTCCATGAAGAAGTTCGCCAGAGGGATTGACACGGCACAGATCCACACGCCTCTCGGTCCTGGGTTCTGCTGACTTTTGGGCCTTGAGGCCTGGGCAGTCACTGGCATAGTGACCTTGCATCTGGCAACGGAAGCATGTGATCATATCCTTGTTAGGCTTCGGTGTGGTCTTTTGTCCTGGCAGGGGTGGCCTACGAGTCCAGCAGTCAATCGTCTTATGCCCCACTTTATTACAACTGCTACACTTCGGGGGTTGTGGAGGCACGAATTTAGGTCTTTTATCGGGTTCATAACCTGAAGAACCTTGAGCTTGTCTTTTACTGAAGGAGAGAGCTTGCATTTCGAGTAGCATTTTCTCTCGAGTTAGTTCCCGCGCAGTAAACGCGACCCGTTGAGCCCTTGGGTCGATTTGGGCAATGTGGGCTAACACTGTGGAAACCGCTACTTGCTCTAAGGACATGCCCTTCCACTTTCCCATGAGCAGGCTGAGAATACGATTAGCATATCCAGTGAGGTTTTCGTTTTCCTTGGGCCTTCCATTCAAAATGTGTAGAACAGAGGCAGTAAGGGTTTCTACTTTATCAAAGTGGGAGAGGAATAAATCCTTGAATTGGGACCAAGTGATCCCAGGGTATACCGCTCTAGACAGCCACGAAGATGCACTTCCTTTGAGGGCCTTACTGAGAGCTATTATCAAAGCACTACTTTCTAGAGGATTCTCGGTCATGCAAAGGTCTACAGTAGTACACCAAGCACGAGCATCAGCATCCGATTCATCAGGATTGAATGATGGAAGGGTTAACTCTCTTGCGTACCTACCCTTGGTTGATGTCTGTAGAAATGTTTTCATCATCTCTTGCATAACCTTACGTTGCTCTTCATACAGTTTCTGCCACTGAGATGCGTCGTTTTGAGAAGATGTAGTTTCTTGGGCATGACTAATCCCGGCTTCTGATGTAGAAGAATGACTAACACCATCTTCATCTGAGACCACCCAGTTGCTCATTTTTGAAGGGGTAATATTGAAGAAGTCAAATTAACCAGGGAATGAACGTAATTTACTTATAATCAATGAATATCAAAGTACGAAGGAACTATTTTTGAAAGCTAATATATAATTCCACAGAAAACACTCCATATACAAAACTCCATCCTCCCTTGTGGATGCTCCACAAGCGTCCCAGCATCCATGTCCGTCGTCTTCCTCCGCCGCTCTGTCGAGAAAGGTGTGGAGGAAGCGGGAGTTGTCAATTTAACTCCGACATATACATGAAGAAAAGTAATATAAATGTTTTAAAAAAATACATCATACATCACTAATAGTATTTCAGGGATCTCAGTCATTGCCCACCATGAGAATAAGTTATCAGAACTTGTGCTCCCAGGTGGAGCTCGTCCAGACCTCACTCGAAGAACACATTCCCTTCCGTGTAGTTACTTAAAAAGAATCGAACTGATCTAAACTTAAAATAAAAACTGAAAATAAAAAACAATAATTGAAAAAAGTAAAAGAAAAAAGGGAGAACCACTAACTAAGAGCATCCTTCGCTAGAAGAACCTGCTCAATTCGGCCTTTAAATACTTTCGGACTTCGAAACGCAAATGTGTTAATTTTATTTTCATTAAAAAAATATAACGCTCTATTTCATGAGACACGTTTAAAGAGCTCTGTGCCACATTTAGGTAGCTTGACGTTAGTCAACGAGGCCAGTCTGGTGTTCGAGACCACAGACAAATAATCATCCTCGTCAATGCCAGTTTTGAAAACGTGAACGCACGATTCTAAAAGAAAGATCTGCCTTAGATACAAAACTTTAAATTCGTTATATAGCCGTGAGGTAGAATATCTAGAAGGCTTATTCGAGATAACCTTAAGAAGCGAGTTTTGATGTACCTGCACACATTGCAGATGGGTTTTACAAGTACTTCCCCTTACAACCAACTCATACTTCAGAAGCGAAAAAGCCAGGCCAAAATAAATGCTCTTCATCATCTTCAGTGACAGAAAACCTCTAGCAACTCGAAACACTTACAGCAATTTTCTTAACTTGGTAACCACAGAGTCAATGTGAAATTTTAACTTAAGGTGGTCATAAAAAATAATGCCCAAATATTTACATTTATCACTGTGTGTAACAGAAACACATGAACAATCAGGCGACTGCGAACTTTCATAGCAATGAAATTTGACACACCAATCCGATACAATACGTCTACTAGATAGGGAGAACCTCAGCACAGAAGTTTTATCAACATTTAGGCAAAGATAATGTGAGTCCATCCAAAACTTTACGTACAATAGCTCCTTATTTATTCGACTTATCATCTGCTGAAAATCCCTGCCCCAGAAAGCAATGGCAGTATCATCCGCAAAACCAAACATTTTTCCACTGAGAGAGAGATCTAACAACCCATTGACATACAAAAGAAACAACAAGGGGCCCAATACAGTTCCTTGGGGTACTCTACATCTGACAATAGTTTCCGTACTTGTAAAATTACCACACTTTTTCACTTGTGGGCGGTCAGTTAAGTAGGATTTGATGAAGTCAAGCGGCAAACCTCTTATACCAAAATTATACAATTTAGATAACAAAACCTCATGTTGAATAGAATCAAATGCCTTTTTAACGTAAAGGAAAATGCCCACAACAGAGAACCCTTGGTCCAGTTTACAAGCCACAAGTTTGTGCAAATTATAAGTTGTAAGCTGCGTGCTCAAACCCTTGCGAAATCCGTATTGATTCACAGACAACAACTCATGTTCCTCCATAAACATCGTAATCCTCCATAATCCATAATCGTAATCCATAAAGCATCAAATGCTCCGCCCATTTGATACATTTCTCCAGCATCTTAGAGATTGAAAGAGTGAGCGCTATTGGCCTGTAATTACCCATGATAGTCCTGTCATCACTTTTATGAAGGGGGACTATGACCGCCTTTTTAAATAAAGTGGGGAATTTTCCTTTAGAGAATACCAAGTTGTAAAAAAAGGACAGCGGGGCACATATAAACTCCACTGTCGTTTTAAGAATGTAGTTTGTGATAAGGCCCACATTATAAGAACAGGAATTTTTAAGCTCTTTAACCAAAATGGAGTATTTCCAACTCAGAGACAGGGGACAGAAACAATAATCCACGTGGAGGTTTGATCGTAGCTAAAGACAGTTTCTCAGAATACCCTGCAGGTGGATTCTCAGGGATCACAATACCATCACGAATGCTCCGCCCAGTATTCGCAAAGTAAGTATTGAATGACTCCGCGATATTGTATCCATCGTTCATTAAAATCCCCGCCTCACTTTGGACCCTCGAAAACAACTCTCCCTCCTTGTTTTGCCGGTTGGTCGCATCTTTAACTGTATGCCAGATAGTTTGAGCATCACCATTAGCATTCATGATCAGAGCAGAGTAATACATGTTTTTAGCTCTCTTAACAACTACCTTCAACAGCTTCCTATATTTAGTGAAGTGGGTCCTGATACTATCATTCCGCGGTTTTGATTTCATTTTTTTACTCAACTTATCTCTATTACGTATTGATACAATTATGCCTCTAGTAACCCAACTTTTCAACTTCTTCTTCCGACCAGACACAACAACTTCTTTAGTGGTAGTTGACGCTGAAATGTGGGAGTTGAAAATATGTATAAACGAGCGCATTGCTCCATCCACATCATGTTCATTGTACAACTTATCCCAGGATTCATTCTTCAAAAAATTATTGAGTTGGTCGAAATCAATTTCACGGCAAATGAAAGAATTCCCACCCCGACTACAACCAACGGAGGAGAAAGGCAGGACTGCAGCGACCATATGATGGTCAGTGATATAACTATTATAAATTATTCCATTACACCTATCGATACATTCACTTTTAACAAAAACATGGTCCAAGCACGACCTAACGTACTCAACGGACCTTGTGAAAGAATTAATTAGTGATATAAACCCATATTCATATAAAATATTTAAATATTCCCGAGAAGTTTTCGTCGACGCTAAAATGTTAATGTTGATATCACCGCGTGAAGTGCGAGGTTATCACTTAGACAATTTAGAAACCCAACAATATCACGTTTATGTGACCTATAAATCGCCGAAATATCAATGGGGGTTCCGTTGTATAAAAGAGAGATGAATACAGAATTACATTCCTTAATCGCGTTAACGGTTACGGCTTTGATAAGGAGATTATTTTTTTACGTACAAAGATACACCTTCAGCCCTATTTATATGGTCAGAACTATTAAAGACTGAAACCTGGCAGGTCAAACATCAATTGATCCTCATTCCACGTTTCCGTTAGAACAACCATATGAACATCAAAAGAAATTACTTCCAAGACACACTTAAATAAATCAAAATGATTTTTCAAGCTTCGAATGTTCTGACAAAGTAAATTAAAACCGTCATAACTCTTAATAACGAGATTAAAATTGTCCACTGTATCACACTCGATAGTAGGTGTATTACAACATGCATCTAGAATATTACCAAACGAGTCCATATTAAAAAAAAACCAGTCATGCAGCATGACTTAATGAGCGAATTTTCAAAGAAATATTCGAATTAATGGCTATGGTTTTGAATAAAGGAAAACTTCGGTCTAAAATTTGGTTTTCTATGTATATTCTCTTCGTATTTATTTTAATTTGTACGTTTTGTCCATCCTGATTCTACCGTTTGTTTATTACGTAATTGTACTAAGTGCTTATTTATTTGATCGCTGTGGGTTCATATTAGGTAGGATAGGGTAGTTAGGACTTTTGACTTACCTACTCAAGAGAGTGCAGTAGGTAAAGGAGTTGTTATAGAAAATCATGAGTGCTTCAAGTGCAGGTTGTTTTTCATGCAGGCTCAATCTTGAAATAAACTATGAAGGAAGGATGTGGTTTCTGGAAGGATCACTTGGAAGAACATGTGGGTGCTACGTTGAAATATTGTTCTATTCTAGTATTCAACATTGAGTGGACCTGAAACTGCTTGAGAATTATTGGAATCGAAAGAACGGGATCAGGCGATCGAGTGAATGAAAGAGAAAAGGAAGCTTGGATGCCGCCGCCATGCAGAAACACAAAGAAGGAATGCCTTTTTAAATTCCCGTCAGCTCAAGAAAACTAGTAGGTAGGCAACGGAAAATATTGTATTAAGTAGGTTCCTTATAATACATAAATTTAGTTAATTTATTGTTAAAAAAAATCACATGATCGGTAGGTAATTACCAATATTGTGATTTTTTCAAAAGAAGGTCAGTACCTATTGGTAGCTTTGGAACATAATTATTAGGTATATTCCTACTAGATGCCCCTGTTACTAATATTTTTTTATTACCTTGATTTCTAATTTATCCATGTGGTTATAATTTGTTATTAACTGCTACGAACTCTTTACACAATCATTTTGTACGTAGGTATTAATTTCATATAATTACCTACGTAATAATTATAAACTGTTATGAGTAGATTCCTTGTTCCTTCTGAATGGCCTTTCCTCTTGACTACGATTTCAGGCCTGGTATCTAAAACCAGTTCAAGATTTGCTCTACTAGGTAGGTAGATCCTTCCTTCTTCATTGATATTATTTTTATCATGTTAAGTACCTACCTACCTTTGAATATCAAATATTCGTATGATACTGATAATAAATTGATAAGATACCTACCTAACCTTCTTCCTCCTACTGTTAGTACCTAAATTGAATAATTTGAAATAGATTTTTTCTTTCGTCTTCCTTCTAGTAATACGTGGGCCGGTACTTGTCTATCTATGAAGGTATCATAACAATTATATGTCAAATGGGAAATTCAAGGAGTTGTACTAATCGTTTGCCTCCCCCTTTTTTGCTTCGAACTCTCGTCTTCAATTAATACTTCTCACATTTTTCAATCTGACCACTCTAAGGGGGTGGGGGTAAGAGTTTAAAGATTATCCTAGTTTTGGGTAATTTTTGCGCACTTTAAATGCTCTAATTTAAGAACGGATTTAGATATCTAAAATCCGATTTCACCATCGTGTTCAGCGTGCAAAAACCTTTAAAATGAGGGGTCACTTGTTAGAAAATAACATTTTGGGGATTTTTGGGTAATTTTTGCGCACTTTAAATGCTCTAATTTGAGAACGGATCAAGATATCTAAAATCCGATTCCACCATCGTGTTCAGCGTGCAAAAACCTTTAAAATGAGGGGTCACTTGTTGGAAAATAACATTTTGGGGATTTTTGGGTAATTTTTGCGCACTTTAAATGCGCCAAAACCCTCCTTAGAGTAGGCCAATTTCGCCCATCTTCGAACTTAGCCTTTCGATTGCCAAGATAGATTTTTTGTGCAAATTTGAGCTGTTTATCTCAATTCTATCGAGAGTTATCGTCTGGAGTGACACATATATATATATAAATATATATATACATATAAAAAAGTGTTAAATTTCAGGAATCGTTTTAGAATGGTCTGAAACGGATTTCTATGAAGAAAATTTCCAAAAATTTATATTATTTAAATTTCGAAGCCATTGCAATAGCTTCATTTTCTTTGAAAATTCGCTAAAAATAAAGGGGAAATAATTAGTTTAACATTAAGGCGCAAAAAGGCGGAAGGGAACGGGTCAAGCAGAATCACGACCGTACTCAAGAAGCTGGGAAGAGTCCATCTTAGACAGCTGCTCAATGTCCAAGATACGAATTACCCGTGTAGCTGGAGAGTCGTCCTTTTTTATGAAGACTTTTTCATTGGACGATCAGACAAATCTGTACGAATAAGCCTGAGCGAATTTCCTCGCAAGCCAGAAAACTTTGCCATTATAGGGAGTCAGGCGTTCGTTTACAAACACCTTAGCCTCCCCAGTGCCTGGGAGAACATCATTAGCGGCAATACCCCTGCTGAGAGATTAAGGCACGCATTTTCTTAATCCATTTGTCCTTCATGTCCATGCTTCTGAATTTAACAATTATCAAGCCCCAACCAACTCGAAGAGATGACCTCTGAGAAACTGGAGGTCTCATTCTATAAACCGAGACAATATCGCCATAATCAATTTTAATTTCGATTTTTCTGGAAAAGGCTAACGCGATTTCCATTACATTCTCGTTATCAGCCGGCGAAATTTCCTTGATTTCAACGGTCGTTGCCAAATTAGCTTGTTCAAGGTCATTCATCCTTCTACTCAAACCAACAACGTCGCTCTTCAATTTCATGTTCTCCTGAATCAAGTTTAAATTCATTTTTTGCAACTCTTCCATGCCTTTTTTATGATCCGCCAAAGACTTCTTCATATTCTCATAAAACGTGTTGAAAAAAGCCATGGAGTTTTCGATTACCTGAAATTTCTCATCAAACGACTTGATCTTTTTCATAAACGCAGTCACATTTTGATTCAATTTAGCTACAGCTCCAAAGTCTGTAGCAACGTGACCCGTCTCGGACCCATCACTATCACCGTCAATCGATTCTCCATCACTTAATGGATTTTTCTTCCCTTTAATCAAAAAACATCCATCACATCTCCAAGACTCTCGGAGATCTCTTTACAACTTCCTGTAGTTTTCTACAGTTTTTAGGCGAGTGCAGGAAGGATGAAACCCAGCACCGCACCCACTACACTTCGCCGTCTTCTTAGGCGAGTGCAGCTCACGGGAACATTTCGCGCAGTCCATCATTTCGCGCAGTCCATAGCAGGTAGGTAAAACCCAAGTAGCCGCGGAACAATAACACGCCGAAGCAAGCCAAGACACGATACGTATATAAGCCGGGACACAACAACACTTCACTATCGCAGATGTTATCCTGCAGAGGCCAAGAACGAGACTGATGAATAATATTGTTAACAAAATTTATTGTTTTTAATGATAATAAAATGCCGGAAAATTGTGTCGTGCCATTGTGCAAAAGTAATTACGGAGGTACAGAGAATGTGTGTCTTCATTCCGGTTTCCCAAGGATGAAGAGAAGAAGAGTGGACTCGTGGGATTCCCGTACTAACTGGGAACCAAAACCAAGGCTGTGGTTTGTATATAACATTTTTCCGAAAATTATTCAGGTACAGTAGATAAGCAGGTACATACCTCCAACAGGGAGAATAGAAAAAATGGACGCTTGTAAAACCTAAAGATACGTATCTACAGTGCTATCCATCATTCAACTACAGTAACTGTTATGACAATAGAATATTCTATGACATTCATCATTGAATGTTATGAACATTTTAATCTCTCAAGAGTTCGAGGATAAGTTCCGAAGGCTCCTAACCAAAAAGACGTCGTGAAATTTGTCTCAAAGATATCGCTTGGATGTGGGGATTCCACATTAGAAGACAGCATTACGTGCGGTCACTGTCATTTTGAACAATTGTTGTAGTAATATGTTGGTTGACGCGGATTTGGCACGGCACACGGCACGGCACGGGCTCGACCAATCATCAGAGGGAACTAAGAGGGAGCTAAGAGGGGGGTAAGAGGGGGGGCCAAGCTCAATTTTAGCTAGGGAGGGGGAGGGGGGACCAATCGCGAGCTAATTAAATGACGAAGGGCGAAGGGGGGGGGGGGTGGTATGGACAGGAGTGGGGGTAATTAAATGAACTTTCTCATTCTTGCAGTATAAAATCGGGAAAAAGCGGTTTCTGTATGTAAAATTCACGCGGATTTCAATTTTCGTTGTACTTTTGAGGTCCGTGGGGGTGGTTGGACAGGAGTGGGGGTAATTAAATGAACTTTCTAATTCCTGCAGTATAAAATCGGGAAAAAGAGGTTTCTGTATGTAAAATTCACGCGAATTTCAATTTTCGTTGTACTTTTGAGGTGAGGGGGGGGGGTGGCTGGACAGGAGTGGGGGTAATTAAATGAACTTTCTCATTCTTGCAGTATAAAATCGGGAAAAAGAGGTTTCTGTATGTAAAATTCAAGCGGATTTCAATTATCGTTGTACTTTTGAGGTGCGGGTGGTGGTTGGTCAGGAGTGGGGGTAATTAAATGAACTTTCTCATTCTTGCAGTATAAAATCGGGAAAAAGAGGTTTCTGTATGTAAAATTCACGCGGATTTCAATTTTCGTTGAACTTTTGAGGTGCGGGTGGTGGTTGGACAGGAGTGGGGGTAATTAAATGAACTTTCTCATTCTTGCAGTATAAAATCGGGAAAAAGAGGTTTCTGTATGTAAAATTCACGCGGATTTCAATTTTTGTTGTACTTTTGAGGTGCGGGTGGTGGTTGGACAGGAGTGGGGGGTAATTAAATGAACTTTCTCATTCTTGCAGTATAAAATCGGGAAAAAGCGGTTTCTGTATGTAAAATTCACGCGGATTTCAATTTTCGTTGTACTTTTGAGGTCCGTGGGGGTGGTTGGACAGGAGTGGGGGTAATTAAATGAACTTTCTCATTCCTGCAGTATAAAATCGGGAAAAAGAGGTTTCTGTATGTAAAATTCACGCGGATTTCAATTTTCGTTGTACTTTTGAGGTGAGGGGGGGGGAGGCTGGACAGGAGTCGGGGGTAATTAAATGAACTTTCTCATTCTTGCAGTATAAAATCGGGAAAAAGAGGTTTCTGTATGTAAAATTCAAGCGGATTTCAATTATCGTTGTACTTTAGAGGTGAGGGGGGGGGGGGGGGCTGGACAGGAGTGGGAGGTAATTAAATGAACTTTCTCATTCTTGCAGTATAAAATCGGGAAAAAGAGGTTTCTGTATGTAAAATTCACGCGGATTTCAATTTTCGTTGTACTTTTGAGGTGAGGGGGGGGGAGGCTGGACAGGAGTGGGGGGTAATTGAATGAACTTTCTCATTCTTGCAGTATAAAATCGGGAAAAAAGAGGTTTCTGTATGTAAAATTCACGCGGATTTCAATTTTTGTTGTACTTTTGAGGTGAGGGGGGGGGGGGGTGGGTTGGACAGGAGTGTGGGGGGTAATTAAATGAACTTTCTCATTCTTGCAGTATAAAATCGGGAAAAAGAGGATTCTGTATGTAAAATTCAAGCGGATTTCAATTATCGTTGTACTTTCGAGGTCCGTGGGGGTGGTTGGTCAGGAGTGGGGGTAATTAAATGAACTTTCTCATTCTTGCAGTATAAATCGGGAAAAAGAGGTTTCTGTATGTAAAATTCACGCGGATTTCAATTTTCGTTGAACTTTTGAGGTGCGGGTGGTGGTTGGACAGGAGTGGGGGTAATTAAATGAACTTTCTCATTCTTGCAGTATAAATCGGGAAAAAGAGGTTTCTGTATGTAAAATTCACGCGGATTTCAATTTTTGTTGTACTTTTGAGGTGCGGGTGGTGGTTGGACAGGAGTGGGGGGGTAATTAAATGAACTTTCTCATTCTTGCAGTATAAAATCGGGGGAAAAGAGGTTTCTGTATGTAAAATTCACGCGGATTTCAATTTTCGTTGAACTTTTGAGGTCTGTGGGGTGATGAACTTTCTATATCGATATCCGCCGGTATTGTCGAAAATGGAGTACCTGCACCTAGAGAAGTAGGTCTCTCCGGCTTTAATGTAACACGTTTGTATGATTCGGACATTGTCTCTGCTCCCGTTTTTCTTCCGAAACCTCTATAAAGTTAACAGGTAGGCAATTAAAACTACACGCAGAGAGGATGTAATGTACAACCCTCTTCCTGGCTTCGGGGTTCTTTTTGGGAGATTTATTTGTAATCCGGTCAATTTTCTTGTATTGCTGTTAACACAATAAACATATTGGAGGATGTCTTTAAACACAAGACAACAGCTGTTCTGTAGACTCTCTGTCAATTTTGTCCACATTTTTGGAATCGAAGCAGAGTATATCGGAGCATCGCGGAAGTATAATTTACTCTCTTCTAGCAGAGTTATACAACCTTGTAGAGGACTGTAGCCTTCTCCACGGGGATGTCCAATAGCATAGTTATAAATCGTAGCTTCTAATCTCGTAATACCATGCATCCTGGCTACTAATGCCGAAGAAAATGTCTCCTTTAGTCTCACATCTGGACAATTAAGGAAATCTATAATATGGTTTCCAATATTCTTGTTAACCTCCTGGGCTGGTAACTTGGCAAATAAACTTGTTGTATATTTTAACCCGAGCGTTAGATGTAAGCCAGGTAAGACAATCTATTCCGACTGTCTTATCGTTGTTACAATAACATTGGAGTTTTCCTTGTACTCTCCCTGGACATAAAAGTTAAAGTTGTTGGTTAAATATGTAGTAATTTTCCTCTTTGTTGTAAATCCCCCGCAAAATCCTGCGTTATGTCCAAGTCCATTAGGTAGTAATTCTCCTTCCGGAGCTGCTCCAAGAAATCCGGTAATTCTTCCAGCAGTCTATCGAGTTTTACATCCGCCAACTCTACTTTGTACGGGATGCAGACTGGATCTTTGTACTTCCTTTTAATATTTTCCAAATCCTCTTCTACGACTTCTCTCATTCCACCAGCTAGTGGGGTGTTACTTTAGTAAGAGGAAAGGCAGTTTAGCTTTAACCCCATGTTTTGCAGATACCAAGACGCCAAACTTTCGGCGGATATAGCTATTAGAAGATCCGCATATCTCCTTTTTAATAAGTTTGGAATTTCCTTCGCAGCCGTCTAAGCTGCATACCTTTACAAGCATTATTTTGTCGCAAAATGGCTCCGTGATTGGTCTAAGTCCATCTCCCAGAAAGCTATTCGCCTTCCGTATAATTAATATTTCCGATATCCGTAACCAGATTGCTTCCCTTTAAATTTTCCAGCAGGAACCACAGTCCAAATCTCTCGCCGTTAGGTTTTACCTTCTTTCCATAAAGTTGGGACACGCTAAAAACTTTAGAGCTATCCATGTTCCAACGATTGCCGAAACTAACTGCGATAGGACTCTGGCGGCTCATACTTATAGTATCGTGGAATGGTATGGATACTCTAAAGTACCTAAAAGTAGCTAAAAAACGAGGGGAGGGGGGTTATGAAGGCGTACATAAGGGTAGTTCGCCCTGGGAGAAATTCAAAAATTGGTGGTTAAAAAAGGGCTGGAGATCCAGCTGGTCTAACGTACTATGCATGGCTTGGAAGGGGGGTGGAGGGAAAGATAAGTTCAAAAATTGGCGGGGAAAACGTACAGGTTCTCATGTTTGAAAACCGGAGGGATAGAGCCGATTCCTGGGGTGGGGAGTGGAGGGAGAAATTCTTAAATTGACAGTTAAAAAAAGGCGGGAGATCTAGCGGTCTAACCTATTATGCATGGCTTGGAAGAGGGATGGAGGGAAAGTATTTGAAAAAACCTGGCGGTAAAACGTACAGGTTGTCATGTTTGAAAACTGGAGGGAAAGAGCTGATTCCTGAGTGGGGAGTGGCGGGAGAAATTTAAAAATTGGCAGTTAAAAAAGGCGGGAGATCCAGCTGGTCTAACCTATTATGCATGGCTTGGAAGAGGGATGGAGGGAAAGTATTTGAAAAAAAAAACTGGCCGGAAAACATACAGGTTGTCGTGTTTGAAAACTGGAGGGAAAGAGCTGATCCCTGAGTGGGGAGTGGTCGCCCTGGGATAAATTCAAAAATTGGTGGTTAAAAAAGGCTGGAGATCCAGCTGGTCTAACGTACTATGCATGGCTTGGAAGGGGGGGTGGAGGGAAAGAGAAGTTTAAAAATTGGCGGGAAAACGTACAGGTTCTCATGTTTGAAAACTGGAGGGTTAGAGCCGATTCCTTGGTGGGGAGTGGAGGGAGAAATTCTAAAATTGGCAGTTAAAAAAGGCGGGAGATCTAGCTGGTCTAACCTATTATGCATGGCTTGGAAGAGGGATGGAGGGAAAGTATTTGAAAAAAAAACTGGCGGTAAAACATACAGGTTGTCATGTTTGAAAGCTGGAGGGAAAGAGCTGATTCCTGAGTGGGGAGTGGCGGGAGAAATTCTTAAATTGACAGTTAAAAAAGGCGGGAGATCTAGCTGGTCTAACCTATTATGCATGGCTTGGAAGAGGGATGGAGGGAAAGTATTTGAAAAAAAAAAACTGGCGGTAAAACATACAGGTTGTCATGTTTGAAAACTGGAGGGAAAGAGCTGATTCCTGAGTGGGGAGTGGCGGGAGAAATTTAAAAATTGCAGTTAAAAAAGGCGGGAGATCCAGCTGGTCTAACATGGCTTGGAAGAGGGGTGGAGGGGAAGTATTTGAAAAAAGAGGCGGGAAAACGTACGGGTTGCCGTGTTTGAAAACTGGAGGGAAAGAGCTGATTCCTGAGTGGTGAGTGGAGGGAGAAATTCAAAAATGCCGGTTGAGCCGGATTCGACCCAGGCCTAGCTACAAGAGGGGGCTCAGAGGGAGCTAAGAGGGGGCTCAGAGAGGGGCTAAGAGGGGGGCTAAGCCCAATTTTAGCTAGGGAGGGGGAGGGGGGACCAAACTAACTGCGATAAGACTCTGGCGGCTCATACTTATAGTATCGTGGAACGGTATGGATACTTTAAAGTACCTAAAAGTAGCTAAAAAACGAGGGGAGGGGGGTTATAAAGGCGTACAAAAGGATAGTTGTAACCGAATTAAATATCCAAGGATACATATAAGGGGGGCCTGGCAGGGGCAGGGGGTTAATGGGTTAACAGTGTCCTGGCTCAAGCTTGGCAGGTGCGGGACCCCCTGCCCCGGCCAGGCCCCCCTTATATGTATCCTTGGATATTTAATTCGGTTACAACTATCCTTTTGTACGCCTTTATAACCCCCCTCCCCTCGTTTTTTAGCTACTTTTAGGTACTTTAGAGTATCCATAACGTTCCACGATACTATAACTATGAGCCGCCAGAGTCTTATCGCAGTTAGTTTGGTCCCCCACTCCCCCTCCCTAGCTAAAATTGGGCTTAGCCCCCCTCTTAGCCCCCCTCTGAGCCCCCTCTTAGCTCCCTCTGAGCCCCCTCTTGTAGCTAGGCCTGGGTGGAATCCGGCTCAACCGGCATTTTTGAATTTCTCCCTCCACTCCCCACTCAGGAATCAGCTCTTTCCCTCCAGTTTTCAAACACGGCAACCCGTACGTTTTCCCGCCTCTTTTTTCAAATACTTCCCCTCCACCCCTCTTCCAAGCCATGTTAGACCAGCTGGATCTCCCGCCTTTTTCAACTGCCAATTTTTAAATTTCTCCCGCCACTCCCCACTCAGGAATCAGCTCTTTCCCTCCAGTTTTCAAACATGACAACCTGTATGTTTTACCGCCAGTTTTTTTTTTTTTCAAATACTTTCCCTCCATCCCTCTTCCAAGCCATGCATAATAGGTTAGACCAGCTAGATCTCCCGCCTTTTTTAACTGTCAATTTAAGAATTTCTCCCGCCACTCCCCACTCAGGAATCAGCTCTTTCCCTCCAGCTTTCAAACATGACAACCTGTATGTTTTACCGCCAGTTTTTTTTCAAATACTTTCCCTCCATCCCTCTTCCAAGCCATGCATAATAGGTTAGACCAGCTAGATCTCCCGCCTTTTTTAACTGCCAATTTTAGAATTTCTCCCTCCACTCCCCACCAAGGAATCGGCTCTAACCCTCCAGTTTTCAAACATGAGAACCTGTACGTTTTCCCGCCAATTTTTAAACTTCTCTTTCCCTCCACCCCCCTTCCAAGCCATGCATAGTACGTTAGACCAGCTGGATCTCCAGCCTTTTTTAACCACCAATTTTTGAATTTATCCCAGGGCGACCACTCCCCACTCAGGGATCAGCTCTTTCCCTCCAGTTTTCAAACACGACAACCTGTATGTTTTCCGGCCAGTTTTTTTTTTTCAAATACTTTCCCTCCATCCCTCTTCAAAGCCATGCATAATAGGTTAGACCAGCTGGATCTCCCGCCTTTTTTAACTGCCAATTTTTAAATTTCTCCCGCCACTCCCCACTCAGGAATCAGCTCTTTCCCTCCAGTTTTCAAACATGACAACCTGTACGTTTTACCGCCAGGTTTTTTTCAAATACTTTCCCTCCATCCCTCTTCCAAGCCATGCATAATAGGTTAGACCAGCTAGATCTCCCGCCTTTTTTAACTGTCAATTTAAGAATTTCTCCCTCCACTCCCCACCCAGGAATCGGCTCTATCCCTCCGGTTTTCAAACATGAGAACCTGTACGTTTTCCCGCCAATTTTTGAACTTATCTTTCCCTCCACCCCCCTTCCAAGCCATGCATAGTACGTTAGACCAGCTGGATCTCCAGCCTTTTTTAACCACCAATTTTTGAATTTCTCCCAGGGCGAACTACCCTTATGTACGCCTTCATAACCCCCCTCCCCTCGTTTTTTAGCTACTTTTAGGTACTTTAGAGTATCCATACCATTCCACGATACTATAAGTATGAGCCGCCAGAGTCCTATCGCAGTTAGTTTCGGCAATCGTTGGAACATGGATAGCTCTAAAGTTTTTAGCGTGTCCCAACTTTATGGAAAGAAGGTAAAACCTAACGGCGAGAGATTTGGACTGTGGTTCCTGCTGGAAAATTTAAAGGGAAGCAATCTGGTTACGGATATCGGAAATATTAATTATACGGAAGGCGAATAGCTTCTGGGAGATGGACTTAGACCAATCACGGAGCCATTTTGCGACAAAATAATGCTTGTAAAGGTATGCAGCTTAGACGGCTGCGAAGGAAATTCCAAACTTATTAAAAAGGAGATATGCGGATCTTCTAATAGCTATATCCGCCGAAAGTTTGGCGTCTTGGTATCTGCAAAACATGGGGTTAAAGCTAAACTGCCTTTCCTCTTACTAAGTAACACCCCACTAGCTGGTGGAATGAGAGAAGTCGTAGAAGAGGATTTGGAAAATATTAAAAGGAAGTACAAAGATCCAGTCTGCATCCCGTACAAAGTAGAGTTGGCGGATGTAAAACTCGATAGACTGCTGGAAGAATTACCGGATTTCTTGGAGCAGCTCCGGAAGGAGAATTACTACCTAATGGACTTGGACATAACGCAGGATTTTGAGGGGGTTTACAACAAAGAGGAAATTACTACATATTTAACCAACAACTTTAACTTTTATGTCCAGGGATAGTACAAGGAAAACTCCAATGTTATTGTAAACAACGATAAGACAGTCGGAATAGATTGTCTTACCTGGCTTACATCTAACGCTCGGGTTAAAATATACAACAAGTTTATTTGCCAAGTTACCAGCCCAGGAGTTAACAAGAATATTGGAAACCATATTATAGATTTCCTTAATTGTCCAGATGTGAGACTAAAGGAGACATTTTCTTCGGCATTAGTAGCCAGGATGCATGGTATTACGAGATTAGAAGCTACGATTTATAACTATGCTATTGGACATCCCCGTGGAGAAGGCTACAGTCCTCTACAAGGTTGTATAACTCTGCTAGAAGAGAGTAAATTATACTTCCGCGATGCTCCGATATACTCTGCTTCGATTCCAAAAATGTGGACAAAATTGACAGAGAGTCTACAGAACAGCTGTTGTCTTGTGTTTAAAGACATCCTCCAATATGTTTATTGGGGTAACAGCAATACAAGAAAATTGACCGGATTACAAATAAATCTCCCAAAAGAACCCGAAGCCAGGAAGAGGGTTGTACATTACATCCTCTCTGCGTGTAGTTTTAATTGCCTACCTGTTAACTTTATAGAGGTTTCGGAAGAAAACGGGAGCAGAGACAATGTCCGAATCATACAAACGTGTTACATTAAAGCCGGAGAGACCTACTTCTCTAGGTGCAGTACTCCATTTTCGACAATACCGGCGGATATCGATATAGAAAGTTCATCACCCCACAGACCTCAAAAGTTCAACGAAAATTGAAATCCGCGTGAATTTTACATACAGAAACCTCTTTTCCCCGATTTTATACTGCAAGAATGAGAAAGTTCATTTAATTACCCCCCACTCCTGTCCAACCACCACCCGCACCTCAAAAGTACAACAAAAATTGAAATCCGCGTGAATTTTACATACAGAAACCTCTTTTCCCCGATTTTATACTGCAAGAATGAGAAAGTTCATTTAATTACCCCCCACTCCTGTCCAACCACCACCCGCACCTCAAAAGTACAACAAAAATTGAAATCCGCGTGAATTTTACATACAGAAACCTCTTTTCCCCGATTTTATACTGCAAGAATGAGAAAGTTCATTTAATTACCCCCCACTCCTGTCCAACCACCACCCGCACCTCAAAAGTTCAACGAAAATTGAAATCCGCGTGAATTTTACATACAGAAACCTCTTTTTCCCGATTTTATACTGCAAGAATGAGAAAGTTCATTTAATTACCCCCACTCCTGTCCAACCACCCCACGGACCTCAAAAGTACAACAAAAGTTGAAATCCGCGTGAATTTTACATACAGAAACCTCTTTTCCTCGATTTTATACTGCAAGAATGAGACAGTTCATTTAATTACCCCCACTCCTGTCCAACCACCTCACGGACCTCAAAAGTATAACGATAATTGAAATCCGCGTGAATTTTACATACAGAAACCTCTTTTTCCCGATTTTATACTGCAAGAATGAGAAAGTTCATTTAATTACCCCCACTCCTGTCCAACCACCCCTCCCCCCCCCCCCCCCCCCCCCCCCCTTCGCCCTTCGTCATTTAATTAGCTCGCGATTGGTCCCCCCTCCCCCTCCCTAGCTAAAATTGAGCTTGGCCCCCCCTCTTACCCCCCTCTTAGCTCCCTCTTAGTTCCCTCTGATGATTGGTCGAGCCCGTGCCGTGCCGTGTGCCGTGCCAAATCCGCGTCAACCAACATATTACTACAACAAACAATTATTCCAAGAATGTTTGTGTCCAAAAATCAAAGAACGCTGCAAAATCCTTGTCACGTGGGTGAATTATTTTGTTAGACATACAAAAATGTTGGCTATTCGTTTAATGTTCATTTCATGTGCAATAATATTGATAAAGCTATTTTTGGCAGTTTTCACCAATTTTGGCTCCGAAAACTCGAATTAGGCTCCTATTTTTGACAAGTTATCTTCAGTCATTGAACTTTTCAATGAATTGACCTGATTCATCTGTTGATACTATCTCCTGTGTTACCTATTATACAAATTTCTGGTGATTACAGCCATTTTCACAGGTTTTTTGTAAGTTAAAACTTATTTAGAACCACAAAACTTTATCAGTGGTCAAATCAACTTCATATGTCGTCTCCTCACCCTAAAAAACATGGAAAACAATACCTTACAAGTCCAAGTTCAGTAAACCCCAAAAATACCTAATTTTGCACCCATTTTGCACCCATAACACCTCGGCATGTTTTCTGGTCGGTCGGGCTGCTGAGATAGGTGACACAACTAGGACCCAAGTACCTAGAGCCTGTGTGCAAAAGAACTTTTTTTTTTAAGGCCGAAAATTAAGGCAATTGTCGATGACACGGCGGGAATCTACAAACCTTGAAACGAAAAAGAAAAAAATTGGAGGGGGTGTTCCAAACAAAATTTCCCGCCCGAATATATAGGTGTTAGGTATTATCAGAGAGTAATAAACCAAAATGACAGTCGCACATTATCCAGAAGTAGAAGACCATAAGCGAGCAATTCATGTTCCATTTGTTTTTCTCCCAAGTCATATTGTTTGTTTTTATGTTGCTCTAGGTACCTATTAGTTCAATACATTTCTTTTAAATAAAGCATTATTCGGAAGACAGTCGTTTTCATTAATTATACCTGCTCGTGATATAATAACAAAATAACTGAAGCATTCATTCATGTAGCTAAACGATTGCAGTGGTTATGAGAGCGGCCTGACCCAAGAAGATATTACGGCGTTGCCAAATCTTGCGCCGCGGCCTTCTCTAAAGCCGTTCATGAATAAGCTCATCGAATATGGCATCATCCGGTCCTCCAACTCACTGTGGGCATCACCTCTGCACATAGTGCCGAAGCCCGATGGGCGAATCCGGCCCTGTGGGGACTACCGTTGCTTAAACTCTCGCACCACCCCCGACATGGACAATGTCCCCCATCTTCAAACTTTTTCCTCCCACCTCCGCGGCGCCACCATATTCTCCACGCTCGACATCTCCCGAAGCATCTCTTGAAGCATATTTCTCGTGATCCTCCCACAACCAAAATCGAACCTTAATGATTTTAAAATGCTGCAAAATACCAGTAGAAAAATGATGTCAAATGAAAGCGTGCGGATTTCACACATTTTATTCCTAGGGGACTGCATACCAAGGGTTAAAACAAGTTAATAGGCATGTTACGCATGTTACGCATAACGGAAGTTACGTGTGTCGTAAGGATGTGACAGTTGCGCTCACGGTTGCGCAGAAAATAATGGAGTTTGTGAATTCACTTCCAACCGAAGACAACGATGGGACCTAACTTTGATAAGGATAGACAGCGGAAACTTTTAAGCCACCTCAAATCGACGAACCACTCGCATAGGTATAATGCCACAATACAATTTTTAGGGGACTGCAAAGTGTGCTATGGAAAGGTCTATTCCAAACTGATAGATCCCGAGCGAATACTTTTTCAGGGGAAACAAGGAATTGTGAGAGGTTGCTAGGGGAAGCGAGCCTAGGGATTATTCAGTATTAACTGGTAATCAACTTCCTCGCTTGATATAAGGTTAAAATATTCATGGCTCCGAGTTGGTAATCAACAAAGATTTTCAGGGAAGAGCGACTAAGTCTACCTGCCCCCGCGTTCACTCGACGAAATATTTCTCGTCAGGCATCCCACCCACTCTTCTCAATTTTCTCCTGATCGAGCCATGTCGTGCTATTCCATCTCGTGAAGCGTAAATATGCTACGTACTCACACCCTATTAACTTACTAAAAATTACTGTATAAGTGTGAAGTAAGAGAATTGCAGGGAAAACCTCGTGATAAACTTGCAAGACATAGCTGAAAAATATTGCTAAAGCAGCTAAACAAATTTTTCAATAAAAATTGATTTCGACATGTCGTTGGTTCCATCATGGTGCAGCTACAGATCCGACATGGTTCCAAGAGTAAAACTCACTAAGAACCATACAAACACAAATATCGAAATATATTTGTATAATAAAAGACAAATAATAACCTTTGAAAATTGAGCTTGAGTGCTGCGTTAAAACCTACTAAAAATACCCTTGCAGCTGCAAAACAAGCCCGTCATCGGGCGGTTGCGAAAGCGGCCAAAAACCCCGTTGACATACCTTCGCTACATTAGTCTTGATACTATATTATATTACCTTCATATCATGTTCTGTCTTATTATTTTCGAGGTGTGGTGGTTCCACTAGGTTCAGAATAACTAAAGAATATGTTTGGTTTATGTGTGTACGGGAGTTCTGGTGTGTTGGTGGCTAAAGCCAAATTCGTTTTTAAGAACACAAGAACTGCACTTAGAAACACAAGGTTCGTATATTCCGGAAAAGGAATAAAATATTTCTTTCTGTCCGTCGCCCGCCGAACTTCGCACTTTCCTTAACTTTCCTTCATCAACGAAAATTAATGAAATTTGGTTTGTAGGTCCCTTTTTATAAATAATGAATCGTTAATTTACATAATACAAATAAATTGACAGGTAAAATTATGAATGCAATTTTTTCTTATGAGCCTAAGGTCAGTGGACTGCCCAGGCTCGTCTCTGTCCCAGCTCAGCTCGTGTGTGCTTTCGTTCGGTAACAGGTACATTTTTAGTTTATAATTCGTATTAATATATTATTCCAATTTTTTAAATCTCTTAATTCTAAAAAACTTAGATCAAGTATGCTTAATGTCTAATGAAGGTCATTATGAAAGTACATTTCTGTTATTCAAATTTAAATTTAAGGATGATGGATTTTGCATTTGAAGACCACAGGGAAAAAACTATTCAAGTCACTTTTTTCCGAAAATGACATTTTGAGGGTACCTGATAATTTGGAGTGAGGCAGATACGATGCGGCATTCATTCCAAGGCATAAGCGATTCAAAATGCGAGAAAATAGTTAGTGAAAAAGGCCTCCGGGCGGAGAACGATATCGTTTAAGCGGATCCGGGGAAAACTGTTCAAATTGCCACCGACCGCTGGTCTCCCCTCCCTTTCTTATCTGTATTGTTTGAATGATTGACGTCTCTTCTACAGAAACACACACAACACTGCTCTCGTAAGTGCTATAGTTGTCATACCAAACTCCAAAACTACTCCGAAGCCCGAACATCAGTCAGGTGACCAGAAAAATCAAACAACAGATAGGTACCTGCGTCAAGGAGAAAACGAATTATTCTTCCCCAAACGTCTCTACAACAAGGAGATACCAATTTCTGCGGAAAAGTATAACGATTATGCAACACCTGAAGTAGTTTTGTAGCACCAGTGCCCAGAAATACTTCAGCAAGCTACCCCGTAAAACACAGATTTGAAGCGTTTGTCCACTGTAATTTTGTAGTTTTGGATTTTTGAAAAAAAATTTCGTTGTGACTAAAATATTTTTAATTAAATCAGTTTCTATCAATGCATCTGTGGTACTATGTACTCATCTGTGGTGATAGGGTAGGGTTGGTTTGGATAGGTTTGAAGGAGATCTAATGCCCGGGGGTTATCACCACTGCAGGGGTTAGTTGAAGATGAGGCTAGCACCCCAAAGTTATCACCACAGCAAGTGGTAGAGGAAAAAGAGGTATCCCGCGTTTATCACCACAGCAGACGCCAGGAAGGAGTGGGCGAGAGAGAGAGAAGTCGCAAGTCGGAGAGTAGTCCGTCGAATGACGAGCTGGGGCGCCGAGCGTCATTATGAGGAACTCCCTCCTCACCGTCTTCCAACAGCCGTTACGACCGTTGATGATCGTTGGGGAGCTCGCTGGAGGGGACCCTTCTCCTCCTTTCCCCAAGGCGTCGCTCAGCTCGTTGTTCCCCTCGTTTATTTGGTTAGATTTTTACCTTATTACATAGGAGTGGTAAATGTAGAATTTTGAAGGGTACCACGACATCATCTTTCAGAAGAATCAGAATATTTGTAGTTCCTTACCAAGAATAGTAATTGTTGTGGTACCCCTCAAATGTTGTGGTACCCTTTACCTGCTGTGCGCTGAGCTTTTGTTGATTGTTTCGAGGCCTCTTGGGCCCATACCAATCATGCTCTTTCATTTTTAAGCTCCTCTTCGTTTTTGTTTTGTTCCTGTTCTCTGCACAGCAGGTTACCCCTGTTCCTTCCTCCTCCGGCGTTGGTCATGCCATGGACATGTCCGGGATGGCCCGCGTGGAGGTGCCGTTTTTACTGGGATTGCGGAGGCAGAGGGGGAGTCATGTTCTAGATCCCTGGTCCCTCTCTTTGCTTCATTGGTAATGGTCCAGTTTTCCATAGACCATTACCATAGGTAATACTCCTGTAGTTTAGCTCAGCCTCAGTACTGACCCCCTCTTGAATATCTTGCGGCTTTCCATCATTGGCGGGCATGTTTGGAGATCTGATCAAAAATGTATATCACCGGTCTGTTAAAAAGTACCACAACTACAGGGATACATAAACACACAGCCACTCACTCTATAAATTACATACATAATATAATTACTTGTACCCAACACACACGAGACACAACATTAAGGCATACACGCATCACTCAGCATTCCAGACCTGTAGGATGGGGAGAACCCACCGCCCCCGGGCCCACCCTACCTAATATGGCCTCCTGGCACCCATCTGTTAGGGCTTTCTTAGGCCAGGAGGTCGACAGCCCTAGGAAAATAAACGAAATGAAATGAATAAAATGCTGGAAAATGAAAAAAACGAACAAAATTGTAGAAGATTGCCTGTTGCCTCCCCGAGGCCAGCAGGCCCCCGTCCACTCCACCAGTCCTCAATCACTCACTCCATATTTTACATCCATACTCTAAATTACAGGCACACAACACACAGAGAACACAGAAGGACAAACACACTACCTAACCTAATATCACAGACCTGGAAGGGGAGTACTTTTATAAATATTCCTCCCGCTGCTTAGACCTTTATATATATGTTGTAACCTAACTACTAATCGGGGCTGCAAGGTCAGGCCCTTCGCCTCTGCGGTGATGCCATGCCGCAGCAAAAGTCAGAAATTTGATGAATTTTTCCCTACTGTCTAGTAGCTGGTGGAGGTCGCCCAGATACTCCCGCGCCCCTGTCATTGCCAGCCGCTCCCCTTCATAAATTGGGCTGTCCCAAAGTACGTGCTCGCTCGTTTCTTCTTGTCCCCCACAAGGGCACAGTGGGCTTGGCCGTCTTCTAAAATAATGCAGCTTCGCCAAGAAATTGCCATGTCCAGTCATCAGCTGTGTGGCACTGTAGTTCGGTGCAACCCAATCCTGAGCTAGGCGTACCTCAACGTCTGGGAAGATCCCATAGGTCAGACGGCCTTTTGGTGATGCGTCCCAGCGTGCCTGCCACTGGCCCACCACCCACCTGGCAATAGCTGCCGACCGCTCAGCTGCATTGTGTTCATCGTCCATCAAGGCAAGGAGCTCGGCTCGCACCGGCACACACGACCTGCTGGGTACAGATGCCACAACGTGTGCAACCCGCACGTCCAGTGCAACATCCAGGGGGATCTCTCCTGCAACCACCTGCAAGGCATCGATGGAGCAGGTCCGGTATGCCTTGGTGATTGCAAGGAGGGCTGCTCATTGGATTTGCAGCACCCTGGCACGCTGGGCCTTCGTGGGGGATCTCCACCAGGTGGGCGCCCCATACAGCACAGTGGGGAGGAAGACTGTCTGGTAGTATCTCCTCTGGCAGGGATAAGAGATACCCCAGTAAGTGCCCGATAGGCTCCGTACAGCTGCCGCTATTCTCGCGGTCTTGCATGGTACGGCCTCTAACTGCGGGCCACATGTCCAGCGTCTGGTAAGCTGCACCCCCAGGTACCTCACTACATCGCCCGCCTCGATTCGGACATCGCCCACGCGGAACCGGAATGGGTGCCGGAGATCTGCCCTGCCCTTATATAAAATGGCCAGCGTCCTGCCATGGGCAACCTCCAACCTGGCAGAACTACACCACCTCACCACTGTTGCCGAAATAGCCTCAGCACGGGAGACCAGCTCCGCCCTGGTCTGCGCAGCCACCACCACAGCCATGTTGTCCACGTACGCCATGTCTGTGCACTCTTCCGCGTCGAGGGCGGCCAGCAACCCTGAGAAGGCGAGGTTCCAGAGGGCAGACCCAAGCACCGAGCCCTGAGGGCATCCCCTGGTCACCTCCACCCGCGGCGTCCTATACCTTGTGCACATCTCTGCGTAATGGCCACTAAAGTAGCTGTGGAGTAACATATAGATATTGGAGGGAATTCCAATCGACTTGAGGCCAGCCAAGACCGTAGCCGGCTATATCATAGAAAAGCCTGGACCCATCCCTGGCGGTGCTGATGGACACCATTCAGCAGGAAGGCAATAGCGTATTCCGTACTCCTCCTTCTTGTGCAGCCAAACTGGTTTGGGTGGGAGGCACTCGTGAGGTGGGGCTCGATGACGTTCAGCAGGAGACGTTCGAGAAGTTTGCCCATGCAGGGAAGGAGGCTGATCAGGCGGAGGCTGCTGATGAGGGTGGGGTTCCGGTCCGGCGACTTCAAGATGGCCTTAATTCTTGCAGTCTCCCACTTGGCTGGGAAAACGCCATCAGCCAGGGCATGTTTATACAAATCCAGCAAACCGGCGAGAAATGATAGCGGGGCCTCCTTCAGCATGGCAAAGTCGATCGCATCCTCACCTGGGGCTTTATACCTGCCGAACGCCCTCAGGGCCTCACGCAGCTGCGGCAGGGTCCAACCCGGAAATGGAGGCGTGTCGGTAGGCTCCACCACATCACGACGCAAGGCGGTTGCCTCTGCCGTATCCTGCGTCAGGTCGTCCGGGGGAAAGACCCTGCGCAGGAACATTGATGCTGCTTCATCGATTGTAGTGGCATGTCTCCCATCGTGCCTAAAGGCTGCCAAGGCCTGCTCTGGAGCGACCTTTTCTCCCACAATCCTGTACGGGAGAGACCAAGGATCCCTACGTATATTGTCGATGACGAAGCCGCTCCACGTACCCCGCTTGCTTCTGCGGATCATCGCCTGATAGGCCCTCGTGTGCTGCTTCAGGACAGCCGTCAACCTAGCTCGTTCTAGGCCCCTTGCTTGGCGGCGCTATCGCTTGGCCCGCACGACCACCTTGCGCTGCGCCTCGATGTCCGAGGACCACCAAGCATGCCTCGCTAAGCAGGCCGGCGAGGAAGTCGGAAGGGTATTGGAGGCAGCAACCAGGAGAGGCTGGCTCAAGCTCTCCGCGTGCTGGTCCACCGTTTGCGGTGAGTAGTCGGCCAGCACGTAATCCACCATCCAGTACCGAAGTTCGACCCGGAAGGCTCCCCACCTGACTGTCGCGTTCGGAATCGGGCAGCTGGCCTCTCCACTGAGGATCCCTCCTTCACGATGTCCAGGGTTGTGAGGGCGTGGTCACTTGAGGTGGTAAAATCCAACTGCCATCGGGGGATGTTGGTGGCCGGTGTGGGGGTGGAGATGCTGAGATTGATGTTTAACGTACCGTTATGGTTGCTGAAGCTGGGCCCCCCATTACTTTGGTTGAGCAGATCGAGTTGCCAGCTCTGCATCCATCCCGCCACACTCCTTCCTTGCCGATTACAGGTGGCAGACCCCACAGGCTATGCCAGCTATTGAAGTCGCCAAGGATGGCTGGTCCAGGCAGCTGAGCATTTCCGCAACCTGGTCTCCTTGAGGAGCATACACCGACACCACGATAATGGTGTCACCCCCTTGCGGCACCGACGCAACCGCCACTGTGGGGATCGACAGGTTGCCATGAAAGAGCACATCAATAGACCCGTCGCCCACAACTATACACCTAACGGGCGGGAGTGCAGGTCGTCAAACTTGTAGAGGAGCTGGGTCCGCATACCAAAACCTGGTATCCAACCTCCCACCCATGGAGGCTCCTGGATGGCAGCTACTTGTATTCGGCACCTTCTCATCTCCTCCCGTATTTCCTCCACGATTAGATGCTCTCTGTTTACGTTCAACTGCCCGACCCTGAGCACGCGGGAGTCACTCATGCTTGCCATAGTCCGTCAGCCGTACCTGGTTCTCCATGGCGATCCTGTATGACGGACATTCCAGGGACCCTGCATCATGACCGGAAGGGCGCCCAGCCTCCTTGCAGCTGGTGCATACCGCCCACTGGGTCTTCTTTGTGCACGCCCGATAGCCATGCCCTTCCTCGGCGCACCAGCCGCACACCTCGCTCCTTCTACAGCCCTTCGCCACATGCCCGAACTTATGGCAGCGATAACATCTGGAGACCGAAATATGGTCCAACGCCCCGCAGACCAACCACCCCAGTCTGATCCTACCGCCCTTGATCAGCTCCGCCCTGACCGCCTGAGACACCTCCACCACCCACTTAGTCTCCGCCAG
The DNA here is from genome assembly GCA_954871275.1 of Leptopterna dolabrata. Lineage (NCBI taxonomy): Eukaryota > Metazoa > Arthropoda > Insecta > Hemiptera > Miridae > Leptopterna > Leptopterna dolabrata. The sequence goes on from OX940974.1 coordinate 77,471,702, forward strand.
GTTTCTCAGGCCCGCCCTATGGATAGGCTTAAATCCATTCACCCGCCCTCCCTCGCCGACCTCCGGGGCAGGTTGGACTTCCAAAAGTCCTGTTACAACTCGTCCACAGTCAACGAGGAAGGTACCCCATGGACCAAGATCCTGGGGCGCTTAGTAGGGGCCTCTCTGATTGTCAGCCCCATGCTCTTCACAGCGGGGTTCTCCTGCACCACCTGGAGGCTGACCTGACTGCCGATCTCTAGGACCACCCCACCCCCACTGATGATCCGGCTGCTTTTGATATCTAGCCCCAGGTCTTTGGGGTTGACACTTGCCGGTGTTCACCATATCTGACCCCTCATTCCCGCCGGTCACGATCAAGGTCAATGACCTCTTGGACGGCTGGGGGCCCCTCTCTCCTTAATATTGGCCCTGATCTCCGCTTTGACCTGAGAGATTGGCTTCCTCGGAACCAGAGTAGGTGGCCTTGCCAGGGGGGGATACGCCTCCCCTGCATGCTCCTGTACCTCGACATCAGTGATATCCCCAGCAGGATATCCGTCAACTACCTGTGCATAGGTCTGGGGGGCAGCCCGATATCTGGTGGATTGGCCCTTCAGCTCCCTCAATTCGCGGCACGCGTCGACAACAGCCTACAAATCCGGAGAGAAGCTCGGCACTACCCGCCGTACCTCCTCAGCCAGCTCCCTTGCCAAAGTACCCCTTTACTACTTCCATGTAACTTATAGATTTAACCAATAAACAAGGAGAAAGACGAGCTGTGCGACGCCTCGGTCGAAGCCCAGAAGGGTTCCCCTCCATCGAACTCCCATCTCAACGGTGGTTGACAGATGAGGGACGAGGTGGAGCCACCTTTATAAACCCTGGGGCTCGCCCAGCTCTTCATTCGACTGACCTCCCTCTTACCTACGACTTCTCTCTCACTCACCTTACGCCTCCTCTCTCTCTCTCCTACCCATTCACCTACCCTAACATCTGCTGTGGCGGTAACCACGGAATGCTTCCTCCTCTAACACTCGCTGAGGTGATAACCTGGGGGTGCTAGCATCCTCATCCTTTAGCGTCTGCTGTGGTGGTAACCCTGGGACGTTCCTTCCTCTAGCACTCGTTGTGGTGATAACCATGGGGTTCTAGAATCCCTCTCCCTTGGCATCTGCGTGGTAATAACCGCGGGACGCCTCTTCCTCTAACGGCTGTTATGGTGATAACGGCATGGCTTTAGTTATCCGAAAATACTCCTAAGAAGCACACATTCTCTCCTTCAACCTACCCAAACCTAGCCTACCTCTAGGCTACGATAGTAATCAAGTTATTTGTACTTGTTTTGACAAGAAAAAATCGTATTTCCGAGCTGAAATTTCCCTGATGTATTTTTATTTTTGAATCTAATGGTTGTCCAACTAAATTGATTTAAAATTATATATATTTTGTATTGGATGTAATAATTGTTAAAATGTTCATGGCAAACCATTTTGTTACCTTGTCCATAATTAATTCAGCACTTGAATCAGCTTGCCTCCACGTCTTCTCCTTCACTATATATGGCCACGTCATCAGCGTATGTAACAAATCTGCCTCCAATATTTAATGGAAATAGGTCGTTTATGTGTATGAGAAAAAATGATATTGAACCAATAAGACCTGACCTTTGAGGGACCCCATAGTTTACTGGTGCCATGGCACTTTCTACATTTTGAAATCTGACAAATTGTTGCCTGTCCGATACGTATGAGGTGAACCATCTAATGGCCTGTTCACTGAGTCCCATCTGCCTGAGTCTGAGAATTAATCTGGTGGTTTCAATTGAATCAAAAGCCTTAGTTAAATCAATAAATATTCCTGTTATCTTGTTGTTGTTATTTGAACCGTTTGATATTTCTGTCCCTACATCTTCTGCTAGAGCGTCTTGGGTGCTAATATATTGTCTGAATCCATATTGCGAGGACGACAGAAGATTATTTGTTTCCAGGTAGTCTAGTAATTGTTATTCAACTATTTTTTCAAGAATTTTTGCAAAGTTTGAGAGTAGTGAGATTGGCCGATAGTTATCAACAGAAGTTCTAGTTCCCTGTTTATACAGTGGCCGCACTACCGCGATTTTGAGGGCATCTGGATATTTTCCGTGAAGTATACTAACAATAGCCATGTGAGTGACTGGAGAAGTCAAGGAAAATACACTGCCAAGGTGATGGCACAGGAGCTTCCTCGTCACAATCAGAGTGACCCATTACAAAATATAACAGACTCGGAAGCAAAATAACATAACATTACATTACATTACATTACATAACATTGCATAACGTTAAATATACATATTACATAACATTACATTACATAACATAACATTACATAACATTACATGAAATATACATAACATGACTTCCATAATACATTACGTCCATTATACATAACTAGCCTGACCGCTCGCTTCGCTCGCTATCCGAGATTCGCTGTACGCAGTATTGTGGAACCAACAAACGACGGAAAAATCCCATACCCTACCGGGTATTTGTGCCCAATTTTATCAAAATCCGTCAAGCCATACAGGAGTTGACCATGGTCGACCATATTTCCGCTATGGTCAGGGAATTAAAACGCTGCAAATCCCTGCACAACGGTTTATTATTTTGTATAGAATACCCTTCTGTTACAGATCACCGCTCTATGTATAGATAACCCGTCTATATAATATGATATGTACTATTATATACATATTATGTAGATCGCAGACCCTCCGTAGGTTAGTACCTAACCCCGTACTCGTTACTAGGTACCTACCTAAATCACGAGTTAAATGTTGCTAAAATAATTCTGCCGATGACAAACAGTACCTAACAAAAAGAAACACACATAATGAAGTTCTGAAAAGAAATTGTTGATGAGGAGTGAAAAAAGTTGCAAAAGTACCTACCAACAAACTCCAGCCCCTTCTACGTAGATGGTATAATGAACCGTTGTGTAATAATTTACCGTTGAGTAATGATTTACCGTAGTAATAATTTACCCATCAATAATACTTCAACGTTTGTTCAAGTTTCACTACCTACCAACAAACTCCAAAAGAGCCATTATTTTTCAAATTAAATAATATCACAGAACAACCAACTCGACTTCATACTCCGCCAGTATAACCAGGTGATCCCTACCAATGATTGGCCGTATTTACAAATTCCTATTGTGGGCGCGTCTCTGGTTACGAGATTTGGTTTGAATTGTATACAATTTCATTGACACTGAAGTCGAAAATGCCTGTCGGTGCAAACTTCGGGGCCTTACTGTGAACGAACGGCAGGACGTACGATGCTCCGGATGGGCTTAAAAAACTCGCAAGTTCAAGAACTATTTAAAACCGTAAAAATATTTACGTAAAAAAATGGTATAGGCGTTTTGAAAATTTCAACCCCTATTTTGAACCCCTTAGAGATGACTCACAGTAACGTCGAGCTTCGAGGACCAACTAGACGCCGAACGGAACCTATAACCCGAATTTCATCAATTTTTTTTCATGGTAACTAAGAAAAGTGGCCCGTACGGCGTACGGCGGACAGACAGAAATATTTTTATTGCAGTTTTGGATTCTACATACCTTGAAACGTAAACCATCAAATTTTGAGGGGGGGTAAGAATTTTTTTTTTCATGCTCGATTCCAATGGTTCATTATTGAAAATAATAAACCAAAATGCGCCTACGTTCAAATTGGGAGGCTACCGGATATTGGAGCCAAGTTTGGTCGATATCCATTGAGCAATTCGGGATTCGACCATGGAGGGGCCCATGGATGCGCTATGGTCGACCGCGGGGGTAGTCCGAAGGGTCGATCGTAGATAGAATTTCACGTAGATTACGAATACGCGATAAAAAATAGGGGTTACCATTTCAATTAACGAAGTTGACCATGGTCGACCATAGTTCCGCTATGGTCAGGGAATTAAAAATACGACGTTGCACAACTTGGGAGCCTACTGGATATTCGTGCCAAATTTGGTCGATAACCATCAAGCCATTCAGGAGTTGACCATGGTCGACCATAGTTCCGCTATGGTCAGGGAATTAAAAATGCGACGTTGCACAACTTGGGAGCCTACTGGATATTCGTGCCAAATTTGGTCGATATCCATCAAGCCATTCAGGAGTTGACCATGGTCGACCATAGTTCCGCTATGGTCAGGGAATTAAAAATGCGACGTTGCACAACTTGGGAGCCTACTAGATATTCGTGCCAAATTTGGTCGATATCCGTCGAGCCGTTTGGCCGTGCATAGAAGGACAGACAGACAGACAGAGCGCATGCGCAGGGCGAACCGCTGGCTCTATCATGTTGAAATTTATATGGGACCTCAATGGGCCCTACCCGCTTAATCCCTGAGAATTACATTGAAATTGGGTGAAATCTTTGGTTACTACGGCTGTAACAAGGAAATTGAATCTATTTCACGCCAGCGCATGCGCAGAGCGCACCGAGGGTCCGATCATGCTGAAATTCATACTGGAACTCACTAGGCCTTGTCCGAACAACCCTTGAAAATTTGAGCGAAATTGAATCAAAATTGTGAATGTTATGCGTGTTTGTTGAATTTAACGTTAGCGCATGCGCAGGGCGTACCGCTGGATCAATCATGTTGAAATTTGTATGGGACCTCAAGGGGCCTTATCCGCACCATCCCTCAAAATTTGAGCTGAATCAATTCAAAATCGTGGAAGTTATGGCTGTAACAAGGAAATGCGGACAGACTCACAGACTCACAGACTCACAGACTCACAGACTCACAGATTCACAGACTCACAGACTCACAGACTCACAGACTCACAGACTCACAGACCGACAGACACGGAACCAAATTTGTTCAGTAGGCTTTGAAACGCAAAATGCAAGTGGAAATTTTGATTTCTGAAGACAAAAATTTTTTGGCTCACGAAAGTGAACACAAGGCTTCCGCTGCTCCGCAGACTCGGAAGCAAAATTGATACGTGTTCGATTACATCATTACTTTTTTTTTTAAATCAGTATTGAGTCATTCCCTGATTTTCCTAACGCTGTATTTACTGTTTTCCACAATTTAGCTGGAGTATCAGATTTATTTATTTACCCGGCAAAATAGTCATTGTTAGTTTTTTTCAAGAAGATCTCTATGCTTGTTTCGATACCTCACGTAATTTTTACGTGGAAGTGTGTTACTAGGGCTTCGCTTTACTTTTTTGGTTAACTTATCACGGTTGTTGATAGAATTTACAAGAGCTGCTGTGATCCATGGATTTATTTTTCTATTCTTATGATTTTTGGCTTAAAATATATTGTACAAAGCTCAGTACAGTTAAAAAAAATATCAATGAAAATATCAGAGGCTAGATTAACACTACCATGTTGGAATAATGGACTCCAATCTACCAGTTTCATTAGTTTATAAAGTTGGTTCAAATCAGTTTTTTTATAGTGCAGTTCATCAGTTTATTACTGGAGTAGAGTGATCCGCCAGGCTGATATAGGATAGCAGACGTGGAGTGCTCGAATATGTCCCCAGGAGCTTTAACCATTATAATCATGATCTAAGCAACTATTCTCTCTCGTAGGTACATTTATCCAGCTGGAAATTCATGTAAATATCGTAATATTCCGCAATTTCCATTTGCTTCTAAAATATTCACGTTTATTTTCCCCCATAAATATTGTAATTCCGAGGCTGGATGCTTGCAGCTTTGCTTTAAGTTCTCTGACAAATTCTAAGATAGTAGTTACATGCGATCGACACATACTAATGAATGTAAATATCCTTGTGGGTACATTTTGAATTTTGTATAATTATCACTGATTCGCCCACTATGTTCCACTCTTTCTGTTCACTGACGTTGATTTCTTCCGCTGTGTAGACAAAGATTCCAAAGGCCTTGTTGAAGGTTGCTGTGCTTGCACAGCTGTTGTATCCAGGCAGTCAATGGGCCGTTGTGTAATTTCAGTGTGGCCAGAACCATATTTCCGAGAGCTCAATGACCTTAGGTCTCGAAGTCATTTGATCGTGGTAACATTGGAGTTGATTCCAGTTAGCTTGAATGCTGTGTCATTTGATTGATTGTACCGAAAATTTTGATCCGGAGAAAGAAGTGTTTAATGCACCGATATCCTCTCACTGAATAGGAGATGTCCCTGGTTTGCACATATCAGGTCCAGTTTCCATTGTGCACTAGCGTAGCTGGGACGGTTTTTGCCGTTTGCCGCATGATCATCTGCCAAATTGAATTTTTGAAGTTTATGCATTTTGGCCGTTTGTTATTTTTATCCCACGTATTGTTACCGCGATCTCCTGCGCAGTGGGCACATGTGGGCGTTGGCGCTTAACAAGGATTTTGAACATGTGAAAGCCCATTACATATTTAGTAGCAGCTGTGACGCGCGTATAACCCTCAACCCTGCAAGAACTCCAACCCAAATACAGCCTAGTCAAACTCAATAGTTTTTTCAAATGTAAGTCCGATTCGAATAAGGATTTCATCTGTTCACTGATTTATTTTTCTTCCAGATTATTGAGCTTCATTATCATTATCTTCCTCCTCATCCTCCGTCATTCCTGCGGGAACTCCAAATACAGCGATTCGTGGCAACTTCTTACTTGGACGCGAAATTGTTAGTCCGATATCTTTGACCTTAGGGTTAGCCAAAATTGCATTGAGATCCTCCTTTCCAGCTGCACGAATAAGCCCACCATTTTCACCCTAATTCCGGACGCTACAAATCATCACTCCTTCAACTGGGGAGCAACCAACTCCGCCTGAACAATAATATTGAACTCGGGCAAACATGCCAACTCCGCCGGCGTTGTTGTCAGATCATTAAAAGTGGCTACAATCTCCGCCAGTTCAGTCGGGATCGTCATGGAACGTCCGTTTGAAATGATAACATACCAACGCGATCGTTTCCGATACTGATATAAGTAGTTGTTTCGATAATATATCGAAGAAAATGCCAAATTCCTTCCATGTGTATGGGCACAGGGCAACGTTACTGCCGCGAAAATAACTAACGTGTGTGATTCTTTTCAACGCAAATTTAATTCACTGTTCTGTAGTTCTCACCCCAATATTTTCGTATTTCTAGACGCGTTAAAAAAAAGTGGAAGTTTACACAATCAGAGGATGTGCCTAAACAGTCTTCCACTTATTCATTTAGACGTCAAAAAATAGTGCTTGACGATTTAATCCTCGGGATCGCAAAATTTATTCGTTGCATTTCATAAAATGCGCGTCCCACCACTGCGGTAAACAAAACGAAAATTGTCCTCTTTTTGTTTTGTATTTGTCGACAATTTTCGTGTTACTGTTGACGAAATTTGCAGAACAAAAATATATACGCCATACTCACAACCTCACGGCATATCTTTATTTTCCTTATTCTGAATATACATTGGATCCTGGTGGAGTTGGCGGAGTTGGCTAGGTAATTAACGTGGGGATTAAATAACACTTGCGGAGTTGGCGGTACTCTTGGCGAAGTTGCTTCAACCCCCTTCAACTACAGGTTTGAATACAGCCTTTATCCTTTTTTATGTCCTCCACCTTTTATTGTAGATATTATACTAGTCGGGAACACCACAACAACATTATCGCAACATTATCCGTGGATAAACCATTACTCCACGGATTTCGTTTTCAAAATTTGAACATATATGAGCCGGACTCTTGCGATTCCTTCGTTTCGAGTCTTTCCTTTTGGGCACGAGATCAAGTATGGTGAGCACGCATATTAGTTTCCAATGATTCACATTTATCATCTCCTTCCCGTTTATGGCTTCTAAATATTTCCCCGTTATTTGTGTAGCCTGCTGCTTAACATTTTTGTTGTTGTCAGAGGGTAGACAGTATTCAACTATCTTCTGCTCAATTCCATAAATATTTCCCACAGTTGGACGAGTCCTCCATAGTCACAGTCTTGACCTCCGGAGAGGCCGTGATGGGTGTCATACTACAACGTGGTCAGGCCAACGCAGCGATTCAAACCCGCGAAACCTCCTCGTCAAACACCTGGCGCCGATCACTGTTGTTTCAGAAAGCACTGACGATCTGCGAAACCCAGTTGTTTCCTCGTCGAGAACTGAGAGAGAACTAGATTCGGGGTATAGTTGGTCCGCGAACATCAGAGTTACTGTCAGTCAGAATCCAAGGGGTGAAAAACAGGGGTTGAAATTGCCAGAGCGCCGTAACTCGATAACTTCCAATAGAACGGTAGGTATGGTTCTTTTACGTTTTTAAATTCATCTGATACTTGAGAATTTTTGAAACCACTCCGAGCATTGTATGTCCAGCTGCTCGGTTGCACCGAAAAACTTCGTCAACATGATCGTAAATGAAGCAGTATGTACATCCAGCCCAGATAATTATCATTGCTAGAAACCAGCTGATTGCGAGCATAATCACGCATGGCTGTATGAAATCATGTGGTTGTTCCGTGATATTATTTCATTTGAAGAATGATGGTAATTTTGGATTTTTTTGATAGGTCGTTTATAATATTGAAAACACTGCTTCATCCGTGAATAACAACAAATACTTGAATCCACCGCGTATTTATGAAACTCTCATTCCCCGGCCGGGTCCAGTACATGATTTAGGGCTTTCGTGGATGGTGCAAGAGGGTAGTTACTGACCAAAAAAACATGACGTGATCTACGTATAAGGGGCGTCTGTAATGGTGAATAATAAACCATTGCGTAATAACTTGCAGCGATTTTCCTATTTTGTGAATGAAAGTGATCTACGCGGAAGGGGCGTCTGTAATGGTAAATAATGAACCGTTGCGTAATAACTTGCAATTTTCCTTTTTTTGTGTTGTAGTGTTCTCATGGATCGTTCTTCCCCACATACTTGTGTGTTGAGTCGTAGTTCCATCGCGGCTGATGTCCGTTAAAGAATCTCAGTGGCCCCTCGTTCCAACCGCGGCCGGCGAGTCATTATTAGATAGCCACGAATGCTGATCTTACCGAGAGGACATCCGACGTCTGCCACTACTGTAAGGCAGTTTTACATAAATCACATCATGGAGTGGTAATTACTCCATTTCACCGATTTACATTTCCACAGTTACATAGGTACCTTATCGGTGCTTTAAAACACATACTGCTGAATGAGTGGCGTGGGTAAATGAAAAAGCCTTGAAAACCCCGAAAATCCTTGAATTTCTTTTTGATAATTCTCCATTTCACATTTGAAGAATCTATCCTTACATTCTTACGTTCGTGCATAACATATAGGTTGTTGAAAAATCATCGACTCGGTTACATGTGTTATCTCTCAGAAGTTTCTCATAAAGTTTATGACAAGTGAGTGAGCAATCGGAAACGCCGCCGGATCTTAGCCCTAATTGGTGGCGGAACTCGATGGGGAGACCAGTCAATACAACACCTTCAATCTAGGCAGATGTCAGATGATTCATCTCGGATGATGAAGAGGGAAGCGAGGAAGGCAAACCCGCTCTCATTTCCACAGCTCCTTCCAACGCCAACGCCCGTTATTTCTCCGCCGCTTCTGCCCAACAAATCTTTTCGGGGCCGGAGACGTACGCCACCTCAAGACAGCTTCATCCACTCAGCGACTTGATTAATCAAAGTTTTCGGGAGCAGTATCTGTCTACGTCCGCTTTCAGAGGTTGTGTTGGTGGGTAGCTGCGTTTTAGACCGCCGGTGTTTAGTAAAGAATCCTGAAAAAACTGTTGACATCCGAACTGCCTGACGTTTACTGCTGGGATCACAATCTAGACTGCTGCATAGTGGCTTTGCATACAGATATTCATATAATTATCGAGAAATTCTGCAAGAACTAATGTACTTTTTTTTCAACTCAGTTTGTCGATCAACTTGAATAAAGCGCGCAGTCCGGTAGAATGTGAATTTCACGTGAAAGTTTCCATGAAATTTCTGTGCAAATCAGTGATAACCACCTTCACCACTTCACCAGAGAGACTCCTTACAAGCTGCTGTACACAATATCGTTATCTTTTCCTGTGACCTCACATACTCTTCCCGACTTTCAAATCATCTCACTGGAGGTTAGCTGCTGTCCGGGTGAATGAAAAATCAATCTTGACTCCTTGGGTCTCGATGGTTCGGACATAGTTAGTCTGAACAAACCTTATGTGGCTGACGAATACGCCCGAAAAAACGAATGCCCCCACGATGTGAACGATTCGAGGACAATTACACCAACTGATCTACCGAACGAACAGAACTCGACTGACTGTGGCGTGTTTGTCTGCCAATTTTCTAACATGGTCGCATGGTCGCACAGTCTAAAACACTGTATCCTGATCCTAGAGTACCTGCGCTCCGGCAGCTCATGTGCAAGAGTATAATCGCGGGAGAGCTGTTCTAATCATCCCGTCCCTTTCACCATTCCATCCTTTTCATCCATTTGGAAGAGAAGAAATAATCATGGCCTTACATCTGTAAAGTAGATATCCACCTGTCTTCAAGCGTCTCCAACTGATGTGATTATCTCGCGTTACGAACCTCATCTTTCTCGCTCCATCCCCAACATGTAAAAACCTCCTTCCCTTCATGGTTCTGATTCCCAGTTAATCCCCCCCAGGATATAGATCAATCCCCTTCCAGAGCTTTGCACTATGTCGCCCTCTCTCTCAGCCCTTTTTTACGTTTTTTTCATTTTTACGTATTATATCATTTTATACTTCCGGGTTTTCGTCATTCCTTCTTTTTCTATTATTGCCTGAGTGTACTTTCTTTTTAAATGTTCTTCTTTCTCATGAGCATCGTTTGTAGGTAGATTTTTCTTCTTTTTTCCATTCTTTAATACACCTGATAATTTGTCCACTCTATTTAAATTGTCTTTGTCCTCCCCTTATTTCCCTTTATTTTAATTATTTTATTGCTTCCGAGTCTGCGAAGCAGCGGAAGCCTTGTGCTCACTTTCGTGAGCCAAAAAATTTTTGTCTTCAGAAATCAAAATTTCCACTTGCATTTTGCGTTTCAAAGCCTACTGAACAAATTTGGTTCCGTGTCTGTCGGTCTGTGGGTCTCTGAGTCTGTGAGTCTGTGAGTCTGTCCGCATTTCTTTGTTACAGCCATAACTTCCACGATTTTGAATTGATTCAGCTCAAATTTTGAGGGATGGTGCGGATAAGACCCCTTGAGGTCCCATACAAATTTCAACATGATTGATCCAGCGGTACGCCCTGCGCATGCGCTAACGTTAAATTCAACAAACACGCATAACTTTCACAATTTTGATTCAATTTCGCTCAAATTTTCAAGGGTTGTTTGGACAAGGCTTAGTGAGTTCCAGTATGAATTTCAGCATGATCGGACCCTCGGTGCGCTCTGCGCATGCGCTGGCGTGAAATAGATTCAATTTCCTTGTTACAGCCGTAGTAACCAAAGATTTCACCCAATTTCAATGCAATTCACAGGGATTAAGCGGGTAGGGCCCATTGAGGTCCCATATAAATTTCAACATGATAGAGCCAGCGGTTCGCCCTGCGCATGCGCTAACGTGAAATTCTTCAAACACGCATAACTTTCGCAATTATGTATAATGGACGTAATGTATTATGGACGTAATGTTATGTAATATGTATATTTCATGTAATGTTATGTAATGTTACGTTATGTATTGTAACGTTATGTAATATGTATATTTCACGTTATGTAATGTAATGTAATGTTATGTTATGTAATGTAATGTAATGTAATGTTATGTTATTTTGCTTCCGAGTCTGTTCTATTTTATAATGGGTCACTCTGATTGTGACGAGGAAGCTCCTGTGCCATCACCTTGGCAGTGTATTTTTTAATTCGTCTGCGAAATTTAGGCAATCTCAGTTTTGGACATAGACGCAGCAGCGGGCAGCCTACCCCCACCCACCCACCACCCACTGGCTATAACACATGGTAGCAAAGCATGGTGTTTTTTCGTAAACTTCACGCTCTTCTCAAGGCATTATTTTCACCCCCGAGATACTGAATTTGATTCAATAATTATCCGTACTAATAATAATTATTGGTATGTGTAAGAACGTGTTCGATTTGCACCCGTATTGCTCACTAGTTATCGCCCTACCTGCCCTACCTACGCGTCCCTACCTGCCCGAGTGCCTTACTCCCGTGAAATGATCAGCGGTTATCAACCATATATTCACTACGCCACTTGTTCACACACAATGGCCGATGCAATCGCAATCACCTGTCTCGAGTGCAATTTCCCGTCGACGGGAGAGGCACTCAGAAATCAGGTATTTTACCAGGCGTGTTGCTCAACTTTATGCTCAATCTTTGCCAGTCCAATAAATTGGTAATGTTGAAAACTATGAATCTCGCGACCGAAGCATCGAGGAAATGTCTTTCTTGCCGTTTAGATGCACGACCTCTCAATCAATTGTGTCAAGTTACCCTCAGTGTTCAAGTACCTTGTGACCGGGTAAATACTCCGAGGTATTTGGAATCAGCAATAGAGCAATTGCCTAGTTTTACTCCTTCAAACCCTCTAAAAGTATTGAAATTGTAGATTAAATGAGAGAAATACACGTATTTGCCCTCAACCAGTTTCTGCAATAACACATTTTGTCTCTGGACCGTACACGTATGTTCATTTAAAAATTTGCTTCCAAATTCTGTCGGGGATTAGAATTTGGCATGCTTCTCGCAAAAAAAAGACCGATTTATTACCTGCTTCTGTTGAATAACATTTAGCTGTGAAATTCATCTACAGATTCCAGAATCTTAATGGAAGTCTAAGAAACTTTGTGAATAGCATATTCGCGGCTAATGATATATTAAGAATGTATGTTGTTGAATATGAACACATCGAGATTATATTATTATATCATGTCCATTCTAAGGACAGGCAATATTTTTTGTTTCAGACTAAACCGATCCGCAGTAATTGAGATATGTAGGCACTTCAATTTCTACTTTTGAACATTGTAAACGGGATTCTATGATGGTTTCGTATTCGCCGAACGATTCTCATCCCCAGGCCAACCCTCTGGGAAATGCAGAAAATACGTCGGACAATAATAATACTCCTCGTATTTAGACGAATAATCAACCTCGCAATTCGAGGAATACTTTCAACGCTGCACTATCTCGTAATAATAATTCGCAGTACAAAGTAAGCTCCACTCCCACCAAGCTTTGAGCATTTTCCTTCGAATAAACTGTCCTCCGTACGTCCGGGCAACAATCGCAAATAACCCGTAATGACCCCAGGCTGTGTAAGTATTTCTCCAACATTCGAACCCGCTTCGTGGGCGCTCGATCCCCGGCCTTCCCTAAACCATAGCCAAGCTCTTCAGCAACCCCCCCTCGATTCAGAATTCATACAACATGTACTGGTACCTCTCCAATTTAAATATGTTAGATTTATTCAATAAATAGCAAGGAGAAAGACGAGCTGTGCGAAGCCTTGGTGAAGCCCGGGAAGGGTCCCCCTCCATCAACTCAAAACGGCCGTCAACGGTCGTTGGTAGATGGGGGACCCGTGGGATATGTTACCCCAAAAGATCTAGTACTCGCTGTGGTGAAATCCGTGGGGTACTGGCACGTCTGCTATCGCTCGCTGTGGTGACAACGGCGGGGTGGTAGCTATCCTCTAACACCCGCAGTGGTGAAAACCGGGGGGTGAGTGATCCTCAAAATACTCCCAGGGGGTACATCCTCCTATCTCCTGCAGCCCACCATACCAAACCCTACGTCCCCCTCATGGCACTGGTAACCCCGATGTTTCAAGCCAAAAATGCTGACTGAAACAACGCAACCTGCCATGTCGCCACCCACCCCCGGAGTTGCAGCCACTGCTACCATCCCCCTGACGTCTCATGCCCACAGCTCTGACTAAAACACAAGCTGTCATGTTGCTACCACCACCGCCACCAATGAAAACACCACCGCTGCTACCATCCCCCCAGCAACGTTTCAAGTGAATGGAAACACAACCCATCATCTCACTGCCGCCATCACCGCCTGCATTGCAACTGCCATCGACGTCATTACCACCACGCTCCCACAGTTACATGCAAACTGAAACGCACCCAACCATGTCACTGCCTCCAGCATCGCAGCCACCGCTGCCCCCGACGCCACTACTACCATGCCCTCACTACCGCTTCATACAAATTGAAACGCAACTACCACCGTCACAACCCACATCACAGTCACCATCGACTCCAACACCCCCATCACAGCCACCAACGCTACAGTCTCCCTGCCGCTAGGAATGATTCATTCCAGAGCCACTGATGGAAACACGCCCCACCATACCACCCCTGACAGCAACTTCGCCACCAGCATTGCAGCCGCCATCACTGCCGCCATCACTGCCGCCACAACTGCCTGCCACCAGCATCGCACCTCCCACCACCCTGCTGAAACCGTGCCACGCACCCGACCCTCGTCCTCGCTCCCACTTGGTGGCCAGCCCCAACCGCTCCAGAAACTGGAAAACAAACCGTCAGGACGTTTCATTGTTCCCCCGTGCCTTCGCCTTGCGGCTTTTACGGGGAAGGGGTTGCTGCTACACTTCTAGGTCTGACGGTCATTGCCAACCTCCCACTGTGCTATTAGTCACCCCTTGTTCAGGGGGTCCAGGATGGGCCACGTGGAGGCTGCACAGTCGGGATTCTGGGAGGAGGCGGACGCTGGGCTATTGCTTTGTTATTGGTGGCGTATTTCACCAATGCCCCATAGTTCCTCGTGCTAGGCGCTGATGTCTGCCATGGTGCTTGTTCTTATTGCGTCTTATCGTTGCTAGCTCGGCCTCAGTACTCCCCGCCTCTTGTGTAACTTGCGGTTCTTCCATCATTGGCAGGCTTTTCTGTTGCTATCCCTCTTACGGCTCTGCTCATCGAAATTCAATTTTTCTACACATAATACACGCCAACATAAACTTTCAGTCTATAAATTACATTCATACCAACAACAACATTAAGGCTTGTCCATACATACACCATTCAACATTCCAGACCGATAGGATGGGGAGAACCTACCGGCCCCGGGCCCACCCTACCTAATATAGCCTCCTGGCACCCGTCAGTTAGGGATTTCTTAGGCCAGGAGGCCGAGAGCCCTAAGAAAATAAACAAAATGAAAATAATAAAATACAGAAAATGAAAAAACCAACAAAATGATAAAGAGGTTGCCTGCTGCCTCCCCGAGGTCAGCAGGCCCCCCCACCACTCCATCGGTCCCCTCATTCACACACAAATGCACCCACAAAACACACAGCTATCACAAACACTTATGACAGTACTTACACTTATTTACACGTTCGCTCTTTCCATCACATTCATGCTATAAATTACATTCACGCACACGCACACATAATCACATACAAAAATGCCTAACCTAATATCACAGAGCTCTCGCAGGGGGTGATTTTATAAATATTCCCCCCTACCCTAATGCTATATGCCTTAATCTAATGTTGAGGTAACTTCCTAACTTTCTTGAAATGCTGAAGGTCTTTGCGGCCACATCTTCTTGCTCATCACCGTTATCACATACAATAAGGTTGCCTCGTAGTGGGCGGGATCACTAACAGCCTGACTCCAGATATCGGGGGCTAGGATGTGGGGCTCCCCTATGGTGGCTATCCAGCGTCTCCTCTCCCGGGCGTAAGCATTGCAGTGGAGGAACACATGCCCCACCATCTCCTCTCCTATGCATGGGCACGCCGGGGACTCCAAGAGGTTGAAACTATACAGTTTGGCCCGAAAATCCACGTGGCCTGTTAAAAATTGTGCTACATAGTGGGAGACGCGTTTTCTCTCGCGTACGTCAGGCCAGCATTTGTAGGTGTGCCGTCCTTTCTCAGAGGTATCACATCTCCTTTGCCATTCATTGAAGCACCATGCCTCAAAATCTTCCCCTATGGTGCACCCAGGGATGCCACTATCCCGCCCGTGGGCAATGAGCCAGATGGCTGATCGGCTTTTGGCTCGGGGATCAATTGGCATGTGGCCAGCCAATACTTGCAGTGCGTCTGTGGATGTTGTTTTATACGCCTGCGTTATCATGAACAGGGCGCTTTGGTGAGCGTCGTCCAGTGTTTGCTCTTTGCATCCAATGTCCAGGTTGGGCATGCATAGAGTGCCACGGACTCAAACAGGGCTGCATACATAATATTCTTTGCCCAGAAGGTGATGCCCCAGGTCACCCTGGACAATGCCCTAATTCGACCAAATTTGGCCAGTGCCCTGCTGCTTGCCTCTGAGATGTGTGCTGTGGGGTCGAAATTCTTCCCTAGGAGTACGCCTAGGTACTTCGGGTATGCCTCATGCTTGATGGTGGTTCCTTCAATGCGAATGACAGGAGGGCTTCTCATATTGAGGTCCCCCTTCAGCTGGCAAAGGACGGTTTTCTCTGTGGTGAGTTGGAGCTTCACCGTAGAGCACCACCCCTTGTATGCTACCTCAGCTGCAGCTCCCTTGGTCTCAATTTCGGCTTTTGTTCTCCCCTTCAGCACCACTGCGAGGTCATCTACAAAAGCGAACGCAGGGATCTCCTGCTCTGCAAGGTTCTCAAGGAGGCTATTGAATAGCTGGGTTC
The DNA here is from genome assembly GCA_954871275.1 of Leptopterna dolabrata. NCBI lineage: Eukaryota > Metazoa > Arthropoda > Insecta > Hemiptera > Miridae > Leptopterna > Leptopterna dolabrata. Next base: position 77,488,244 of record OX940974.1, read on the forward strand.
ACAGGTATGGGCCCAATACTGAGCCCTTTGGGCTGCCCATTTCCACATCCCTCTTACAGGCTGCACTGTAATCGAGGAGGAGCGCTTCCCTGTCACACAGGAAGCTCCGCAATTGCTCTAGCATCCATGGTGGGAGGTGAGTGCTCCTGAGGGCCTCCAGCACCGCCGGCCACATCCTATCGGAGGTTCTGCGGATGTCAAACAGCAACACGAATGCGTTCTTGTTAGGGCTTCTTGTGACGCTTTCTCTGAGGGCAACGATGACGTATATAGTGGACCTCTCGCTTACACCCCCGTACTGTGTCTCGTGGGCTGGTCTCGATTCGCTCGCCTTGATGCGAAAGAGAATACTTAACTTTCTCTAGGGCTTTACCTAATGTGGAGAGCAATGAAATGAGGTGATACGGGGATGGGTCCCCAGAGGGACGACCCGGCTTCGCAAAAACCACAATTGCAGCCCGCTTCCATGCCTTCGGGAAATAACCAAGCTCGAGGCAGTCCTCCATCACTTGGAGGAGGTACTCCTCCATTGCAGGGAGGCCCCTCTGGAGTGTCGTGGCCTCCACGCCATCTATGCCAGGGGTGCTATTTCCTCGTAGTGCGCCGATCCCTGCCCGAAGTTCGCCCATAGTCAGTGCTGGGGCTGCCGCTTCCCCCAACTGCCATATTCAGCTTCCCTCCGGGTGAGGTTTTGGGCCGAGGTCTTGCCCTCTAAGGTGTCAGCGGGGAATGCTGTTTGGAGCAGGGTATTCCCAATGTTCTCCACAGGCTCCCTTCCATCACCAAATGGTGAGATTGCTGGCTGGACTTTAACTTTTTCTAACACAATCTTCGTGTGGAGGCCCCATGTATTTGAGTCGTCCTCATCCACCACAAACTTCCTCCATGCATTTCGCCTAGCCTTGCGTAGTACTCGCTCGAACTCCTGCTTTGCCTGGTAGTACATACGTCTAAGGCGGGCATGCTGTTCGGGGTGGCGGCACCTCTGGAACTTTTGCCTCTCTGCTGGCGCCCTTCTCCCTGGCTCCCTCAACTTCCTCCATCCACCAGGGGTGTAGTGGCCTTGGAGCCTGTCGTGGTACGACCTTTTTTACCTCATCATACAAACTCGTTGTGATGATAGCAACCTTTTAGTCTATTTCACCAGGCGTTCTGGCTGGCCAGAGTAGTTTGTCAGCGTGCTCGGCCATGCCGGCGCCAATTATGCTTTGCAGCGTGTCTTTTCCGACCTCGTTGGTCTGAGCACGCTTCCTCCATGCCAGTTGGTCTCTATGGTGGTGGCCCTCTGATGTGCGCGGCTCAACTGTGATCAGGGCATGGTCGCTTTGAGTAGCGTTAATATCAATCGCGAAGTCGGTGCAAGCTGTCATGAGACTTGGAGACAGAGCACTTACATCGATGGCGGATGTCCCCCGAGGACCGAGAAATGTGGGCGGTGACTCCTCGGTGTTCAATAACATGAGGCCCGAGGTGACCAGGAACTCCAGGAACCGACGACCACGGATGTCCAACCTCAGGTCGCCCCAGGTGGGGTTATGAGCGTTAATATCCCCCCCCCCCCCCCCTGAATGATTTGGCTATCCGCGTATTTACGCACAATGTTGGCGAGCTGGTCAATGTAGGCTTCCATATCACTATTCTGGCGGAGGTATACGGAAACACATACCACTTCGCTTCCGCTCGAGCATATCTTCGCGCACGCTATGTCACTTGTAGTCTCGGGCAGGCTCATCACTTTAAGGCTGCGATTTGGAGCGTATATGACGGCCTTAGCCTTCTCACCGAGATATACAGCCTTTGCCCCTAATCCCATTCCTTTGGCTATGCCCCTTTCCCACGGTTCCTTTGCCATGATAATGTCGTACCTTGCCCCCTCCGCTACTACTCGGAGCTCGTCGTGCACCCCTTTCGAGCCATGTATATTCAGCTGCCCGATTTTAAGGCTGCTCGCCATAATTGATGCTGGCCCTTAGCTTGACGTAAGCTCTCTGATGGGAAACACAGTCTGGTGTAGCAACCTGGTGATCGGATGGCGCTCCTATTTTTAGGTAATTGGTGCAGGACCTCTCTGCCGCACTACACTCCTGTGTGTCGTGCTCTCCCGGGCATTTGCCGCACGTGGGCTTCCCCTCCTTGCATGCTTTGGAGGTGTAGCCGTAGGTTTGGCAATGGAAGCATCGCGTCACCTCCAAAAACTCTTTGACGGTGCATGCCTGGAAGTCCAGAAAAACTCTTCCAAGGTCCTTGGCCGTCTTCCATGCCGTCGGGACCATTTCTACTTCCCACGACACAAACGGCGCCCCTTTCCGACTCTTCCCGTACCGTACGGTGTACAAGGGGTTCACAGCCGCTTCGTTCCTGCTTGCGCCGAAGTCATTGCCGTTCTGGATCTGGTCCTTGACCTCATCCCTGCTCATCTCGGGGGGCACCCTAAGCACGAGGAGCCGAGGCATTCGCTGGGGCACTTTCCGAAGCACGAGCCTTCCATCACAAAACTCTGGCAGTTCGAGGATTTTGGCATGGTCTGCCACGCTCTCGGCCCTGATAGCTATCCCCCCCCCCCCTCCCTGCAATTCTAATATCCTGGATCTTTATTCCATTTTTCCTTGGGTCAATAATTTTCTTGATTCTGGCAAGAAGTTCGGAGCTCGACTCTCCCTCGGGGAGGTCCACTAGTACGACTCTAGCCTCACTCTCCCTGCTCCTCTGCAATTCAGCTTCCAGCTCACTTCCTTTAACCATCATGCTTATCTTCTTCGGAGGGAGGCGAGCTGGGGGGCCGCGCCCTCTCGCCTGCCCTCTTGGCATCGGTGGATCCTCCACCTCACGTTGGGACGCTGGCAGCCTCTGGTGTGCCTTTTGTTTCCTCTTAGGCCTGGACCCTTGTACCTCCTGAAAGTCTTCTAGGTCTGTTATGTGGGCTGTAGGGTCAGCACCCGCTGCCTCAGCATAGCTCATTTGACTGTGCGGAGTGCCCAGGGATTGGGAGAGCGAGCGGCTGTGCACAGGGATCTTGCCCCCCCCCCCCCCCCCCTCCCCACACCCGCGCGAGTTGGCTGGGATTTTAACTCCATCAACTGGCTATGCACTTGGGATACTGCCTTGAGGACTGGGGATGTCCTAGGGACCAGTTTCCTCATCTCAGACGCCAATGACACAGCCAAGCTGCTATCGGGTATGTCCCTGTCTTCCAACTGTCTGCATCTACCCGGCAGATACGCGTTCTGGACCACCATTTGCTCTGCACAGCTGAGCGCTATGTCCATGTTGGCTTGGATCTTGGTGCTCTGGACCTTATTGAGCTTACTCTCTGGGGACCACACATAGCTACTCATCTCCCTCATGGCAGTTTGGATCTTTCTCAGGAGGTCTGCTACTTTTGGTAGGTCGCTATTGTGCACGCGCCTTTTAGGCCTCTGTCTGCTGCCACCTTCGGAGGAGCTGCCTGTCTCCGGTGATTGGCGCAGCTGCTTGGAGGTAAGCTGCTGAAGGGGAAGGGTCGCGTCATATCCAGATGGCGGAGTATCTGTTCCACTGCGCTGCAATTTGAAGGGATACCGAGAGAGGGTACGCCCTCCAAAGACAGGGCTTTGCGTGCCGGTTTTGGTCATCTTGTTTGACAGACGCCTGTCGTCATCGCTGGTGCTCACGTTAGAGGGAAGATCTGATTTTGGGGAGAGCAGCGGGTTGAAAAATCAGCCTTCTGTGGGGCTTGCCCGGAACCTCCTGGGTTGTTACACTGTGATTCCAGCAACGCGTGAAGCTCGCTAGCAGACATAATTTTCTTCTCTTGGGGTACTGGGGCTGTGGTTTTCTTGGGTGGTGTCATTTTATGGTGTTTGATCCCTGCCCCTACCCGGCTCACCCCTCAGGGCGTTTCCCTGAGGGGCTATAGCCCCTTTCTTTCAGTGAATTGTGATTTGAAAACTGTCAACAACACGGTGTGGACATTGATTTACCCCTAATTTACGATTTGCGTAAAGAGATTCTGCCCGTTAGTGTGTATTTCTTTTGAGTCGATTTTGTAAAAAATTCTTATGAGTGCAAAGTGATAAGAGCAAGTGTAGCAGCAGCACACCAGGGTTGAGGTAGACTGCCAAAAGGTGAGTCTATTTAGAGTAGTGGTGCATTGCTGCTGTATTGGCTGCCGTGTATAAGCGCCAATCACCTTTAATCCTTCGTTAATGAGCAGTGTAAATGCGCCAGACCTCGGGCGAGTGATACAGTTCACAGAGTTGTAAAAGCGCCAGTTAGTCAACAGTGATATGAATTTATTGTAGGAGTTCAGTTGTTCGGCAAAAACCGATCGATCACAATATTTCGCATCACGTGTACTGCGGCTGTTCTATCTCGGTCCGTCCGCGATTGGTTTGGTCTGTGAGTAATACTGCTCACTGCCGCTCGCATTGTCAAGCGATCTGGATGCTCGCTGGCGCTCGCATCTCAAAAAAGATAAACAATCCCAGGAACTATCCCGTGAATGAGCAGGTTGTTTGGGACTTCTGAATAGATTAGTGGAATGCATTGTCAAGCGATCTGGATGCTCGCTAGCGCTCGCATCTCAAAAAAGATAAACAATCCCAGAAACTATCCCGTGAATGAGCAGGTTGTTTGGGACTTCTGAATAGATTAGTGGAATGCATTGTCAAGCGATCTGGATGCTCGCTGGCGCTCGCATCTCAAAAAAGATAAACAATCCCAGAAAGTGAGAGAAGGATGAGAAGATTTATGCACTTTGGCTGCAATATCGTGTGACGCAAGCATTACGTGACTGGAGTACGTCCGACGGGTAGGTCACTTAAAACAGGCCAGCAAAATAAATAAGAACATAAAAGCATAAAGTGTTGAAGGTGTGTTTTTCATTCTATATTAAATTAAAGTGATTATCAAAAGTACTTCTTGTGTTAATAAAAAGGTGAGTTTTTTCTGCCTACCAATTTCTACCTTCTTTCCCCAATGAACAGGTGCTGGCGCTTTTACAACTGACACTTTTAGCCTTGCTTAACAAGGGCTGGCGCTTTTGCAACTGACACTTTTAGCCTTGCTTAACAAGGGCTGGCGCTTTTACACGTTTTCTGAGCCTCATTGGCGCTTCTACATGTTACCGGCTGTATTACATCCCATCAGAGGGCGAATCTGGGTAGTAATTTTGATTTTTCGATTAAAATTATACCTAAAATCCTTACTCAATAGTGATAAGCAAGGAGGGAGTAGGATCCATAGGCAAAGAGGTGAAGGAAGAAGATAACATAGAGGATAGAGAGTGGCGCTGCAGAGGATAGGAGGTGTGAGAGTGGAGGCCCCACCCCACCGGACGCAAAGAATATAGAATGTGTGTGAAGTGCAAAGAGTATAGAAGGTGGGCGCCACAGAGGATAGTAGGTGTGAGTAGAGGCCCCGCCCTGCCGGATACAAAGAGTATAGAAGGTGTGTGAAGGTGCGAGGAGTTTAGAAGGTGGGCGTCAGCACAGAGTATAGAAGGTGTGGGAGAAGAGGCCCGACAAGTATTGGAAGAGAGTATGTCTAGGGACCGACCTGGTATCAGCCTAGGGGTCTAGGGTGACCAGGTATCTTCTTTTCTTTTCTTGTCTTTTCGTGATGACTAGCACGATGCTGGGTGAGATGTCGGAGGACGAGTCCCTCTTCGGATTGGGGAGAGGCCTCCCGACGGCGGGCGGACCTGGGACGCAACAGGCAACCCCATTGGTCGCCAAGAAGAGGAAGGCAGACATCCAGCGGGAGGATGAGTGCGAGCGCCACATAGGGCCACTTGACCAGCTGAATGAAGCCCTAGGAAAGGTGACCTCCTTCATCCTGAGTCCAGAGAGCAAACTCAACAAGACTCAGGCGGGATTCCTGGAAACACTGTTGAGGTCTGCCATGTCGTCTGCGGCAAAAATAGCCGCAGAAAATACATATCTAGCGCGTAAGCTCCGGGCCTACAGAGAGAGCAGTGGGGGGGGGGGGGGGGCACAGCAGCCGGTGATTAAAATGGTGGAGGCCCTCAAAGAGGAGATCAAGGAGTTGAGGGCCGGAAGGGTTGCGGCCATCAGCGGGGGTGAGCACACCCAACAGAGCGCAATGGATGTAGGGAGCCAACCGATTACGTACAGTAGTGTGCTAAGGAGTCGGCGAGGACCTGGCGCAGGCCGACCACGGGAAGAAGAATGTCAGGAGGTACGATCCGGGAGGAGAACAAGGAAGGAAGGGGGGCAGTCGCAGCCTCAGCCCGACCATGCTGTGTGACCCTAGCTGTCAGTCCCCCAAGTAAAGGCCGAACTGAGGGCCGCACTTGCGGGTAAAGGAGGACCCACACCGGCCAGAGCAGGGGCGACGGTGATTATCACGGCAGAGGGGGGGGGAGGACATCATGGGAAAGCTGGCGGAGAAAATGACCCCCTCGGACCTGGGAGTCACGATCAGGAACATCCGACTGGTCAGAGGGGGGAAGGTGGCCATTGACCTGACCGGGGAGGCAGATGTAGGGAAGATAACAGGAAGTGCGACATTACGGGACGCAGGGCTGTCTGCTGTCTCGGCTCCCGCGCGCTTCCCCAGGCTCCTTGTACACGACATCCCATCGACCGCATTGGAGGACAAAATCATTGAGGCCGACCCTCACGGATCCGATCCCGACGTTAAGAAGAATATACTGCCGCTCTACAAGGTGGGCCCGAAGGACCGACCACAGGTCAAGTGGGTAGTGCAGGTGTCCCCAGAGATCAGACAGGGGTCCTGAAGGCTGGCCGGGTCTTCCTGGGGTGGTTTAGTTGCAGAGTGGTGGACCATGTTAGTGTGACCCGGTGCTACAGATGCCAACAGTACGGGCACATATCCGCGTCCTGCACTGCGGCCCAGGTTTGCGGCTATTGTGCGCCGGAGGGCCAGCGCTTCTCGGACTACCCCAGTGGTGGCCAGGCAAGGTGCCTACCCTGTGTCAAGGCGGGGCTAGCCCACGAGCATGAGGCAGGCAGCAATGCCTGCACCAGCAACAAAAAGGCAATTGAAAACTACGTGCGGAACACTGACTATGGCAAATGACAGCAGAACCCATAAAAATAGGCCAGCACAACATGAATAGGCAAGGGACGGTTGCGGACCAAATTCGACAGCGGGCGGCTGAGTCCGGAATTCACGTGCTGGCCGTCCAGGAGCCACCTACTGCCAGGGGTCGCGTCACCGGATTTGGACTCATGGCCCGGGTACTTTGCAAGTTCTCCACGGAACACACTACCAGGGCCGCTGTGGTTGTGCTGGACCCCCGGCTGGATGCAATATTCATCGACGACCTGTCGACCCCAGATATATCAGTGTTTCTGCTGTCGGGAAGGGGCCGCAAAGCGCACATAGTCAGTTTCTAGGCCCCGCCAGGAGACCCTATGAGGGAGCTCCTGCGCTGCCTGACCCAGGTACTGCGGAGTGCGGATTGGGAGGGGACGGGTGGTGCTGGCCGGAGATATCAACGCCCACGGGCTGGCATGGGGCTCCAGTGCCAACAACACTAGAGGTCAGGAGGCCTCCTTCTGGATGGCTGCGGAGGGCCTGACTCTGCACAATGACATCTCCCAGGGCAGTACTTTTGATGGCCCCAGGGGAGAGTCATACATTGACGTGACCCTTTCTACCTCGCCGGAGGATGGGTGGCTCCGCGACTGGAGGTTCCAGTTCGGGACCACGAGCAGCAACCACGAGCGACCACGCGCTGGTCACCTTCGGCCTGGTGCCGGAATCGGGAGCCCCCCAGCAGCGGCAACATGATTCTTCACGAGGACTGCGAGGTGGAGAGCCTACAAGGCGGAGCTCCAGTCGGCCATGGTTGACTGCGCCCTCACTGTGCGCCAGACCCTGGACGATCTAGATGGGGACCTGCAAGACCTCAACAGCACCGTCCTGACTGCGGCCACCAGAACCCTCAAGAAGGTGGTAAAAGGAGTAGTGAGGAGGTTGCTGTGGTGGGACAAGGAGGTGGCAGAACAGCGGAGGGCCACCCTACGGGCACGTAGGTGAGCAAGGAGGGCCCGCAGACCAGAGCACAGACGGGAGCTGAGGGCGCTCTTCTACTCTGAAATGAAAAAGCTAAAGACCATCATCAGGATAAAGAAGCGGGCCGGCTGGAGGCAGTTCCTGCAGGAGGACATGGGGAAGAGACCCTGGGGGATTGCCTACCGCATCATAAGGGAAAAAATAAGGCCTGCGGTAGCCCTTGGTGGGTTGGTTGTGGTGGGGCGGAGAGCGGAAGATCCCGAAGAAGCCTGTAGGTTTTACCTCTCCCAGGTGTTCCTGGCAGATGACGTCGTGGCGGACACCCCCGTCGAGATGGCCACCAGAGAAGCAGTAGGTGTGCCACCCAACACACCGGATGCCCCGGGATGGACGATGCCGGACCTCCACAGAGCCATAGCCGCGTTTGGGCGGTCCCAGGCGCCTGGACTGGACTTGATAGACATGGCAATTATAAAGGAAGCGCTGGCACTATACCGTGAAGTACTCCTGGCGCTGTGTAATGCAGCGCTCAGGAGGGGCGAGTTCCCGACTCCCTGGAAGGTGGCCCTGATCAGAGATCTGGCCAAGGCAGGAGACCGCGACCCCTCCGACTGCAACTCCTTCCGCCCAGTCAGCCTGCTGCCCATGAACAGCAAGGCACTGGAGAAGATGATACTGGGCACCATAGCTGGGAACCTGGAGTCGAGAAGCCACCCGCGCCAGTTTGGCTGCACCAGGGGCCGCAGCACAGAGTCCGCGATAGCCACGCTGGTGGGCCTCATCAGGCGTGCAGGGCAGCCGCACGTCTTGGCTGTGTTTTTTGACATCGCGGGGGCATTTAACTATGTGTGGTGGCCCCTGGCCCTCCTGAGGCTGAAGGAGTTTGGGATCCCACGAAACATCTATTTGCTGCTGCGAAGCTACTTCAGCAACAGGAGGGCCATCATGGAAACGGGCACGGCAGAGCAGTCAACGGCGGTGACGAGGGGCTGCCCCCAGGGATCTGTGCTGGGTGCCGCTGTGTGGAATTTAGTGTTTGCCGATCTGTTGGCGCAGTTTGCCGGTACGGGCTGGGAGCCGGTGGCATACCTCGACGACCTCGCGGTGGTGATAGCAGCACGGACCAGGGCCTCAGCAGTGGAGGAAGCGGAGCGATGTGCACAGTTCGTCGACGGATGGTGTAGGAGAGCCCGCCTCCAGCTGGCAGCGGAGAAGACGCAGGTGGTGGAGTTCCGTGGAGAGGGGGACCGGAGGCATCCAACCCATGTCAGGGTCAGGGATACACGAGTGAGAGCAACCAGCAATGCGAGGTACCTTGGAATCATGCTCAATAAGCGACTAGCTGCAGAGGACCACATTGAGTCGTTTATAGGTCGCACAGCCCGGATCGCGGGGGCAATGAGAGGTCTCGCAGGGGCCGGATGGGGAGTGCCATACCGGGACAGGATGCGCTTCTACAAGACTGTGTTCCTCCCCACAGTGATGTATGCGGCCTGTACGTGGTGGCACAAACCAACAAAGGCGATGCGGAACAGGATCAAAACAATGCAGAGGGCGGCTCTGATCTCTGCAACAAGATTGTACAGCACTTTTTCGCATGATGCACTACCGGTCGTGGCTGGTTGCCCTCCCCTCGACCTGATACTGGATGCCCGTGTTGCCTACGCTGCCCTTAAATGGCCAGACAGGACGTGTGCAGAGGTGCGCCCTGACCTCAGCCAAATCCTCAACGGCGACGGAACTGCAGCAGAAAAGGAAACGAGGATTGAGGACTGGGTAATGCATAAATGGTAGGCAGGGTGGGACGCAGTGGACAAGGGCCGAGCGACCTACCAGTTCTTCCCATATGTCAGGCAGAGATGCGCACTGGCATTCGTGGCGCCCGGCTATGAGGTCACTCAGCTGCTCACTGGACACGGCAACTTCAGCTCGAAACTGCACTTCTTCAGACGCAGGGACGAACCAGCGTATCCATGTGGGGCTGAGGAAGAAACTTATGAGCATGTCATCAGGCACTGCCCCCTGTATGACGACCTGAGAGCCGAGCATCTGGGAGGACGGCAACTTGACAGGCCTCTCACAGTCCTTATTACTGACAGTCAGGCTTATGCTCAGTTCGAGCATTTCTGCAAGGCCTGGGCCAGAAGACGGGGCAGCGGAGTAGATATGGCCGAGGTGGAGCGATGATTTGACATGGGTACCTCCTTATTTAAAATAGTAGACGGGGAGTTAGAAGGGGAAGGGATGGGAATATTTATAAAAGTACCTCTCTCCCCCCAGTATGTGTGTCTTTGTGTTTAGTTTGTATGAGCGATAGATCACAGTGATATTAGGTTAAGGCGTAAAGAACGGGCTGTGATAACAGGTGATCCTTAGATTAGGTTTAGATTAGAGTGATATTAGATTAAATTGTGTGTTTGCAAATAGTCGTGTGGGTGTTGGGGGCCCTATCGGTCCCTTGGGGGGGCAGCAAACCGATAGGTATTTTTACTTAATCCTGATTTATTTAGTTCTGCATTTTGTTAATTTCCTTTTTGTTAATTTCAAGGGCTGTAGGCCCCCCGGTCACATGTAAGCTCTACAAAGCGGGTACCGGTGGGGCCATCCTAGGAAGGGTGGGCTCGAGGGTGCTGGTGGGGTTTTCCCCGGCCCTACGGGCTAGTATGAATGTGTCTGTATTCTTGATGTGACTGTATTTATTGAATTAGAGTAAGTTATAGAGCCCATGGTCGTACTACGTAGGGAAACAAATGTGATGCTGGGCTGTGATATTAGTAAGTAGTATGGCAGGTGGTGAGTAGTCGCTCTACTTCACCATACCGAGCAAGGCATCAAAACGAGGAGGAACTCGGCAGCGACAGGAAAACCTCAAGATACAGGAAGAGGAGGCAGAGTACCTGAAAAATAGGGGAAAACCTCAAGATACAAGAAGAGGAGGCAGAGTACCTGAAAAGCGCCGACCCCCGTCCCAGGAGTACCCCTGTAAAACTGGCACCTCCGGTTGGTCCATCCCGGGCACACTCCCAAGGAGTGTGGCTGACGCCAGAGGGGACGGGGGGGCCTGCTGTATCATCAAGAGAGAGTGGCATTGAAGGGACAGCGGCATAGAAGACAAGCAAGATTGCGATGGGCCAAATGGCCTTAGATGCTCCACTTACACAGGAATATACTCAACTGATGGGAGGGGATTCAAGGCCCTTAATCGCAAGCTTTCAGGGCTCCCAGGGCTCCGACCCCCTGGGTACCAGGCAGGGTGCTTGCCAGGCTGGGGCCGCAGGACGGTTGGCGACGACCACGGGAGGGTGGCCCCCGTTACCCGCCTGGGTGGCAGCTCGGTGCTTCTATGTCATTCCGGATCCTAGGATGGCCATGGAATCCGGGTCGCCCTCCTGCTCCTGCTGCCATGGTTCCTAGTAACCCTGTGACAGGGGGCCTGACAAGGTACTACCACTTGGCCAGGTGGTCCTTGGTTTTTTAACGAGGTTGTTACTCCTCCTGCTCATTCTTAGTTGCCATCACTGAGGATCCTGTGGCCCGCAAGGGCGACCGGGACCACAGCTCAGGCTTAAGCTCCCCCACCATGGCAAGGTGATGAGCAATGAGGGGGACTGGAAAACAAACCACCTATACTCGATGCTCTCCTACCCCATGCGACCCAAAGGGTTGCTATCACCACCGACCGCCGAACCCATGGAAACCAGCTCACCCCCCCCAAACAACCCCAGCTCCACCCCACCACAAGGTCTGCCGTCGAGGCCGTACCCACTTTGACGTACTGCTGGTACCACAACACCTACGGTGCCTCCACACGGAAGTGCTGGCCACCGTGCAGCTTTCCCGCACCCTCCTCACTCTTCCCCTCCAGGCCACCCGCGCCTGCCCCACTGCCACCAACACCCCTGCCCATGTCGTGGTACCCCTCCAAGTATATATGTTAGATTTAACCAATAAATAGCAAGGAGAAAGATGAGCTGTGCGAAGCCTCAGTGGAAGCCCGGGAAGGTCCCCCTCCATCAACTCCCAATGACTCCCGATGGCCGTCAACAGTCGTTGGTAGACAGGGTGACGAGGTGGGGGCACCTTTATAAGGCGGCCGGCTCACTCAGCCCATCATTCTACCGATCCGACTCCTACCAGCGACTTCTCTCTCTCTCTTACCTTGCGCCTCCTCTCTCAAACCTTTTCATCGCATATTTGCTGTGGTGAAAACCGCGGGATATGCTACCCGAAAAGATCTAGTACTCGCCGTGGTGAAAACCGCGGGGTGGTAGCGATCCTGAAAATACTCCTAAGGGGCACATCCTCCTCTCTCCTGCAGCCTACCAAACCAAACCCGAAATCCTGCTCATGAAACAACTCATATCCTTCTATAACTGATCTCAGATGTTTTGTCCTCCACCACCAATTACTAATAACAATGTACGTACTAATAACACAGTGTCATCCAGTAATTTTGTTTTTCTTCCCAATATTTAACAACCTGTGACGTCCATCAGGGAACTTCTATTCCCACTTCAGGGCCGTTTATCTGAAATAATGATAAAAAAGGATGCACATTCATGCTAGGCTTAGCTAGATGTAAACTTCCCTGTATCAATTACGTATTTTGGGTCACGATGTACACCCTTACGAAGGACGCAGACCCTCCCCACCTTCCATCTAGCAGGGAAGACTCTTAGGTCAATGCAGGCCCTGAAGATGGAGCAGTACCAGGGGTAGATTAAAAACCACCCCCTCTGCAACATCTCAACCTCGATCCTGTCCGGACCAGGAGCCTTCCCTTTCTTGAATGACTTGATAATAGACCCTATCAGTAGGAGGGGGTGGTGGGTTCTGGAACAATGGGTAGTTCGAGAGCTGACCTCAAGGTCACGGCGTTGACTGGCGCGTGGGAAGGGACCTATAACCCTACAATTATAACTATCTGATCTGGCTTGATGGGACCCCAACAATAATTACTATCTACAATTACGAGTATCTAATATTGCTGACCATTTGGCCTACCTACCCTTGGATCGATCGACATATTACGAAAACCTTCACAGCTTGTGAAGCACAGTGGTGGGGTATACGATTATTACCAAATCCCTACAATTTTGAAAGAATTGGTAAAAAATACGATTTTATCGTTTGTAAAGGACTTGAAAAACTTATAGGAGACGTGCAGTTCATGATTTATCGCATTTTTTGAGCACCTGCTATCAAGAAAATCGTTCAAGAATTGCAAAATCAACTTCCTGGTGGGAGCGTATCATCACCATCAAACTGTCTTGGACTTATCGCTACAAGTTTTCTACAAACATCAGAGATGCGGCGGAAACATGGTTCAGTGTGTGTATTGTCCTGAACTTCATACAGAATATTCAGCTTTAAATCACAAACGTTTACCTAAAGATGTTCAGTTATAAGTAGGTATGTAAAAAATATTAAATTGAATCGTTTCCGAACATATTTTTCACATCTCTCCACATTATTAAAGTTTTTCACGATTAGAAAACTTTATCACATCCCCTCCATTATTAGACACTGTGTTTCGAATGTGTTGCGGGTGACTTGGTTGGGGACCGAGGGTGATAGATAACAATAAAGATAATAACAATGCCGTTATCATTGTAAAGAGATGATAATGGCAAATAATACGCGTATGTAGGAGTGTTGGCAGAAAGGATAAGGTTGTACGAATTTCCTAATTGAAACGAATGACTTACCTATCACCAGGGGATTTGGAATGTTTTTCTCAGCTGATATTGGTGGAAGGTAGAGTTGAAAAAAACACATATTCATAGATATAGAAATTATCGAGCAATTAAAATTACGCTCTGGCGGAACTTACATCGAGGTCATCGGCGAGGTCTGAGGAGCGTTACGACCTATCAATTATAACTATCTAAAATTGCTGACCATTTGGCCTGCCTACCGAGATTCCACAATCTCCGCTGCATAATTTTACTATATTACAAGTATGTACCAATCTAATAACAGAAATTGACGGGAAAATAAAATAAGCCGTTGGATTTCAAAACCATTTATTCAATTCTAACGCATTCTTAATGAATCTAGAACCTTTGACATTGATTAGATGTGCACAATCCGGATAGAATCTTGCATGTTCTTCCCAGGGGTCGTCATTCAAATCCCATTCGGCCATTTGTCCGCATTTCACCAGGTCGCCAACTTGGTCCTCATAGTGGAAACCTGCGCTACAAAGTTCTTGAACAAGGTGTTGTAAACATTTTGGCCACAGCTTGAACGTTTTGAATCTTCCATAAAATGTTTCGAGGGTAGGAGATATTTTAGCAGTATCCAACGCTTCATTTACTGCTATTATTTGTGTTCCTTTATTTTAGTAGAGGAATTACACATATTAGTAGCATGCGATGAACAGCTATTGAAGCCACACTCATCCATAATGTACTGTTAGATGTTACCAACTCAAGCTCCTAAGAAGGTGTGTGCTAAACATTGAAGATTATGCTCTTTATACCTATCACGGCACTATGGTTGGGGTGAAATGACAAACGAAATTTTCACACGTAAATCAGTTTTTATTCAATCCCAAAGAGTTTAATAAATTAATACATTGTTCTCTAGCATATTGAATACGTATACATGCACAAGTGTCTACAATGTCTATGCCACCACCATTCGAATCGTGCTCTGTACAGCATGGAACGAATATCTAAAGTTGATGTAGTTGTAAGTACATACAAAGGAAAGACTTATATTATATCAAAAGACTACGCATACAAGATAAATGAATGTACAAGATCGACCACATTTTTAGGATCGTACCATAACATTTTCATTGGAGCACCTAACGACATCAAAAGCGCTTTCATATATGTAAATGGCAAAATCTATTTCTTCAATTCCGCAAATCTGGTTTATGAATACGATGAATTTTCCGCGGCTATAACAGCATTAAACTTGGGACATTTTTGATGTTTTAAAAATTAAATGTGTCGATAATACCATACTTTCCCATTTGTACGATCTCGTATCATAGTTGGTAACAAGACGTAATGATAGAGACAAAATTATCAAGCGAGGATCCGTATATCATTCATTATGACGAAGACGTGGATATCCCATGTTTATATAATATTACGGATTGAGCTTGGGAAGGGCTGTAGAAGGTAGAAATACGTTCGGTTCAGTGCTAAAATGGAAGCTTATCACGCTGTATCGGCTGATTATTTATACGCTATGTACGACTTAGTGAGGGAGCTAATTGCAAAAGAATTGGATGTTGTATTAGAAGAACATAATCACAGCAAAGCCGAATGTAGTTGATTTCAACGAAAAACGATTGATCAGAGTAAACGCTTCAGACGCTGTAACACAGGGCTCCCTACCATTCATAAGAAATGATAGAGCACGAACTCTAGATTTTGGATCTTACCACCTCATTACCACGGGAGAGCCTAGTTCTCCTCAAGATTTAATTACATTGTCATATGCAACTAAACACTTTGAACCTAAGAAGAAAAAATGACGTCAGAACCTTAAGTGCGTGGGAGGGGGGAACACTGTTGATTATATTTATGATGAGGCAGCTAGGAGGAACTTTCAGTGTGAATCACATCCATGGAATCGTTAATGCTTACAAGCTCATTTGTGATTGACAATGTGAAAAATTTACAGGTTGTAGTTGGCCTTCCCGACCTTACTACTACAGTGATTGTGATACGAAAACCGCGCGGTACGCCATTCTACAACTGTGTTGAAGATTGGGAACTGTTTAGTGGCAAGCTGCAACAAATAGATCGAAAAATGGGTGCTACATTTTCTCACGGAACCTATATGTGCCCGACTAAACACCGCAGCAACATCTGATTTTGAGTTATTACCCAAGCTGGGTAGATCGTCTATTACATTGCGAGGCTCCTACTATTACATTGAGTGCAAAGGCGACATCGAATTTGATGAATTTAATTCCAACGATGAACCCTGTTTTGAATAAAATGAGGGATTTTACAGCTGTGAGTGGCGGTAACGGTTTGGTTGTCAACCCTGTGAGCCCCCCCTCCACAAGATGAGTTTCACTCGTTCAACGTATCTTTTTATGATCAAGTAGATATCAGTACGCACAAGCATGGGGGACAGCACTCATCCTATTGAGGCTTTAATTGAGGGGTTTAGCCATCTAAAAACTGGTGTTCCAGCATATCTCCTGCAACATGTCAACTTTTCCGGTAAAAACTTCAGTATCTACGAAGATTTAAACATATGTATATCAACTAATTCAACTCTCATATCACTCCAATCATCTGGATCCAGTTTTCTACTCATCTTATTTCTCTCATTTTTGCTGATAGCGCAGTTCATACAAACAGTAATTTTCATCGTAGGTTGTGGTGGTTTTCACAGAAACAGAAGTAACGAGCCTGGAAACTGCATCCTCAACTCATACTCCTGCAACGTTTGATACCACTGGACTTTTAAAGTTAGCTACATTACCCGCTTACCACGAGTATCTACGATATGTTAGTGCAAATGGATTTTATATAGCCATGGTTCGAGTGGATGCACTCATTGACAGCATCTATCGGCTGGAAATCGACAATTTGGGGGTTTCTTAGTCTTAATTCCTTAAACTCCTTGTGGAGCATAGGGCATCAATAAACAGCTTCCAATCCTTTCTGTCCTGCGCCAACCTTTTCACTTCTCCCCATGTCTTCCCAGCGCTTTGTGTCTCCCTCTGGATTGATCTTCTCCAGGTGTGTTTGGGTCGTCCTGTCTTACGCTCTCCTTGGGGGTTCCAGTCCAGCGCATCCTTTTCAATGGCATCGGGTTTCCTGAGGGTGTGGCCGATCCATCGCCACTTCCTACGGAGAACTTCGGTTGCCATCGGGTCCTGCCCAGTTGCAGCCCAGAGATCCTCGTTTCTGATAGTATCAGGCCACCAAATTCCCATGATACGCCTGAGGCATCTGTTCACAAAGACCTGCAACCGGCTCGTGATTTCTTGGGTGACTTTCCAGGTCTCACATCCATAAAGGAGGATGGATTTAACGTTGGTATTAAAAATACGCAACTTAGTTTGCCTGGAGATGGCCCCACTCTTCCACACCGGGTACAGTTGGACAAATGCTCCATTAGCCTTCCGGATTCTGAGCTTAACATCTTCGCTGCTGCCACCATCTTCCGTAATAACGCTCCCAAGGTACACAAAAGAGCCGACCCTCTCCACATCCTGGTCTTTAAGCTTCAGCGGATCGCTACCTCAGGGCTTTATTCTCATCTCTTTGGTCTTTTTCGAGCTTATTTTCAGGCCAACCCTCCCAGCGATATGGTCGAATGCTGCCATCTTTGCTTGGAGGTCGCTGAAGCGTTGCGCAAGCAGGCAAAGGTCATCCGCAAAATCGAGATCCTCCAAGCGGTCTCGCATGGACCATTGGATTCCCAGCTTCCGACCTCCCGTCAAACCCCGCATCACCGCATCCAGAACAATTATGAAGAGAGTGGGAGAGAGCACGCAACCCTGTTTGACTCCTGAGTTTATCTCAATAGGTTCGGAAAGAGATCCTTCATGAACTACTTGGCATTGATAGTTATCATACATAGCCTTGATAAGTCCCAAAATTTTGGGGGGAATGCCATATTTCTCAAGGATGCCCCACATCACGTCTCTATTGATAGAGTCAAAGGCTTTCTCAAAGTCGATGAACGCCAGGTACAATGGGCTTTGCCACTCCACGCTTTGCTCTACAATAATTCGCAATGTGTTAATCAGGTCAGTGCAGCTTTTATGCTCTCTAAAACCCGCCTGCTCCCTTCTGAGACGCTTCTCGATTGCCGCCTTAATTCTCTTGAGCACTATCTTCGCAATTACCTTGCTGACAATAGATAGCAGGGTAATGCCCCTCCAGTAGTCACAGAGTGATGTGTCTCCTTTCTTCGGGAGTTTGATAATCAAACCTTTCCTCCATTCAGCAGGCAGCCTTTCTTCTTCCCAGATTTTCTGCAGCAACGGTCCAATTGCTGTGGCTGTGACCCTGGCATCAGCTTTCAGAACCTCTGCTGGTATCCCGTCTATTCCAGGTGCCTTGCCATTTTTCATCTCATTTACGGCACAGGTGATCTCCTCGACGCTTGGTGGGTCATCAGCTATTTCGAGTTCAACCCGTTCCCTGAAACGGAATTCAGGTTGTGCGGGGTCATGGGTCTCTCGGTTAAGTACCTCATTAAAGTGCTCCCTCCATCTCACCAACTGATCCGCCTGCAAGGTGAGCAGATTGCCGTCCTTGTCATTGACAGGTTTGCTTTTCCGGAACCCCTTCTTTGCCAGCATTCTTGTAACATCATAAAGTTCCCTGGAGTCACCCCGCTGGGCAGCAAGTTCAGCCTTCTCCGCCTGTTCGTCAATCCACTCTCTGTGATCTCTTCTAGAGCTCCTTTTCACCTTAATTTGGGGGTTTACTACAAAGATACTGCGAATGGACTACACTTCAACACATGTAGATGGGCATTGAGCGAACTAGATGGAGCTGGTATCGATGTTGTAGGTACATGTGCGTGTACACGTATTCATTATGCTACTGAACAATGCATTAATGTATTAAACTCTATAGGTTTGAATAAAAACTGATTCAATTGAGTATTCTGTTTTGTTTCTTATTCCCCATTTCAATGCACAAATGAGATCGATTCATCAGGTTTTATAAAATAAAGCAAATTCATGTAGATGTCAATTTATTATTTTACACTGGTAAAAATTAAAAGTAAAATACAATTATAGAAGCTGTGGAACTTCTCATATAGCAAGCTTGCGAGGAAACCACAAAAGAGTACCTAATTATCAGATAATAAAGTGAAATTGTACATGGAATCAAACAACTTATCACAAAAAGTAACATAAAAAGATATTTGTGGAGGAATTACTATGAAGAATTATGAGTATAACCATAAGGTCTAGTGTCGACACCATTTTCCATAATTACCCGCTTATCATCCATAAAAGTCAAGGACTTTTTACAATTATTTGTAGTATAAACATCGTGTAATTTAGATTCAATTTTTCTGAAATTTGTGTATACATCCTTTTTTGTTGTAAGGCAATATAAATAATCCTTCAATTCCAATGCCTCAACACCCGTTCTGCTCACTCCTTTAGCTTTTTTTTCGTACATCTTCACCAAACTTTAAGGCATATAATTTAGGTCTTAATCCAAACAATTCGTGTATTGGAATTGATCTAGTCTCATCTTTCAGTTTTCCTATAACCTTCCCAAAATTCGTCATCATTTTTGACATTTATAACTGCGTGATATTTGTTTAATTGAGCGGGGAGGGGGAAGAATGAATTTGCTGTTTATGGCACATACTTAGTTATTCTAATTAAAATTCCGTCAACGGATTTCAATGTCCAACCTGACCATATCATTTCAAAATTATCAATTTATGATATAATCCGTTCAAAGGAGGCGTTCAAAAGGTTTTGTATGTCGGATGTTTGCGATAACTCCTCATTTTTAATTTCAAAATTTGCGTCAATTATTTCTTCGTTTACATCACCTTCTCACTTCACCATAAACCTAATTTTTGAAAATGCACATTCCAAGACAAAATTCACTTTAATATTTTTCCAGTCTGACAGGTAGTCAGTTACAATTCGAGTCAATTTATATTCTGATTCAATTAAAAAAGCTTTCAGGTAAATTGAACCTGTTGATATTTTGAAAATATAGGTACATCTATTGCAGTGTTACCCACTTTAACGTCAATTTTCCCCATTTCCAATGGCACTGCATGTAACCTTTTTGATTTCTCAGGACCCCATTCTGTCGATGAACGTTTTCGCGAGTTTCCATCATGAACTAATGTACTCGGGCTTGTTGATGGCATTGGAGTGAATACGGAACTTATACAGCTATGCCTTAAATATAAAAACCTAGAGCTAAACATATCAGTACAAACTGAACAAATTATTAGTTTTTTGAAGTTTTACTAACTTCGGTTTTCCTGTACCGTCTCGGTGTGGAGTGTTGGTTGTCGTCGCTGTCTTCTTTCCTACGCCGTTTCGACGTAGCCTGTGGTTTTTTCTCACCATCATCGCTGTCGTCACCATCAATATCGTCGGCAGTTGCCTCCCGAAATTCGAGGCTAAATGTGCCTTCTAAACTCTTCCCGAGAAATTTCATAATTAGGGAACTGTCTGTAATAGAAGAACAGATTCATATATCAATATTATGAGATCAATGATGTTCCGCTCAACAAGCGTAAAATTGTCAGTCTCGGAAACCCACCTTCGTACGTGTCTGCTATATCCCGCATCGTTGCGAGGGACGTTAGCGTTGCGACCATCGCATCTCCGAACCGCGTCTTGGTGGTTTTAATGTATCTTATGCGGAAGTCTTCCACTAGGGGGAGGGTGCCCACTGACACCGTTGCGTAGGTAGAATCTCCTACGGCATTCAAACGTGCGCTAAGTTTGTCCATTTTCTACTCTTGTTGTTTCCTTGAACAAAATAAAAATGGATTACTACCAATTCTCTATGTGTTTGAGGTGTGGTCAGTTGAAGTATAACAGTGTATGCTACATTGTTTATTGCCGTAGTCTAAATTATTGTTAAGATCACAAACAATGTAAATTACAATTATTCTAAATAAACACATAGGTAAAATGTGAATTAGTGAGAAAATGTCAAAGAGCTTTTCTTCTTCTGTCTGACGGGCTCTTGCGCATCCGACTCTGACGCCTCAGTTGATGCCACCACCCACTTTGGTATGGCTCCTGTAGGGACTCTCCTCTTCTGGGGTGCCTCGGCTGGTGGCGAAACACCCTGCACCCTCTTCCTCTTGGTCCTCACTTCAGTCCACTCCGTATCAGAATCACTGGCAGTAACAGCTCTGTCTGCCAAATTGATCATGGCAGACCTCATCAGGGTAGCAATGGATGACCCTGCAGCAGCAGCAGGACTAGTTGGGATAGTGACAGAAACTGCTTCCTGCACCCTCCTATATGTTACGTCCATCTTACGCACCAGATGCACAATGTCCTCTCTGCGGAGTTTGTCAAATTCCCCCGAGATATTTCGAACCCTGCCCTCCACCCCGGCCAGCTTCTCCAAGAAAAGCTCAAGTGTGGTGGCCAGCTCACTCTCAAATACCTGCTCGAGTAGCACTAGGCTCTGAGGGAGCCCATGGACAACGTCCGTGTCTTCCCCACCCTGTGCACTTTCTGGAGCCCCAAGCGGGCCCTCCAAATTGACCACCGCCTCTGTGAGACGGTCCAACTTCCTCGACATGACCCGAAGGAACTTAGCCTCCTCAGCCTGTTCCCTTACTGTCTTCATTAAGACAGTGGAGGCATCAGCTATCTTATCGAAGAACCGTCTCTGAAAGGTGGAGGCTCTTGCAGCCCCCACATTGTCGGCCTTGGAGCTCCAGCCACTCCAATCCTCAAGCACAGACGCTATCTGCTCGGCGGCCCTAGCAGCCTGAGCGGAGACATATCCCTCCGAGGATCTCTTCAGCTCTGTTAAGGAGTACCTCACAGCACCTCACAGAACTTTGGCACAAACCAATGGACACTAGTGACCTCCCTCGCAAGGGCCCTAATGATGGGGTCCCTCGTAGCCTTGGAGGGGGTGAAGGTTCCATCTTCCCAGTTGATTGGCCTATCCAGCATCCTCTCATGCTCTTCTGGTGTGAGGCCCCTTGCCCAGTTGCCTTCAGCAGACGAGCAGGAGGAGTCCTCAGCACTCCTGCCCCCAACTCACCCACATGCAGCGGGTATCTTCTTCTTCGTACTCACTCCCTCTACCCCTGTGAAGCTGGACACCACAGCTGCCCCTGCCAACCCAACTTTGGGGGGGGGGGGGATCGCAGTCACTCCCACCGGCTTCACCTTCTTCGTGCTGAACCAGCTCTCGTCCCCGGTGTACTCAGGACCACCCCACCAGGGGTCCCTCTCCTTGTACCCTACAGGAGCCTTGTAGGGACAATAAACTCCTTTGTCCTGTTGCTGTTTGGTGGTTACTGGTGTGGCCCACTCACGAGGAATGGGACAAGTGCTGGGTTTCCCCTGTGCGGGCGCCCCAGCCACTCTGGGCTCACGAGGACTGACATGAGGGGCAGCAGTAACCCCTATGTCTCTACGAACCCTACCGCTGTTGACTTGGTTCTCAAGCTCACTCTCGATCCTGTCGTCCAGTCCCTGATGGTACTGTCTGATTTCCGTAATACTAGGCTCTGTTCTGGTGCAGCAACTGTTGAAACCTGGGGGATATAGGACCCTAGTGACGGTTTCAACACCGCACTTCACTCCTATTCCCAGGGCCCCAACTATTGGTGCTGGACTACCGCTAGTTACCAGGTCAGCCATCAATATGGCAATGGCGTCCCGGTCAGCCTTCCTAACCTCACTAGCTGAATTTGCGTATTCGAGAACCAAGTCGTGCTATCTAGCCAACTGGTCAACGTGGCGCTAAGTTTCTCCTTGTAAAAGCTGTTGCCCGGCCCTAAATACTTCTCCCTGGCAAGGTTAAGTCGATGGGCATCTACTCCTCTCCCTCCGAATGAAAGGGTACACCTCAAGGAGTCCAATGCAGTTTTCCCCATTGAAATCGGACCATCCGTTGCGGAGATATACCTAATCGACTGAAATCTACAGGCGAGGGGGTACCCCCCAAACTAAATTTTGGGGTCCCACACCCTTCTCTTCACAACCCTTGAAGGGTTTTCTCCTAGGAGCCCCCCCCTCTGAAAATTTTAGAAACCCCCTGGAGGACCCTCCAACACTGTGCAGCCTACCTACAAAAACAACCCTGTTGCCAACTAATACCTACAAAACTTCTGGTAGGATATCTGCCTACAAAAGCACATGGGCACTGAGGAGGTCAGTCACCTGTCCTTGACTCAATCTTTGCAGCTAAATATCTCCAAATCCAAATTTGCACCAAATTTTGATACAATTTACAAAACCTATACAGCTGCACTATGCAATAACTCTAACTTAACAATTACCACTATACACTGATAAAATGGGCATAGGCCCTTTTTAGGGGGTCCTATGAAGGTCAACTTCCAAAAATCACAATTGATAGCTAGAAATCACCTTACTGTAGGTCCCGGCAAAAATTCAATCCACTGCACCTGAAACAACCCACTTGAAACAACACTTCACTGCAGAGCACACTCAGAGAGCTGTTGCATCTCTGACAGCCAGACCTCAAATTGCTCAGCGTGTACAACCAAACCACGCTGTGCTACCTGTGCTGACATAGTGTGAGGAGAGTGGGTTAAAATAAATAAAATTAAAAGCCAATTGAATATCGCTGTTTGTATTGATGAGTGGTGCGAATTAAATCACTCGCGAAGAAATCGTGGATACCCATTTCAAAGAAAAACGGAGTTACTGAAAAGTTGTATGTTTCCAGTACTACACGAAAGACGCGAAAAATACACTGTTATACACTGTCAAACCACCGTCAGTAACAAACAGTAACTTTAGTAAGTGTTTAACAGTGTATTTTTCGCGTTTTTCGTGTATTAGTGAAAATATACAACTTTTCAATAACTCCGTTTTCCTTTGACGAGTGGTGGGTGGCTGATGAGTGTATGTGCGGGTTGGTTGACAGATGGTCCGATATGAATTTTTCCTTCCGTGATCTGACCGTAACATTTGTCTGACCATAAGAGAACATCTATTTCAACACAGCACTAGTTAATAATTAATAATAATTTATAAAAATGTACGTTTGCGCTTCATCAGCAGGCCTTCAGTCGACTCAACATGATATTATTTTCTGCGACGTAAGGGTGATCCATTTGGTGGTTGGTGATGAATGAGAAATACCCGGAGTTGGAAATTGACCGATATTTCGTACTAGAATTTCGTGTTGCATTCATAATTGACAGGAAATATTGAATGGGTTTACGGAAATATCCATTAGGATTTACCTTCTTTCCGATATTACTTACCTTCGAACCTGTGACATCACACTATGAAGCACTATAATTCTGGCGTTAGTTCCATTCTCCCGTGCTCCCCTTGTACTACAGATGCTGATAAGAAACCATACGCCAATGTTTTTTTTTTTTTCGTTTAAAGGAAGAACAACTCCAGGCGCTCTTTGTAGTGAGGTCATCGCAGTTCTCCTATTTTTTAATTATTTAAAAAATTTATTTACACAATACATATGTATTCATTTTATTTGTTTTATGATTTTAATTTTTCAAACAACATAGGTACAATATCTTCTATAAAATAAATTAAAAAATTTTAAATAAATACCTATGTAGGATAACCTACTCATGTTTGATATTTAAATGCGTATAAGATGAAAATATATTTCTAGTAACATTTCCATGGGAAGGAAAAAACTCGTGTTGGATCTCAGAGCCTCGACGCAGTTCCCAGTGAGGCAAAGGCCTTCACCTCAGCTTTATGAGGACCCTGATATTAGCTTGGTCGGATCTGACGTTGGGAGCCTTTTGACGACTTGACAGGGGAAGGTTATAGGGAAACAGAAGGGGTTTCCCAAGACTCAGCTGAGGTGTGTGGAGGGCGAGGGGTTGAGGGGATGTTGTGAACAAAAAGGGAGGCACCTCAGGAATTCGCCTTCCTACTCTACCCTGTAATTACAAAGGTTTTCTCGAACTTTAGCCCCCCCCCCCCCCCCTTCCAGAAGCACAACCTTGTCCGCCAAAGTTCCAAACCCTGAACTGCCCCATCACCCAACTTCGGTTCGACAGAAAGCGGCTTAGGTATGTACTACCAGGTGCAATGAATTTAAACACGATACAGAATGGAAAACGAATTTAGCCATTCTCCCAGATCTATCGTGATATTGATGAAAATATCTAAAGATTATCTGTAATACTAAATTGGTGGGGCCCGGCATTTTAAATACCATTCTTCCCAGTACAAGAGACGTTCAACAGTTCATGAATATTATCCAAGTTGAAGAATTCTCCAAAAATCAGGTGTTTAAAAAAGTAGAACCACTACTTATCTTTTTCAAATATAACACTGAGCGTTTTGCCAGCAGACGGAAACAGGTTCGCTTCGAGTACGCAAATAACGAAAACCTTGAATGGTCATATTTTATCAGCAAACAACCACTCATATTTTATGCCAGTTCGACCGATTAATAATATACCGTTCTTCAACTCAAAGTATTATTTAGGGTGGGTCCTTGAACGTACTATGTGGATTTCATTGACATCTGGGGTCCATACTTTCATAGAAGGGACTGGGAAATGCAGTGTTGGCATTTCCTGCATGTCAGCATGATGTTGAGAAAGACTGGAGTTTCACGACCCCCTCACTAATACTGTCAGTGCGAAGGTGGAGGGCTCAGTGGGAGGAGTGGAGGGAGTATTATTTGTCTATCACTGTTGGGACCAACACATTGTGCGTCGTGACCTCTACCAACAATTCGTCACCCTTCTCCTTTGAGATCTCCTTTGTAAAATAAAAATTCGATAAGTTTTTGGAGTTTTTGGAGGCCAAAGTTGGTAAAAAAGAGGATCGAAAAATATTATTAAAAATACCATTCGACCCTCCCCCACGTAACACAGTTATTATTTAAAAATAAAGGATCGAAAAATATTATTCAACCCTCCCCCATGCAACTTATTCAACCCTCCCCCCATGCAACATACGTAATATTTGAAAAAAAGGATGGAAAGTATTATTAAAATTACTATTCATCCCTCCCCCATGTAAAACAGTGCAACGTTTGAGCACCCCCCCCCCCCCCGTGTGTCTAACTCAATCATAGTAAGTCTAAGTAAACAAGAAAAACAGCTTGAATCTCTTAAACTTAACTATGCGTAATTTCGCAATGATTTCAATCGAATAATATTTTTAATGAGATATTGTTGTTATTTGTTCAAAACGAAATTAGTACAAACAAACAAAACTTAGGTACTAATACAAACAAGAAAATAAACTATCCCAGCTAGGCGTAACAAATTTAAGTTGTGAAACTAATATGAATACTAAACAAGTTTATGGAAACAAATAACGGAGATCGATAGCACTCACTCATCAATTCATAATAAATAGTAGAAATAGTTCTAATGTGAGATAAAAAAACTGCACCAGACGTAATAAAGTTAAATTGCGTGAGTTGCGTAACGCTGACTCACATCCTCCTCCCCCAAATACCGCAGCTTAACCCCCCCCCCCTCTCCGTAAAAGTGTGTTACGTAATATGCGCATGGCCCGGATTGAATCCATTGCAACAAATATGAACGTGTACTCGCCCCCCCCCCCCCACCCATGTAAAAAAGAGTTGAAAATCGTATGATTGCATTGTATGAAAAATAAGATTGGACCAAGAACTGACCCTTGTGGGACTCCATGATTTATTGGTTCCATGGTACTTTCTACATCATGAAATCTGAGAAATTGTTGCCGGTCTGATAGTAAGTATATGAGGTGAACCATCTAATGGCCACCTCATCGAGTCCCATCTGCCTGAGTTTGAGAATTAACCTGGAGGTTTCAATGGAATCAAACGCCGTAGTTAAATCAATAAACACTCCTGTAATCTTGTTGTTATTAGGTAAACCGTTTGACATTTATGTCCCTACATCTTCTGCTAGAGCGTCGTGGGTGCTCATGTTTTGTCTGAATCCATATTGCGAGGATTTTGTTTCCAGGTAGTCTAGTAATTGTGATTTAACTATTTTTTCCAGAATTTTTGCAAAGTTTGAGAGTAGTGAGATTGTCCGGCAGTTATCAGCAGACGCCCTTTTTATACAGTGGCAGCACTACCGCAATTTTGAGGGCATCTGGAAATTTTCCGTGTTGTATACTAAGATTAACTATGTGAGAGGAAGTCTAGAAAATTGATATGTGCTTGATTAAATCTGAGGATATTCCACATCCCAACCCGGTCCTGTTCCACCCTTAATTGATGAAATTTATTTGTATACATCTTCTTCAGTAGTTGCGCGAAGGCTCATTTTTATCTTAACGGCACGGGGTAGCTCCTTATAAGGGTTACAATTAGTAAATATTGAATTTGGTTGTTTGCCCACCGATGTAAAGTGCTCATTCAGCTTATTTGCTATTTTTTCTGGATCATTGATTTCGCCACTATCATAAATTAGTTTTGTGATTGATCATCATTCCCAGTTTTTCCTAGCGCTGTATTTACTTTTTCCACAATTTAGCTGGAGTATCAGATTTACTTAGTTGCCCGGCAAAATAATCATTCTGGGTTTTTTCAAGAAGATATCTAAGCTTGTTTTGATAGCTCCCGTAATTTTTACGTAGAAGTGTGCTATTAGGGCTTCGCTTTACTTTTTTGGCCAGTTCATCACGATTGCTTATAGAATTTACAAGAGCTGCGGTGATCCATGGCTTTAGTTTTCTATTCTTATGATTCTTTGGCTTAACACATATTGTACAGAGCTCAATACAGTTTTTTTTAAATACTAATAAAAAGGCTAGATTAACATCACTATGTTGGAATACTGGACTCCAGTCTACCAGTTTCATTAGTTCATACAGTTGTTTCAGATCAGTTTTCTTTATAGTGCAATTCATCAGTTTAGTACCGGTTGAGACCGTAGATGTTGTTTCAGATCAGTTTTCTTTATAGCGCAATTCATCAGTTTAGTACTGGTTGAGACCGTAGATGTTTCAATCGCTAACGCAATAGGGGAGTGATCCGTCAGACTGATATTGAGGATAGCAGACTTGGAGTGCTTGAATGTGTCCCCAGGAGCTTTAACAATTATATGATCTAAGCAACTGTTCTCTCTCGTAGTTACATTCACCCAGCTGACAAACCCCAATCCGTGTGAAAAATCGTAATATTCTGCAATTTATACATTTTCATTTGGTTTTGAAATCGTCACGTTTATGTCCCCCGTAAATATTGTAATTCCAGCGCTCGATGGTGTCAGCTTTACTTTGAATTCTCTGTCAAATCATCTTCATCAGTTATCTTTCAGGAAATCGTAAAGAGCAGAGAAATCCCTATCCCACAGTTTGCAGTTAACGTAGACTGGAAAAACAGTGAAAACATTTGTTCTTATGCACCACCGTTATAATATTCCAGCTATCTATTCTTGAGAACTCATAACTGCTGCTGATATAGTGCTTCTTCCTTATACCCAGTATAGTGCACTCAGATGCTCTACCAAAATGCACAGTTTTAGACGCTCCACACCATTTCAACTCATAGTCCGAAAAATAGTTTGAAAGTGTGTGTACATTTTCGGGCAAAACGTGTGCCTCAAATAGCCAAAATGCATAGAATTCTTTAATAAATTGGAGAAAATTGGGAAACAAGATTATATTATGACGCTAGAAATGTGACAGAAAAAACATCATCCGATGGTAAAATCGACTCTCGACAGACGGCCATATCTCAGGAAGTACCGGCGATGCTTCCGCTGCCAAAGTGAGGGGCGTGGGTGGTTCGCCAATATCCACATTCCTAGCCTAATATGTGTATGGCTCTCAACACCTCCCACACTCAACCGCAACGATCATAGTTTGAAGGGTCTTGAGAACTCGGTCTTCTCCAGTGCGCCTCCATACATTCTGACTGAGACCAACATGTTGTGTTACATCAAAAATTCGCTCGTATGGTAAAGCTACATTACGAGCTTTCTATTCGCTCCCCGAGGCTAGCCCCAGTAAGGCTATCTATCGCTCATTTCTTTTTCAAAAATCAGTGAATAGGTACCTAATTCTTTTTCCCTTTTCCTTTCACAAAATTTAGTTTTTTTTGTCATAAAATTAAGAATGCCAGCGCGCAGTCGATCATCAATGAAAATCAATGGCAGCATGAACGAAAAAACTGATTCGAACTCACATGACTAATCATCCGAAGATTCCTATGTAGTTTGATATCTGTTCAATGATCGGAGTATATTTTCGAACAAAATAAAATCACGGTTATTGGAATGCTGACGAGATCAAACGATTATAAAAGAGATTGAAATAAGTCTGTGGGGAACCACACACCTGGAATACTCCAATTCTATTCAATTTGATCACCCATTATTAGAATAATTATGATCCGTGTGATTAGAAATACAACTACATGACTTGCGTTTGAGAACGGTTGATCCTTAATTGACCTAGGTACCTTATGATGCCCTCTTTGATTTTTTATTATTACACCATCTAAATTTATATCTCCTCATATCTCCGTTTCTAGACTCGAAAGGACTCTTCGGACAGCCAACCCATCGGTAAATTACCCATTCTTAATTGTTATACCGGTGTACTTAAGTGATCGATATTCATATTAAAACATGATAGTACGGTTCCTGTTGGCATGTTAAACCTAGTTACAGCCGGACAAACAAACTTGCAGTATCAGTCAAGTACCTGCTGTCTCAATGCATCAGCGTTTATTGTCAACACTTGATGATACTGCCAATGTACAACCAAACCGTTTCATCAGCGCGTCTGGTAGTATTGCAATAATTTTTTATCCCGTATTCTGGCTATAGAATGTAAACCAGTGACCCTGATTGATCCTTGAATGTATTGAACAACTTTTTCCTCTCTTGAAACTTCGTTCAAACGAATGTTTGCGTGTAAACCTGGCAGTCCATATCTTAAATTATGCTCTACTTACAGTATACTAACAATTTCATCTAAATTATTGAAAACGATCAATTTCTCCTAAATGTTTGATAACGATTAATTTCATCTTGATGAATGATTTGATCTGTACGATTGTATCAGCGTTGCACCACGTACCTATATCACAAGTTATGTTAGATGTTTCAATAACGCTGCAAACTTTTTTCCGTCATTCATGGTAAACTTGAATTTAAAGTAAATTCATGGTGGCGTCATGATTTGGGATTCACTCTGCTTGTACAGAAAAATACTTTTGGTTTGGTTTCCTGTGCTTCATAAATCTTGCTATTCCCACGCCGGAATATTTGATTTTGAATGGCGCTTAACCATACAGTAATTTAGCGATAACTTCAGTAATATGGACTCAATGCAATGACGACGACTATTATTTATATCACAACTTTCTATCCGTTTCTAGTTGATTTTTTTTCTCCCCCTTGAGCTTCCTCAGTTTTTGACTAAGCAAATAACTTTCCATATGGGTTGTAAAAATAAGTGTCATATTGAGTTGGGAAATCGGGTTTACTCATGTTCTGGGCACGCTCTGACATCAGTAGTCCCTGGATTCTACTCCCTTAAATATGAACCCTTTTGAAAAGTGAAAAATATGTATTCCTCTTGCCTTCATATTAGAAGTTTCATCGCGCTTTGTAGTGAGCCGTATGCGCTGCTCGTATTACATCCCGCGCATTCCCGTTATCCAGAATCTAGGACTATTACTGTATTCCGGTAGGTGAACAAACAAAATAACAACCTCCGGAGAAAAAACTGAGAGACGTTGCATAGTATGTCCAGCTTGGTTGATCAAAAGGGGATGTAAGGGTTAAAGCTAATGGTCTTCATATCTCAAACGCCTACCAGGTCGGCCCATGCCCGTCTACCGCCGCCATCACCTCTTTGTTCACTGGATTCAGACGCACGCACACGCTCCCAGCGCTTTCACAAGGGCTGACCCTGATTCAAATAACCTTCTCCCGTCCCCGTGCTCCCAGCGCGGTGCACACAGCTGGAATTTGTTACGTTTAAAGAATCCTTCTTTTTTTTAAATCTGTTTTGAAATTGAAATCCTTTATTACCCTTCCCTTTGAACCCATATCCTCGCCGAATACCGTCAATCAACGGCTGGGAAATTGAAAAAGTTCTCTTGCGTAACAGCCATAAGCCTTTCGTGCAGAGGAAGCGGAAACCTGCGAACTGCGAAATGACGAACTCGGGCGAACGGCATTCGTACGAAAACGTGCGAATGCCCATCGTCCATTTCCGCAGAACTTGCCCAAAATTTATACAGACAACAGGCACTCGGAAAAGATTTGTCTGATTCTGATGGAGAATAATTTATAGGCTAGGAATTATCGCCTTTGATACTTCAAAGTATTTCACAAATACGATATCAGAGAAGGCGGGAATTGTGAGTCAGTCATATTATTTATGCTGCAAGAAAGGAGTGTGGAGAATATTCTCATTTGTGGAGCGATCTAAAAATTGACAATGAACGTTTCTTTTTTTTAATTTTTTTGAGGCCAGTGTAGTTTCTTAAAATATTGTAAATATTGTCGATTATGTTAATCTATTGTTGAAAAAACAGCATTCAGTTAAATTAATCGGGAAAACACCCGACACCCACTGTCGTGAGCCCCTCCGGGAAACACTCCAACGTAGAAGTTAAGTTCTCGCTAATATTGTCCGCAAACTTTAGTTCCCATAAATATACAGTATGAGTGGGGAGACAAGCCACAGGACCCAGGGTACACAACCTGGAGCCCCACCACCAACCCCTAACAAGGGGTTGGAGGGAGAGGACTCACTTTCCTATAAAACCCCGGATCCTGCGACTTTTGCTTCATTCGACACTTCCTCTAACCAGCTCTCTCTTCTCTCCTCCTACCTTGCTCTCTCTCCTCAAAAAGATCCTAGATGACGGTGGTGGTCAGCCCATAACCGCCTAGGCAAAACCTCCTCTAAAAAGATTCCAGATGTCGGTGGTGATTCGCTCATAACCGCCTGGACACCTACTCCCAAAAGATCCTAGATGTCGGTGGTGATTCGCTCATAACCGCCTAGGCAAATTCAACCAAAACCTCTCCAAAAAGATCCCAGACGTCGGTGGTGATTCGCTCATAACCGCCTGGGCAATTTCCCTCACACCACCGTGATGCCAATTTTAAATTCATCACAGTGGTGAACCCGACGTTCACTCAACCTTCCTCCTTTTTCCCATCTCATGTGTCAAACCCCAGTCACAAGTCAAATTCAGTCTGTTCAGTCAAATTTCAAATTCAGTCAAAACCAGTCAGTTTAAATTCGCATTTTTCGCCCACCACTCACTCACCCGTTCGGAGATCGCAGCCCTCTCCCATCTCCGCTCAGCCACACACCGCCGCTCCCGATTTTTGCGAAATTCGAATTTGATATTTAAAATTAAAAATTTCGATTTTCAAGTTTCAGTTTTTACATACCTGGACCATGGACCCGGACGCTCAATCACCTCCGATCCTCCGACCGGCCACACTGCAACCCCCCACCGCCACAACAGCAGACGCAACGGCCGCTGTCGCCAACCCCTTCTCCACCCTCTCACCACCCGGCACCATCTCACCAACTACGCCCGCCGCAACCGCCGCTGCCGACGTCATGACCGCCTCCGCGTCGTTCCCCCTATCACTGCCCCCATTTTACTCACACGACCCTGCCTTATGGTTTTTCCAGGTTGACGCAGCGTTCTCGGCCGCCGGCATCCGCAGCCGGAAAACCCGCTATTCCCGCATCATCTCCCTGCTACCGTACGACATCCTCCTACAGACGTCGGACATCTCCCCCGACGCTGCCGCCGCATACGTCGACCTCCGCGCCCGCCTCATCTCGCTATATCAACCATCCAAGATCACACGAGTCGCCGCCCTGTCGCAACCGCAACAACTCGGCGATATGAAGCCTTCCCACCTCTTCCGGCGCCTGCGACATCAGCTGCAGGGAATCATGACAGCCGACATCGCCCGGACCTTCTGGCTTCGCGCGCTCCCCCACCCCATTCAGATGGCGCTCGCCAGCCACCTCGACGGCCCGGACGAAACGCTCCTCCACCTCGCAGACACGGTGCACGACCTCGCCGCGTCCGCCTGCGTCAGCGAGGTTCGCACACCCCGCGCCGCACCTTCCCCCCGCCAACACGACGAGCCCGCCGAACGCCGTCGACCCCCCTCCATCGACCGCCGTCGACCCCACTCCACGGAGCGCCGCCGACCCCCCTCCACGGACCGCCGGCGCCAGACCTCCTCCGACCGCCGCTCCGCCCCTCCCCAGGACCAACGGCGGGGAAATTCACCGGCCCGGACTACCCCCACCGACACGTCCCGCCGGATCACCCGACTACCTCCCCGGCCCCGGCGGTGGAAGTTACCCCAGTGGCAAATTCTGCGCGAATTTCGCACAGCTCAAGCCACTGGGGTACACCCCCCATACATCCCCACCGACCCCCTCATGTCCACCATTCTCCACGAGTTCCGGCTCGCGGAACTCATGCCCCCTCCACCCCCAATTCGGCCCACACCCCTAAAATTAGATCCCCCCAAACCTCCCCCCACAGTAAACCCCGCCCCATCCACCCTCAACATAAACCACCCCTAAACCACCCCAAACACCCCCTCCCCCACGTCATGCTCCACCGCCCTCCATACCCAAACCACTGCTGGGGATATCCCACATAGCCCCCGCCGGGACGAAACGGCCCTGGCGACGCCACGGACGGAGGGAGCGCCGCACTCCCCTACCCGTCCCGGCGGCCCAGAACTCCTGCCCCGCCCCGAGCAATCACGGCGGGGCCTTGAGGTGGCGGCATGCTGTGTGTGTTAAAAGCAACCACACACAGCATCCCGCCTCTCACTGTCCCGCCGCCACAGCTCCCGCGGCCACTGCGTTCTCAAGGTTCATCAAGGATACCTCGGAGACGCGGACGACCCTCCTGACAGGTTTCATATTTACTCCCTGTCAGGGGGCCAGTCGCTTCGCCGTGGCTTCCGCACTCATCGTCACAATCATACCACCACCCACTCACACTCCACCATCCCCACCACACACGATTTAATCCTAAAAACAACCCAAAAAACGGCGGATTTCCGCACACCAACCATATTGTAACCCTTCCCTCCCAACCAAGCTCTCCTAACCATTGTATATAACTACTGTACCGAAATATTGTATCTAACTATTGTATCTAACTCTTACCTCTATTGTACATAACTACTGTCTCTAACTATTGTATCTAACTATTATAATATAATATAACCACTATAACCAACCATGATATCCAACTATTGTACATAACTATCATATATAACCACTGTATCTAACTGTTCCCACCTTTATATTGTACATAACTATCATATATAACTACTATATCTAACTATCCCCACCTTTATAAGCATCAGCTCACCAACCATTGTACATACTCCCACTAGAAATAAGCCACCCATCATTTCACGCATTGTAAATACTCCCACTAGTAATAAGTCACCCATCATGTTAGTAAATGTAAGTCCTTAACCCCTCGTTCTCCCCACGCACCCTAGCCATAAGCGCCTTCAGCACAATCCTGTTTGTATTGGCCCTCAGCCCCTGTAACCTTGCGCCTTCAGCACCCCTCTTGCTTCCACCGGCCCTCAGCCCTGTAACCTTGCGCCTTCAGCACCCCTCCTGTTTGCACTGGCCTTCAGCCCTCTGTAACCTTGCGCCTTCAGCTTGCCAAAATTTTGCTCGAACTGGGGGGACCTATGTCGTGAGCCCCTCCGGGAAATACTCCAACGGAGAAGTTAAGTTCTCGCTAATATTGTCCGCAAACTGTAGTTCCCGTAAATATACAGTATGAGTGGGGAGACAAGCCACAGGACCCAGGGTACACATCTTGGAGCCCCACCACCAACCCCTAACAAGGGGTTGGAGGGAGAGGACTCACTTTCCTATAAAACCCCGGATCCTGCGACTTTTGCTTCATTCGACACTTCACCATCTCTCTCTTCTCTCCTCCTACCTTGCTCTCTCTCCTCAAAAAGATCCTAGATGACGGTGGTGGTCAGCCCATAACCGCCTAGGCAAAACCTCCTCTAAAAAGATTCCAGATGTTGGTGGTGATTCGCTCATAACCGCCTGGACACCTACTCCCAAAAGATCCTAGATGTCGGTGGTGATTCGCTCATAACCGCCTAGGCAAATTCAACCAAAACCTCTCCAAAAAGATCCCAGACGTCGGTGGTGATTCGCTCATAACCGCCTGGGCAATTTCCCTCACACCACCGTGATGCCAATTTTAAATTCATCACACCCACCAAAATAAAACATGACTAATTAACTATACAAAACCATTACCTCCTCACTACCGAAGGTAGGGAAGCGTAAATTCGTGCAAGAAAACGAGCCAAAAATTGTCCCACAAATCAAAATTTCTCTTGCTTTTTATGTTTCAAAGCGTGCTGAACAATGCTGGTCCCTGTCTGTTCGTCGCTGGTCCCTGACTATGCGGGTTAGCCCATAGACGGTCCCCTATGAATTGCAGCCATCGGACGAATTGTATCTTTTGCGCATGCGCAAACTAGAATCTCATGGCGCAAATTCGGAGGGTTGTTGGGGCTGGCTTCAACACGATTGCCTATGAATTTCATTGCCGTCGGACCAATGGTAGCACTACAACTTTATTTGTAACTCTGGCAATATAATCCTGTTATTATTATCTCTATTGATATAATCCTATAATCCTTTTACACGTATTTTTTTTACCAACTGATTCTGTACGTACAATGCGTTAGGAAGCCCCAACCCAACTAGGGTGACGTTTATTTATATTGTTTACATAGAAATAAAACCGAATAGGGTGTACAAACACAACAATCGCAATTGTTTTTGCACATTCCACAGATGATAGTTCGGTTCCTGTTGGTTCCACAGGTTTTTTAGTTTCCTGGACAAGCAATATCAACTTTTCTCAGTCCATTCTGCACCGAGTGATTCGCAATTTATCGTAAGTGAAATCCCAACAGAACGTGGCTCCGCATAATATTGAACTTGGATTGTATATTTTGCCTCCACATGTGCTAACGGGTTCCTCTACAAATTCTACTCTACAAGATAGTAAAGTATAGGATAATTAGCAAAACATTTAAGCAATTCGATGGTACCTGATAGTCCAGAGGTCTAATTAATGGTGTGAGGTTTTTTGAAAGACGAAATATAAGCAGAAGAGGTATTCGTCATTCAAAAACCCTCAACCTTCTATTTTGGGCGATGGTAGGGGTTGATCCAAATGATCATGATATTCACTGTCTGGAGATCATTTGACTGAAACCAGCCAGGTTATTAAGGTCCGCAGACGATCCAAAATCATCAGCTTAGGTATCATTATAGAAATATAATTGACGGAATTTCCAACGGTTGAGTCTCTGAAAATGCAGATATTCATACAGCGTCATATTGCAAAGGTTCCGATTTACGACTACCAAGAAAGAATCAAACAAGGAGTTGATTTAATTCCAGAAAGGGTTGATGAGGGATAGAATTTCACGAAAAACTTACCGGACTACAAATAGTGTAAATTTTTGAAATTTACGATGAATCCTTCAGGTTCTAGAACTTGAGGGCCTATTTAAACTATGGAAATCGGAGGAGTTTCCCCTCCACAGTTAATCGCGAATAGTTTCTTTATAGATACAGTAGGGGCCGAATTATTATTACTTTTTTTTCTGAATAATTGTCGTACCACATGGCAAATACTACTCAGAAGCATAGAACGAAATTGAATGACAGACGACAGCCACAAAATATTATAGTGTAAGAGACTGGTTGTGATTAAATAAGAAAATAGCTAAAGGTTCCTGCTCAAGGAAACAAACTTGTACATCAATGACTCTTCTCCAACTCACGGCTTTCAAATCAGGGCACTCATAGGTGTACCGCTCGTAGCACCATTTCGACTGAGGTGCGGCATCTCCGCTGCCCCTCGCTATAATCGCAACGCGTATCTGCACTTGCACCAAATGGTTTCACACGTAAAGGCATCAGCGTTAGAACGTATTCTACTATGCTGATGGTAGTATTGTATTTTATCTTAGCCTAATATACTGGCACCAAATTCCGGCTCGAGCCAAGTTATCCATGGATTATGCTAGACCATGTCTCTACTAATCATTTTTTACTACGCCTTTTATTTTTTTGTATGAAAGATGGACTAAAAAATCTGTACGATGGCTGTTCAATGTATTATTGTCGACATTATGTTATTTATATATTTACATCCACTGATCGCATGTTGTGGAGAGGCATTGACTGAGGAGCTGAGAGCGAAGGAGGTAAGTGGCTTAAGTTGGGAACCTTTTCCTTTGGGACCTCCTGGCTCCCAACCCAATAATATATATTGAATCTCATTCTATCCCTCACTCACCTTCATCCATAAGCAGATATGGAGGCTGTTGAATATTACTGGCATGATGCCGAAGACTTAGGTTATTGTGATAGGGGCCGTGCTCGGAATCTATTTATTTGTATTGATGAGGTGAGTATGCTCACTGATTCGCATTGTGAAGAGTCTTGCGAGTACCAAGACTCAATCGGCATGGTCGTACTTGTAAATATAATAGATAGACCTAATACATCCGCCTTTGGGTTCCAAATATTACCACTAGGACGTCCAAATCGCACTCGTAGCCGTTCGACAAAGAACATCCTTTTAAGCTCTAACTAGCCCTCAAGTAGATGCCTTTTTATCTACAAAATCTACAATAGGTTTTTCAAGCTAAACACTCAAAGAGCGAAAATACTTGTCACTAAGGTATGCGTTAGTCTAATCCGATTCAGAGTAGGTACCTTGAATTTATGTGAGAATACTTCAACACGAACAACACTAATTTTCTTTACAGTTATGTAGGCATTATTATGAGGAAGAGTGTAGATGAAGACAAACATCTACATGAATCAACCGGAAGGATTCGAGGAAGGTACAGATCGAGTCTGTTCCAAGCAAAAATAGTGCAGACGCTTGTCTTTTCAGAAGAAATGGAAAGGAAATAGTCAATCGCACTGTATATTGTACATGATGGGTTAGAATGAACTGCAAGATGAATTTAGATCTCTTAGGAAGAACGGCTGGTAGGTGTTCTGGGTTATTATTCTCATAAATATACCCTTGGAATCGAAGATGGAATACGGGAAAAAACCTCCCCCCCAAGTGATGGTCTATGTTTCAAGGTACGCAGAACCTGTAAATGGAATTCTAAAAATGTATCTCTGTCGCCATAAGCGTTCTGCTGTACCTACTTCATAAGAACCAGATTTCATTAATTTTCGTTCATGGCACGACAATTTCTAACATGAACGACAAGGAATGAAATCTGGTTTGTGTTCTAGTTGGTCTGCGAAGTTCGGCGTTACTGTCAGTGATCACTAAGGGGTGAAAAGTAGGGAATGATTTTTCCAGGGAGCCGTTATCTTGAAATTTTCTGCGCATTTAAATTGATATCGGTTTGTGAATTTTTTGAGTCCCGGAGTATTGTACGTCCAGCACAAGCAAGCCCAATGCTGTAGCGTTCACAGTAAGGCCCTGAAATTTTGCACCGAATAGCTTCGTCAACATGACTGTGAATGAAACGGTATACATCCAACTCAGATATCATTGCTAGGGAACACCTGATTATAATCATGCATGGTTGCATGGAATCGAGTTGGTTGTTCCGTGATAGTATTTCATTTGAATAATGATGTTTACCTTAGATTTTTTGAAACGTATACCACTTTTGTAACTTGAATAAACGTTATGCTTCATGAATAGCAACCAATAATGTAATGATAGAATTAATGGATCCACCGCATATTTATGGAACTGAAATTTGCGTGTAATAGAAACAAAAAGAAAAATTCAAGCTGGGGCCTAAGTGGTTGCAAATTGAATTGGATATGTTGTTGTAAATCCTTTATTAGCTTAGAGCTAGAATCTGCTCAAGTGTGGGAGAAACCGAATTTTGCTGGAAGTTCGGATTCTTTTCAAGTTGAGCTTTGAATAAAATGTCAATGGTTTGTGAATGAGAATGTGAAAGTTACAATTTAGGTGAAAGGCAAACTCTTAGTGCAGTGACAGTGCAGTATAGTAGAGTGATGCGTACGGCTCCAAAAACTGAATAAAGAACTGAATAAGTTCGGCTCATACGTATACTTAATTCGGTTCAGATAGTATTCAGTGTTTGATTTTAAACTGATGTGAATAATTACAATTACAATAAAAATTGTATAAGGGACTGACATAATTGCCGGCCGATTCAAGCCACGAGGTGTAAAGGGTAAGTTGAGTGTTTGATGGGGGTAGGTGTGAAAGAGAAGAGTCAATAGTGGACGTCAACGGGGGAGGATGGTCGGATGGGTATGGCACCATTTCCCGGATACCCAGCTGTCAGGCGGGCAGTGACAGACGGTCTGCATTCGGAATTCGGAAGGAAAACCGTTTCTAGGCACAACCAACGGTGATCGTAACGATACCTCCAGGAGCCCCCATCTCGCCCCTGCTCAACCTTTCAACGACCATACCGTTATCTACACCTTTCTGTACTGTTCCGCAAAGGTTTTTCCTCTCTGTAAACTTTGCTCTCGCTAACTCTTTTAATATAATATAATTAAGTATATAGGTAATCATGTAGGTTGGGGGGGGGGGGACCTGCATGGGGCAAAGCCCTGCAATTCTTTTTTTTCTTGAATCAAATTGTTTCGCGTCTAATGATTGGAGGTAATTGGTGTTTCCAGTAGTTAAAGGCAAGATCTCTACCTAAAACTCAGACAAACAATTTTTGAGGAAAACTGCTCCTGGTTGATCACAACGTACAAAAACCCGAAAATTGCAGGGCTTGGCTCCCACCTACCTAAATGACATAGGTAATTATTTTTTATTATAATATAATTAATTGTCAAATTCCAGCTACCGATAATTATGATGCGTTAGGTTATTGTGGGATAAGTGATTCAAGAGAAGGAATCCAATAGGTACTGAATAAAGAATTATATAGCCAATTTAAAAATATTTTTACAAATAGTAAAAATCATTAATATCTACCTAATTTAAAATCTTTGTAGGTAACGATCTTGTGGTGTTCAGCGTGTGGAATGGAAAGGGTCACTTCCCTCGATGGACTTCTCCAGTGGTGTTCTGCGAATAGCCTCACACTGAATCCATCTAAGTGCTCTGCTATGACTCTCAGTTGATCAAGATTGGTGTTCGAGTTCGAATCTGCATCGGTGGGATTGTGTTTCTCCGAAACTCGCTGAACCGTGACCTAGGTGTCCTCATCAATTGACAGCGGGACTTTCTGCGTATATAGTGTGTGTGGTAGGGCGCTGCGACCACTTGGCTTATTGAAGAGAGGTGCTCGGGACTTCACGGACCCAGTTGCCATTACTCTCTTATACAAGTCCCTAGTTCTGCCCATAGTCGAGTACTGCAGTGTAGTATGTTCCCCACACCTTGCACGCATGTGCACCGACAAGAGATGGTCCAACGTCGCTTCTTACGCTTCTTGGCTTTGAAGCTGCGGGTGCCTCCGGACAACATCAGCTACTCGGATCTGATATCACTTATGGACTGTGCCATGAGGGAAGGAGTGAAGCTAGCTGTCCATACAGCAATTTCCCCTTCCGCCAGAGCTCAGTAAGAGGTAGGGTGAGGAGTGTGACATACCCATAGTAAGACACTGGTTATATTATAACACAATGCTTCCAGGAGTTGATGGTTCTTTTTCGCGAAGAGCCTACATCCTTTTTGCCACAAAAAATCGAGAAGAGCCCTGGTGGATTCTCATATATCTACCTATGGGCTGGAACCGCTGTAGAGGCGGAATTGTCTTTCTTATTCAGGCTGTTAAGGGGTGAAATCCTGTGCCCTGAATTTCTGGTTCATTATTTTCAATAATAAAACTTTGGAATCGACCATGAAAAAAAAATTGTTTAACTCCCTCCTCAAAATTTGATGGTTTACCTACGTTTCAAGGGAAGTAGAATACGATCATCGAATAAAAAAAATTTTCGTCCGTCTGCCGTACGCCCGGTAGGGTCTTCCAGTCCACTTGGAATCGCTGAGGGTCTGGATTTGCATCTGGAAAAAGCATCATAACTATCCTGATTTAGAAGACTTTCAATTCTGATTGGAAGTGAACAGAACTTTTCGAACATGAACTGGAAGATTGCCCTGCCCTGTTGATTGAAACTGAAAAAATTGAAAAAAAAGAAGAAAATGTAGTTTTATTTGGTCCTAAGGGTCATCATAAATATTAGTTATTCCGAAAATTCGCAAGTCATGACTTTTAGAAAAAAAAAGGCCGTTTTTTGATAAACACTATGACTATGACGTTTGTTACTTGTTCTCGTCTCTGATCAGTATTGTCGTAGATACCTATTCCTGCTATCAACTGAAC
Source organism: Leptopterna dolabrata (assembly GCA_954871275.1). NCBI lineage: Eukaryota > Metazoa > Arthropoda > Insecta > Hemiptera > Miridae > Leptopterna > Leptopterna dolabrata. Next base: position 77,529,227 of record OX940974.1, read on the forward strand.
GGATTTTAGAGATGAGGATGGAAATTATAGATAGCTCTGCATCCAACCCCTGTCGCAGGCTTCTACCTAAGTGTTCTGGCGATACAAGAGATACCAATTTTGCCGTTTAATAGTTGTGAAAAAGCTACCTATCTGTCGTTTGGATGGAGGGATGTTTTTACTAGTAAAGGTGTGTCTGGAGGAGTCAGAACTTATGTGAGAGTTAGGAGATACTAAGTTATGGAAGTTGGCGTCAAAGTTGGAACTTTTCGACTTGCATAAGGTCGTTACCACGTCTCTCCACCCCACCGTCTTGCTATCCGTTCCGAAAGGTAGACACGTGCGAATGAACTTTTCACCAAGTTATGAATGATCAAGTTTTGATAATGTCGGCTCCCTGGAGGTTGAACTGCTTCCACACCTGATGTTGCGCTTATTCCGCTACTTCTAATATCTTACATGGGATACGTGAAAGCATCGAAGTCGTACATGTAAGTCTCACGGTATCTTATCGCTCAACGAACCCCGGGCCAACGGATAACGCTTATTGTTGGGAGCAGAAAATGGGAATATTTTTGTACTTGGGATAAAAAGATTATTGTTATTCCATTGGTGAAGTCGCGGGTTGGTCCACTGGCATAAATTTTCCCCATCCCATAAAAAAGTCTCATTGCTGAGAAACGGGTACTTTTATGTTGATGGGATGAAGTATCGTAATGTTTGGGAGCTCAGCTTCAAATGGCGACGACATAGCTACAAATAAGGGTGTTTTGGTGAGTTGGTAAATTGATGGTTTCCGAAGAGGGCAATTCAGTAGCGGGTTGTGTCTCACAGAACTTGGTAATTATGCTGCCAGTCAGCATTGGACCCCGCCAAACAGCGTTGGAACACATATCAAGCTCGCCAAATTGGTGAAAGTTGGAGCAGGTTTATGCACATACAAGACCGAGGTGCGAAGCACAGGGGGATACCACGTTGGCGGGCAAAATGGATACCTGCTATCCTTTTTGCAGGTGAGGAGGTTTTCTCGGCGGGTAAATTTTTACAGCAGAGTTAATTTGGGTGTTCAGTTTTCATTCGCCACCAAATCCGCTGCTTAAAACGATAGTGGAGCATGGTGTATGGAGTTCGATCTTTTCCAACCTCCCTACTTCCTTCTTCTCCATGGAAGCTCACTGGTGTCACTGGTGCCAGTGAAATAATTATTCTACGATTTTTTTCTGCTTGGCATACGTGTGAGGGTCTTGGTCAGGTCTACTAATTAAATATTATCACGAAGAAAATGAATGAAAAAAATCCAATCTTATTTTAAGTCATCGTTACTAGGTATGCACCCAAACTAGAATATTAAGAAAAAAAATCTAATAAGTGATCGTAATGAAGATATGATAACTGAAAAATTCACATGTTTTATATAAATCAATCGGAATAGCCTTTCTATTGTTCTTATAGGGCTGTTGTTTGTAAAATTCCCCAATTGACTTGAACGTTGCAAGAACATCTCAGCAACCTTGAAAATTTTCCTGTTTTCCACTGTGGTTTATAGAATACCAATAAGAGAAGAACTGTTGCAAGTACTCATTTAGCGATTTTCGTGATATCAACTTACGAATCAATGCTGGACTGTTCAACTGAATAACAAACAGCAGCAACCCAATTTGGGTTGAATAGTATGTGGAAGCGACTCACGACCATCTTCCCTTTGGGAGCAAGCTCCAGGTGTTTAATGCCTCAACACGATGTGTCGGTACATACGCGGCTCAAGTTTGGGGTTTTCCTAAATACGGAGAGGCAGAAAAGCAAATCCGTTATGGTTTATTGTTTTCAATAATAAACCTTTGGAATCGATCTGAATTTTGTTTTTTTAACCCACCTCAAAATCTGATGGTTTACATTTCAAGGGAGGTAGGATACGAATATCGAATAAAAAACGCTGCGAATCCGTACATCACGGTTTATTACTTTGAACATAACACCCTTCTGTTACACATCACAGCTCTCGGTATATATAACCCCTCTTTATAATACATGTACTATTCTATACATATTAAGTAGATCGCAGAGACCCTCCGCAGCTTAGTACCTAACCCCGTACTCGTTACTAGGTACCAACGTAAATCACGTGTAAAATGTTCCTAAAAAAATTCTGTCGATGACAAACAGCTGTAGCGAAAATGGCAAAAAGAAACACAACGAATGAAATTGTTGATGTGGAGTAAAATATTTTTCAGTCCCGGTAGGATTTCGATCACCGTAACTTTGGCGTATCAGTCCGCCAGGTGGATCACTGTGCTATAGATCCCAGCTAGCCGAGAGACCAGCGATGTACGCTCTCTTCACAGCTTGATGCCTGAATTCACCCCGCACTGCTCTTTATGGCAAATTGCATAGAAAATTGCATGATAACATCGTAGAATGTTCCGGATGGTCTCAAAATTCAGAAAATAATCAAACTATTTTAAAATGCGAGAAAACCCACACTTCAAAATACAGTTTTCCGAGATGGGGATATTCTGGAAAATTCAACCCCTATTTTTCACCCCTTGGAGTTTAGTGACAGCAACGCCGAGGTTCGAGGACCAACTAGAGCCCAAACGGGACACATATACCAAATTTTGTGAATTTTGATTCGTGGGAACTAAGGAAAAAGCCGTGGACGGCGGAAAGGACGGAAATTTTGGTTTATTATTTCAATAATAAATCTTTGGAATCGACCGTGAACAATTTTTTTAGACCCCCCCCCCCCCTCAAAATTTAATGAATCACGTTTCAAGGGACTTGGAATACGAATATCGAACAACAAAATCTCCGTCCGTCCGCCGTCCACCGCTCGCTCCGCCGTACGCTCTCCGCGGCTTTTTACTTAGTTCGGCCATGAACTAAAATTCACGAAATTTGTGTTTGGGTCCCGTTCGGGCTCTAGTTGGTCCTCGAATCTCGGCGTTACTCTCACTCAACTCTAAGGGGCGAAATATAGGGGTTGAAATGTCCACAGTATCCCAATCTTGGAAAATTGTATTTGAGGTGTGGGTTTTCTCGTATTTTTAAATAGTTTGATATTTTTCTGAATTTTCAAGACCATATGGAGCATTCTACGATGTATTATAAAATTACCTGTACAATTTGCGGTAAAGAGTACGGTGTATGGAGGCATCGAGCTGTGTTGAGAGCGCATATCACTGGACTCTCGGCTAGCTGGGCGATATAGCTAAGAGGTCTAACTGACGGACTGATACGCCAAAGTTACCAAGATCGAAATCCTTCGGGGACTGCGAATTTTCTCACTCCACGACAACAGTTTCCCTTCAGAACTTCATTATTTGGGCATCTCTTTGCCATTTTAGCTACTGTGTGTCATCGACAGAATTATTGTCGCAACATTTAACACGTGATTTTGGTAGATACCTAGTAACGTTTACGGGGTTAGGCACTAAGCTACGGAAGATCTGCGATCTGCATAATATCTATAGCATAGAGCACATGTTATATAGAAGTGTATCTATACAGAGAGCTATGATCTGTAACAGAAGGGTGTTCTGTACAAAATAATACACCGTTGTGTAAGGATTCGCAGCGTTTTTTGGGTTATTATTATCAATAATAAACCTTTGGAATCGACCATGAATTGACAAAATTTGGTATATGGGTCCCGTTTGCGCTCTAGTATGTATTCAAAGCTCGGCGTTACTGTCACTCAACTGTGAGGAGTGAAACATAGGGGTTGAAATGTCCAGAATATCCGTATCTCGGGAAGCTGTATTTTTAGGTGTGGATTTCTCGCATTTTTAAATAGTTTGATTTTTTTCCGAATTTTTGAGACCATCCGGAGCATTCTACGATGTTGCCATACAATTTTCTATGCAGTTTGCCGCGAACAGCAGGGTGAATGCAGGCATCAAGCTGTGTTGATAGCGCACATCACTGGTCTCTCGGCTAGCTGGGTGGTATAGCGCAGTGGTCTACCTTACGAATTGTTACTCGAAAGTTCTGGAGATCGAAACCCTACCGGGACTGAACATTTTTTCACTCCACATCAGCAATTTCCCTTCAGCACTCAATTATTTTTGTGTTTCTTTTTGCCATTTTAGCTACTTTTTTTTTCATCGATAGAATTATTTTAGCTAAATTTCACACGTGATTTAGGTAGGTACCTAGTAAGGAGTACGGGGTTAGGTACTAAGCTACGGAGGGTCTGCGATCTACATAATATGTATAGAATAGTACATATATTATATAGAAGGGTTATCTATTTAGAGAGCGGTGGTGTTAAACAGAAGGGTGTTCCGAAATAATAAACCGTTGTGCAGGGATTTGCAGCGTTTTTCTCGATCGGATGTTGGGCTTGCCGATGTGTACGCCCACCTTTATGATTTATTCTGAATGCCACGTCAGTTCTCAAGGTTTTCTTGGAATTCATTATGGTTATCTAAGACGAGTATGCAATATGGAGTGCGAAAGAGTGTGCTAGGTTGGGTGCTTTCTGGTTTGCAAGCCTTGGAGGAAAAGCTCTCAAGTACAATGCGGATTTGAATGGTTTCCAGTTCGAGCCTTTACAGCTAAAATTGATGGCTAACCTTTTGCTCAAAAAGAGAAGGAATCAGAGGTTTCCGGTTTCCGCAATTCGGCCAGGCGTTCGGAGAACTTCCCATTATTTAGGTCGCATGAAGGTGGGTTCATCAAGAGGATTAGAGGACTTGGGCAGAGTGCTTTGAAACTGTTGGTTAGGTTGAGGTGCGAGCAGCTGAATTTGAACACTGGATTATGGAATAGAGGTTTCCAACAGGCTAAGTGTTCCATGTAATGCGTAACCTGAGACAGGGTGAGGATACCTTTCATTTTATATGTAAATGCCCCGTCCTATCAGAGTTCACGGTCAAATTTCAGTAAAGTTTTTTTCGAAGGTACGGAGTTAGTAGACCTGGTAAATGGTGGTGATATATCCGACACCACCTTTTTCTTGTGTCCGACAACCACCACCACCTCGCACTCACCGCCAGTCAATAAAATTATTCGAAAAGTTACTAACATGTATCGTTTTGTTATTTTACATCCCAAATTAGATTTAAAGTGAGATTCATAATAATTTCTGCACAACGACAAATAAGAGGGAAACTAATTAATTAAGAGAGCTGTACAAGTACCTGAGAGACGCCTCAAACTATAGATATTTTGTAATTTATTGCCAGCTTTAATTATTACTTTATTACTTTAATTAAAACGAGTAGTGGGCGCTATTATTTATTATCAGCCTATTGTTTTTGTTATTGTCTATTATTTTCAGGTACATGTCTATTTTGTATTGTAATGCAGCTGTTTTGCATTACTGTAACTTACATGAGGTAACGATGCAGCCACTTCTGTTCTTTTCATCTTATTATGTTGTCTAGCGTAATAATGATTATAGTTTACTAATGATTACAGTTTACTTATGTTTGCAGTTATATGTTTTGTTTTTTTGAAGCATAAATTTTTGTTCTTATAAACATGTTTTTCTTTTTATTCTCCTCCTTCTTCTTCTTCTTCAATGCTGAAAGAGATGAACAAGGACGAGTCATGAGAACTTTGGTTGTTATAAAACTATGAACATTCAGTATTTTCATGTAACTATGGATGTATGCACATGTAGCCGGATGAATTGCAGATAAATTAATACTTTTTTATTGTATCAAAACGTTTACTTATAGGTATAACAACTAGTTGCATAAACTGTTATTGTAGGAATAAGTAACTATCAAGTTTTATTCTGCAACAGGTGCATTTTGTTCTTCACGTCATTGGCTGAGTGAGTAGACAACAATCTGAGCCGCCAAATTCTGAGAATGGCTTTGTAGGTAGGAGGATGTTGAACATTTACAGCAATGGATGATCAAATTACTCTCGTCATCGTGTTTACCGACCTTGTTTCATAGCCCTGGAACTAATGGAGTTCCTCTTGGGTTGATGGTTTGGCTATTGAAACTAATGGGAAATCATGTTTAGGCCCCCCTCCATTAAAAAACCAAAATTTTAAGAACGGTCGAGACCCATTTCTGATCTTATAGGTATTATAATTGCTATGAGTTTGTTGAAAGGTACCTACTTCTGTAACCAACAAGCGTTATGCTTCTTGAATAACAACAAATAATTAAGTAATGATAGAATTCTTGAATCCACCGCATATTTATGAAACTGCCATTCCGCGGCCGGCTCCAGTACTCGATTTAGGGCATTCCTGGTGGGTGATGGACGGGTGGGGGGGGGGGGGGGGACGAGGGCACAGAAAACAGTGATCTACGCAGAACGGGCATCTGTACAGGTAAATAATAAACCGTTATGTAATCATTTGCTGCGTTTTTTCTGGTGTTGGACAAAACATGAGTGCGTCCTAGTATCCATACTCGTCCATATGCTGGAGTAAAGTTCCTGAGTACGGTCTGGTGAAAGTAACGGGATGTGCCAGGAACATCATTCAAGTGAGAGATTTCGCAGAACAAATCAAGGCCGAAATGTTAAAAATGTTTTAAGCGATGAAGCTTTAAATTTAGATGTAGAGATTATAATAACTAAATTAAAGTTCCTTTTTTCGATAAAGCAGAACAGGTATATTTCAGTAACGATTCAGTTTTCTCAAGAATCTGTACTACTTGTTTCCGATTTCTCCCTTTGGATAATTTTGACAGCATTGAAAATAGTTTCGCGGAGAGAGAGATAACAAAAACTAAGCGACGTGAAATCTTGGAATCCATGCCTTCAGAGACGTTTTTAAGCAGTTTGGGTTTATTTTTGTTTTGGTTTTTACATAAATTTGCCATTCGGCGTCACTGTGGCGATGAGAGGGTGGGAATTGGCCGACGTGTTTTTCGTTTTCAAATTGACCCACAAGTTAATTGACGCACCTCATTTGCTCGATGGTCTCAATTGCAACGTCCCCACGCACTCCGCCCGAACCACGCTGACGTTCTACACACAACCGACCTCTGATACGAATGCGGCGAGCCCACAGACAGCTCAATTTCAATCTTTCTGACGGTGGTATCCTCCTGTTTCGAAGAACCGTCTCTTTCACTTGATGTTGTTGCATGATGACCAAGAGATAGTGTTTCTGATACATTTCCTTTTCCATGTATTTTTTAGCGAATTGTCAAAGAAAGTGTAGCTATTTGCCTCGTTCCAAAATTTCAGAGATGATAAATATTCAGATGATATTTCAGAGGTGATTGTGTGTGTGTGTGTGTGTGCGTGTGTGTGTGTGTGTGTGTGTGTGTGTGTGTGTGTGTGTGTGTGTGTGTGTGTGTGTGTGTGTGTGTGTGTGTGTGTGTGTGCGTGTTTTTTTCCCGCACTAGTACACCCTAGCACGAGGGAGTTTATTCGAGCCTGCTCCCTAAAAGATTACAGGCTTATTCCAAATCACAATCTTCATGTATCATAACTAAATGTAATAAATCTTTCACTTATAACTTAAAGTTTCAACATAGTTTACGGGTCCATTGTTCATTTTTATAATTCTGGAGTCAATTACAAGCACATTTGTAAACATTCACACTTCAGAGTGACTCCATGTCCATGGAATTCAAAAACACGATCACCTCCTGTAGATGGTTCATCAGTAGGTCCTTCATCGGCATTGGCCACGCCGCACCCTGCAGAACACATCTTCTCTCCAGGCGTGCACGCTGTTGCTCGAATAGTCCGCAACGCAACAGGAGGTGTTCCCAGTTCTGCACCTCGCCTGAACAGCGGCACGACGAGTCGTCGCTAAGGTGGAATCGGTGGAGGTACTCCCGGACTCGTCCATGGCCAGTCAGCAAGAGAGTCAGTCTCCATGACAGGGGCAGATCAATCCGAAGCCTTTCCCGGACTGTCGGGAAGAAAGCCTTTGTTCTGCGGCCGTCAGCGGTGCTCGCCCACAGCTGCTCCCACTGCCGAATACCAGCGGCTCTGCAGTCTCGCCTGACCGGATTTAGGAATCAGTGAGTAGGCAATCGGAAGACCAACGTCCAAAGCTGCCTCTTTAGCGCAAGAATCAGCCTCCTCATTCCCTGCCGTGCCGACATGAGCCCTAGTGTTGTGTGTGTGTGTGTGTGTGTGTGTGTGTGTGTGTGTGTGTGTGTGTGTGTGTGTGTGTGTGTGTGCGTGCGTGTGTGTGTGCGCGTGCGTGCGTGCGTGCGTGCGTGCGTGCGTGCGTGCGTGCGTGTGTGTGTGTGTGTGTGTGTGTGTGTGTGTGTGTGTGTGTGTGTGTGTGTGTGTGTGTGTGTGTGTGTGTGTGTGTGTGTGTGTGTGTGTGTGTCATTCCGCACGATAAGCCCCTTAGTTTCACGGTAAAAAATTCTTTCTTGCTCAGAAAAATCCGTCTTCGCAAGAGTAATGATGAGTTCGTTACCCAGCCCGATCGCACTGTGCGCAGCGGTTCAAATTTACACATTTGTGGTCCAAAAAATCAGAACAAAAAGGATTTCAGCAGCATAGGAATGTGGTGGTGTTGTCAATCATGTTATTTGGGGCGCTGAATCGACTGCAACTAGACCCATTCCAATTAGACGCTCCCACCTTACAAAATTTACAGAAATGAAGTCCGAATCCAAAAAAAATTCAGTTTCTTACGCAGGCATATGAGGTGTCGTTTACCTTTTTTTTTTGGTCGATGCATCGATGGAGAGTAGTTTCAGCACGTTCTTACTGCATCGAGTGATCAAAATCACAATTTTTTGGTTCAAAACGCTCAAAAATTATTTGTTGACCATTTTTCTGCACGACGTGCCACTATGGTCTCAACGAGTGCTCAGTCAGGCCGTATTAAGAATTACGGCCAACAAAAAAAAAAATAATAATAATAATAATTTTAAAAAATACACGCACAACGCACATAAAAATTACGGGACCAATAATTTAAAGTCACAATTTCACGAACTATTTCTTTGAAAATTCGCTCCTTAAGCCATGCTGCATGACTGTAATTTGTTTTTCTTTCTCTCCTTATTTTCCTACCTGGGTAGTAACAGCTTTTTTTTCTTGAGTCGAATATTTCTAGAAATTTGTGTAGGTACTATTATTTGATTAGCCATGATGACCGGGTGTTTACCCGTTAGAATTATGGAAAAAATAAATAAACTTTCGAATACTTGAAAGAAATGTTTTGACAATCGGCTCAAAGTTGATACAAATTGTGCTTAATCTCGGCGCACAACTCGGAGGCCTCCGGACGTTTGTTTTGCGAAAGGTAAGTGGCGAGGGAGCGGCAAAAAGTGTTTCGGTCGTGCGACGGCGGCGCAGATGCTGCGGGGGCGCGGAGCGGAGCGAAGGGAACACATTCCGCGCTCAGTTCGGATCCGACGCCCGCCCCACGCTCACCACCCGCACGTCACGTCGACGACCGACAAACGTCAAACATCGCGCGCCCTCCGCGTCCCACTCCGCCGCGCCCGAGCTGCCGTCGTTCCGTGACGATGTAACCACGGAACGGACACCGCCTCACGATCCGTGTCCAGAATCACCACAGAAAACGCACTCAACAAAAAAAAAATCCCCCATCGAAAATACCGGTGATGTTCCATTAGTTGCGTTTCATCGCCACAAACCTCAAATATTACGAAAATCCGCATCCAACACTCGTTTTAATACGAAACACCCAACTACGAAGACGTAAACTATTTTTTTTTTTCGAACGCAAATCGTTCGCCTCAAACTATGAAAATTTAATCAACCGTACGAGTGAGTGACTGTGTACATTTCGCAAGGAATATTGTGATGTGCTTCGAGTACAACTGAGTTCGCCCACAACAACATGCTGCTTCCCTTTCTGGCTCTCATCTCATCAGTTCTTGCTCTCGCATCATCTCAAGGTAAGATCCAACAATCAGCCTCGTAGTGAACACCACAACCCGTCCTTTCCTGTTCACACCTCAGATCCTTCAGTTCAGTCGTCTTGACTATCTCATCCAACGTCAATCGTCCAGGGCAAAGGGACAACGATCTCACTGACTCTTTGCCGCACGGTTATTAATATTCACCAGTCCTCGGCCTTCACCGGAATGTCACGGACCCTTTTATTATTTTTATTTTGATTTATTTATTTATTTTTCTTATCCGATAGATTTTTCAGTGTTCATCCGCTGATTTGAAACCGCTCAAGATGACGTTGCCTCAAACTTTGTTAACAGACTTGGTGCGCTATCTCTGTTGCGCACTCAAGAGAGATCCCAAGCAGATTTCACGCCTGTATAAGATGTAGTTTTCCTTCACGCACTCATCCACATTTGAATGGTCTCAACGTTTATTTGTTCGGTCACAATTGTAAGAGCATATTCAATGATACAAAAAAAAACAGAAAATGTTGACCACAAAGAGAGTAATTTTCAGATGGCTTGTGGAAACATGTTATACATAAATGCATTTACTTATACCATATATCATTATATTTACTTATCTATAATATACAAGATATTCTTCAGGAATGAAAACATTTCAACTGATAAAAATTCATATTAAACCTCGGTTTGCACTCCTTTCTTTCCTGTCATCACCATTATCAATATATTTTCTATTATCATTTATACATCGATTTTTCCACATTTTTGTGTTTCGAATGAATCATTAAGGGTTGGTTATACATGCGTTTTGTATGTGTAGAAACCGTATACATTTCGAACAGCATACCAATTCGAAGTGCAAACTCAATAGGACAAACAAAAAATATCGGAACATTTCGACCACAAAGCGAGTGATTTTCAGATGGCTTATGCAAACATGTTATACATACATGAATTTCTTATACCATCTACTACATATTTACTATTCTATGATATACAAGATATTCTTCAGGAATGGAAACATTTCAATTGATAAAAATTCATATAAAACCTCGGTTTGCGCTCATTTCTTTCCTATCATCACCATTATCAATATATTTTCTATTATTATTTATTTTGTTCTTAAAACATGTTTGTGCTTTGAATAAATCATTAAGGGGTGGGTATACATACGGTTTGCCCTAAAATTTCGTGTAGATTCCGAATCTGCAACACAGCATAAGAATTAAGATTTGGATCAGAAGGAAGTTGGTCTGAAGTGAGCGTGAAAGCTAAATTGCGCACAAAAAGGACAACTTCACAGAGAATTTTTCAAAACATGCACTCATAGTTTGGATTTACGCAATAAAACTAGGTGTAATGCGGGTTGGGGAAACAAATTCTACCTAAATATTTCACGTTATAAAAATACCACCATTTACAATATCTAGGTTATAGATATCTACTATTTGTTATAGATTCAAGTAGGTAACCAAAATGATAAATTCTTACACGAATGTTGCGGTGAAAAAAGATTTTTTTTTTCCATATGCCTATATTTCATACATATTTCATCATTGCCATTTATCCGGTCCTGAAAGCAGTCAATTCAAGACAGTTTAGAATATTTCGATTTAAAGAGTTCAGGTAAGCTGAAATCAAAACGGTTAAGCAGATTTTCAGTTTTACCGAATTTCGTCAAAATACCAATTGGGGAAGCTAAAACTTGGGACGCTAACACTAGCTTACTACGTGGCCCACAGGTCACAGAAACCGTCCGTGGTATTTGCCAAGTGTAGGAGATGGTACAAGTATAGGAGATGATTGGTGTCCCTCCTTGCAGATCAGCAATTCAATGGGCTCATAGCCACCTGTTTTTCAGTGCGAGCTCCGAATTCCGAATCCATCCCAAGATGCCAACATGTTTTATGCATTGCCATTCCGGAATTTCACCGAAACACTAGACTTGATAAGCGGAAAAACAATTTTTAAGAACAAAAAGTGTGCTATATTTGAGGTTTCTGTATCGAAAAATAATGACTAGGTAGCGATCGTGAAAAATATTTGAGAGCCACCAACAATACTACAAATTCAGCAGAACTCACCCGATGACTCACGATAGGAAAAAATAGCCCAACTGAAACTGCCCTCTATTTTGTGAAAGGAAATCTTCAACAGCTAATATTTCCTCTCACAAAAAGTTGGGCAGTTTTCAGTTCTGTCAAAATCTCAAAAAAAATTAGAACTTGCTTCAAATTTATCAGAAATCATGGGATTTTGACTCGAGACAGGAATAAAATATTTTAATAGCCACGAGTAGTTTTTCACAAAACTGAAAACTGATTTCTCATTTAGCGAACTTTCGATGAAAATGCGCTGTTGCAATGCGTCAAAAATACTTAGTACCTACATGACTTTTTGAAAATTTTCTCCGGTTCATACATATATGAAAATTATTTAATTTTCATATATGTATCATAGGTATATATAACTTCGCTCATGTAGTCATACTGCATGACCGGAACTTCTACCACCTTTATAGCGAAGACTTTTATTGGCGGAAAAGTTTCACAGAGGCCTCTAGGGCCCTCTGTCTTCTAAACAAAATAAAATTAGATAATAAGAATCATGGCTTAGTGCAACAACTGAATAAACATCACTAAACGGATTTTAGCACAAACGGAAAATTCGAACAAATTCAGGAAGAAAAGATTATTCATGATGGCATGGAGAAGAGAGGATGGTGCCGGGTACAAAGAAACCGAAACAAGAAGAACCATCAGATCTTTTGAGTAAACAAATGAAAATATTTGTTATTTTTGGTTCTACTTTATGAAACATTTTCTAGGAAGAGATGCGAGTGAGGTTAAAAAAAAAATGTGCCATGCTCCTCAGGCTGGCGTTTTTCGCCCGATTTTACTGGTTCTTTCTGTAAACGACTCAGGTTTTGAGTAGTTATCCAAGGAACTCGGCGAAACTATCAAATGAGATATGAGTAAGGCACAAGGCAATCCAAATGCGTTACTTACTGTATAACTTCTACTGGATGGATCACCTGCATTGCGCATTGTAATAGGTATTACTTCTTACGAATATCTCGAGCATCCCGAAACATTTTTATGGGACTGGGATGTACAATGGCTGTTCCTATCGGCAACGATAGAACCGTAATCATGTCTGTCTGTACCAGTCTGTACGTTGACAATTTCTTTGATAAGGAACGATCAGGCATAAAAACATACCAGTATGAGGGACCGTACCTACCTATCCCTCATCAATATCAAACGGGCTCCAAAATCAAAAACTGGAAACGTCCCAGAATAGCATATGTACAATTTTATTAAATTCAACCAATAGAATGTTTTCCCAAAATAATTCAATACAATGAGACAAATACTCATGACATAAATAGGTATACATAACTTGTAAAATATCTTATCCCTAAGGTCAAAGACCAGTCCAGGGATTTGTTGGCGTTCACTGTATACTCGTGTAACATGTTTGTACAATCTATCGTTTCATATTTATCTCGGTTATCTTTTGTTCCTAAGTAACGAACCGTGGATACATTAGGTACTTCCGCCTTATCAGAACATTAGGCCGAATACTTTCAGATATTCCATATACAGATCTTAGTATAAAGATCGTTCAAGTATGTCTGTAGATTCCTTTTATATGCTCTCGCGCTAACAGAACTATTTTAAATTACCTCTGGTAGTGCTGAATATAACTTTGGGATTAGCCTTGAGGATTGCCGAGTAACACAGTCTTAGGGCGTGGTATTGCGATTAAGGTTTGTGAAGTACATAGTTCTTGTTGCACGTGTTACATTACGTGCAGCAAATGACTGTATTATTGAAACCTATTTTCTCGTAGTCGACTTCGAATCAAATTAGACCTTCAAGACCAACGCCCCTACGGACCATTCGTCCACAAGCATGTCTTTCCTCCTGCCCGGTACGTTGTTCTCACTGTGAAGTTCCAGGATCCAAATCAGGTAGAGGGAACCCTGGTTTACGATACTGATGATCCAACAGGTTTCATTCAATCAGAATATCCAGGTTATTTTACTACAATTTATTATCGACAGTATGTTTCATAAAATATGCGGTGGATTCAAGTATTATATCAGTGATTTTTTGTTGTTTTGTTATCCATGTAGCATAACGTTTGTTCGAATCGAAAAACGCTGCAAATGCTTACACTACTGTTCATTATTCACCTGTACAGATACCCCTTCTGCGTAGATCACTGTTTTCTGTGGTCTATACTCACCCTCGTGCTCCCCCCACGAAAACCCTAAATTGGGTAAAGGAGCCAGCCGGGCCCTTACAGTTCCATAAATGTGCGGTGGATTCAAGAATTCCATTCGTAAATTATTTGTTGTATTCATTAAGCATTACTAACGTTTTTTCAAGTTGAAAAAATACCTATTGTAGGGGACTTCCCATTATTTATTTATTTAATTTTGTTACTATTTCAACTTTTCAACAGGTGACAGAGTCGTTAAGTTATCGTTAATAAAAACAAGTTCAGAATTTTTCCGAAAACTATAATTGTGTTCATGCTAAAAAAATAAGTTATACTAAAAGTACCTAAAATTGGTGACCCCGACATGATTTGATATCAAATTTGATATCAACTTTCCACATTAACCAAATTCATTATGGCCGAAGAAGACAATTTTCAAATTCAGAATCCAGCAACAGGTAGCAGATCAAACAACCAAAATGAAGACGAGGCCAACGTAGTTCGACTGAAACTTCCCCCATTCTGGATTGAAAAACCCGAAATCTGGTTCTTTTGTTACTATTTCAACTTTTCAACAGGTGACAGAGTCGTTAAGTTATCGTTAATAAAAACAAGTTCAGAATTTTTCCGAAAACTATAATTGTGTTCATGCTAAAAAAATAAGTTATACTAAAAGTACCTAAACTATCAACAAAATCCTAAATTACCGTCTTTCTTCATATGAAATATTGTCACATGAGAACCAACTCGATTTTATTCAGCCATTCGTGATTAAAATCAGGTGTTCCCTAGCAGTGATATCTGGGGTAGATTTATACCGCTTCATTCACGATCATGTTGACGAAGCTTTTCGTTGCAAATTTCCGGCCCTTAGTGTGAAAGACCGGCCGGACATACAATGCTCCGGGTGGTCACAAACAATCATCAAGTTCAGAATCGATCTAAAAACGCTGCGAAGTCCTTGTCACATGGGTTTACTATTCTAATCGGACATACCTACAGAAATGCTGGAAATGCATTTATTGTTTCTTTCATGTGAAATAATTGAAATAGCTAGGTATTTTGGATGGCTTCCATAAATCTTGGCCCCCAAAAACAAGAATTACGCTCCTTTTTCTTTTACAAATTATCTTTGGTCATTGATAGTGCCTTCAAATTGTCTTCATTCACCTGTTGACACTTTTGGTTTATTATTCTGTGAATAATACACCTACGTATTCGCTCAGCAAAAAAATTATATAACACCCCCTCTATTTTTTTTCTTTTACGTTTCAAGGTGCGTAGATTCCAAAAACGCTGCAAAGTCCTTGTCACATGGGTTTATTATTCTACTGGACACACCTACAGAAACGCTGGAAATACATTTATTGTTTCATTCATGTGAAATTATTGAAATAGCTATTGTTGGTGGTTTCCACCAACTTTGGCCCCCAGAAACACGAATTAGGCTCCTGTTTTTGATAAACTATCTTTGATCATTTATAGCGCTATTAAATTGCCTTGATTCACATGTCGAAACTACTTCTAGTGTTATACACAAGTTTAAGGTGATTTCAGGCAATTTCCCAGGATTTTAAGTCATGAAAAATGTATTTTGGGAGCCGACCCTTTTCACTCTTTGGTCAAAATCAACTTTACAATCATTCGGTCTTCTCGCCCTAAAAAAAAATGGAAAAAAATACCTCACAAGCTCACGTTCAACAAAACTCCAAAAAAACCTCGAACACTCCCATTCTAGCACCCATTGTTCACCCATAACACCCCTGGGTGTATTCGGATCGGGCTGCCGAGCTTCGGAGCAAAACTAGGGCCCAGAAGTGTTTGAAAATGGGGACCCAAAGTGTGTTTGAATGAATGACGATTTTATATCAATATTTAACGTAAATTTGAGGCTGAAACATCGTTAGAACCTCAGTTTTCCACTGTTTGGTAAGAATCGACTTCATATCCGGTCTCCTCGTCCTAAAAAACATTGAAAACGATACATAAAAAGCTCATGTTACTAGAACACCTAAAAACCGTATTTCTACACCCATTTTTCACCCATAACACACTACGGTATATTCCGATCGGGCTGCAAAGGTTCGGGACACAACTAGGGCCCGTATCGATCTTATGCGCGAAGGAACGCATTTTTTAGACCCACAGTTAAGTTAATATGGATAGTACGGCGGACAGCAGACGGCGAACGGACGTCGCATTTGAAACGTAAATTAAAAAAATTTTGAGGGGGTGTTATAAAAATTTCTGCTGAGCGAATGTAATACATAGGTGAATTATTCACAGAATAATGAAACAAAAAATGTGAGACAACGGCGCCCTGGAAACTCCAATTTCTTTCATTGTGGTTCATGGTAAATTTAAAAAAAAACGCTGCAAATTATGGTACAACGATTTATTATTTACCTGTATAGATGCTCCTTCTGCGTAGATCAACATTTTCTGTGGTCAATACCTACCTTTGCGCTTCCCCCAAGAGAGCCCTAAATCTAGTACTGGAGCCAGCCGGGCAATCAAATTTCATAAATATGCGGTGGATTCGACAATTCTATCATTATTTGTTGTTATTCATGAAACATAACATTTTTGTCAAATTAAAAAAGTACCTAGCAACAAAATCCCAATTTACCACCGTTCTTTAAATATAATATCTCTGAACAACCAGCTCAATTTCATACTGCCATGCGTGATTATGATCAGGTGTTCACTAGCAATGATATCTGGGCTGGATGGATATACCATCTGATTCACGATCATGTTGACGAAGCTATTCGGTGCAAACGATCGGCTGGACGTACCTATTCAAAAAGAACGGATGGATTCTCTGGGTGGTTTCAAAAGGTATTCAAGTTCGAGATCAATTTAAAAACGTAAGTAAAAACCATACCCTTTATTGGACGTTTTCGAGCCACGGCGTTCGGGAAATTGCAACCCCTATGTTCCACCACTTAGAAATGAATGACAGTAACACCGAGCTTCGGGGCCCAACTAGACCCCAAATCGGACCCACAAACCAAATTTCATCTATTTTAGTGCATGGCAACTAGGAAAAGTGCGAAGTACGGTGGACAGATAGAAATTTTGGTTTATTATTCTCAATAATCAACCTTTAGAACCGAGCATTATAAACAATTGTGACCCCCCCTAAATTTGATAGTTTCCGTTTCAAGGTACCTACGTAGAATCCGCAAATGGAATTTAAACAAAAAAAGTTGTCCGCCCTCCGTACGCCGTATTTTGCAATTTCCTTAGTTACCACGAACCAAAATGAATGAAATTTGGTTTGTATTTCCCATTTGAAGTCTAGTTGGACCACGAAGCTCAGCGTCACTGTCAATCATCCCTAAGGGGTGAAAAATAGGGTTTGAAATTCCACGTACGCTGTACCGCAGAAACTCAGTAGAAGGGTTTTTGGTTTATTATTCTGTGAATAATACACCTATGTATTCGCTCAGCAAAAAAAAAAAAATTCATAACAACCCCTCAAAATGTTTACTTCTACGTTTCAAGGTGTGTAGATTCAGAAAATGCAATGTCCGTCAGCCGTACGCCTATCATGCATACCGGCTTCATTTTCTGTATAAAAAAATTCGTTCTTTCGCACAGATTTTTTGTTGTGTCCCTAAACTTTGCAGCCCGTTCGGAATATACCCAAAGGTGTTATGAGTGTAAAATGGGTATAACAATAGGTATGTTTTGTTTTTACTTGAGGTATCGTTTTCCACGTTTTTTTGGGACGAGAAGACGGAATATGAAGTCTATTTTGACCAAAAAATTGAGGTTCTAACTAAGTTTCAGCCTTAAATTTACGATAAATTTTGCCATAACATGGAAAAACGCAAAAATGGTGTTTGGGAACGCATTTGGGTCCTAGTTGTCCCGATCAGAATACACCCAGGGGTGTTATGGAAGAAAAATGGGTGCGAATAGGGGTTGTCGAGGAATTTTTGAGGTTTTAGTGAACATGAGCTCGTGAGGTATCGTTTTCCATGTTTTTTAGGGCAGCAAGACCGAATATTAAGGTGATTTTGACCGAAGAGTAAAGAATCGAGGTTGTAGCGAAGGTTAAGCTCCGAAATTCATGTTTTATGATTGAATAACTTGGGAAATTGTCTGAAATCAAAATAAACTTGTATAATAACACTGGAAGTAGTTTCAACGGCTGAATCAAGACAATTAAATGGTACTATCAAAAATCAAAGATAATCTGTTAAAAAAAAAAAAAAAAAAAAACCATGAAAAATAACTATTTCAACTATTGCACATGAAAGAAACAATAAATGAACAGCCAGCATTTCTGTAGGTATGTCCGGTAAAATAATAAACCAATGTGACAAGGACCTTGCAGCGTGTTTATTTCTTTATTCTTTTTAGTTGATCTCGAACTAAAAAGAATTCTTTGGGAGCATTGTCAGTCCAGCCGTTGGTTTGCACCGATAACCTTCGCCAACATGATCGTGAACGAAGCGGTATAAATCCAGCCCAGATATCATTTCTAGGGAACACCTGATTATAATCAAACATGGCTGTACGATATCGAGTTGGTTGTTCTGTGATATTATTTCATTTGAAGCATGATGGTTGTTTTGGATTTTGTTGATAGGTACTTTTATAACTTGAACAAGCCATTGGATCAAGTAATTATTGATTGAATCATTGAATCCCTCGCATTTTTATGAAATTTGAATTCCCGGACTGCCTCCAGTACTGCATTTAGGGCTTTCCTGGGGGGAGCACGAGGGAGGGTATTAACCACAGAATACCTTGATCTACGCAGAATCTATTTGTACAGGTGAATAATAAACCGTTGTGTAATCATTTGCAGCGTTTATATTCCATTTTAGGATTCTACGTACCTTGAAACGGAAACCATCATGTTATGGGGGGGGGTTAAAAAAGGGTTTCATTCTCGATTACAACGGTTCAACACTGAAAATAATGAACCGAAAAACGAACTACCTGCGGCGTACGGCGGGAATACGGTTTTTTCCTCAGTTTCATTCTCGGATTTCACGTGCTTACCATGAAACGGAAACCATCAAAGTTTGACGGGTTGACCTTTTGTTTCCCAGCGCTCGATTTCGAAGGTTCATTATTTAAGATAATAAACCAAAACGGCATAAAAACCGTACCTTTATAAGATAGTTTTTGAGCTACAGCATTACGGCATGAAAACTTGAATCCCCATTTTTCTCAACAAAGAGATGAGTGATAATAACGCCGAGCTTCGATAAACTGTTTCTGCTGTACGGACGGACGGACATACGTTTTACTAATTTACGAGAGTTCCCCACTGTTATATAAATCGGAACAATTAAACACCATACATTTCAGATATATTCTCTTCTCAGGATTCAATCACAGCATTAAATGTACTAATCCACTCCGAAAAAATATTCGTACGTGAGTTGGTAAATGCTTCTGTGCATTTCAGTTATAGCCCGACATAACTACGTGAGCCTGTCAGTTCTTTATTCCCTCGCCCATTGAAATGAACTCATGCGAACCATAAGCTTATAATTCCCCGCAAGCCAGAATATTTCGATGAAACCACCGAAATCCCGAGTTTTTTAAATCAGACAGAAAACTCAAGCTTCCGGTGTTGGCCGTCATTCCATAATTGCTAAGTACCTACTTTCCGAAGCATACATAATGTTCATCCGATTATCTTGCTGTAGTTGATGTTTTCGTCGGGAGGAAAGTTTGGGAGTCAAAACATTTCACCGCAGCGCCATTTGGAGTTTCAAGGAACGTGAAAACTTTTGCCAATAGGTTTCTTTCTAAAACGGACGTTTTTACATTCCCCGAATTTTCTCCATTGGTTTTACCGGTACTTTCGATATTTACCGATCGCGACTTTTTTTTATCATCTTTTGAAAACCTATTCCTACCTCTAATATAACAAAAGGACACCCCATCCATACCGCAGAACCACATGAGGAAATTTTCGAAGCAACCTACGGATGATGTTAACGATTTTTTAGGAATTCATTGCTGCCAGGAACGAAAATTTGAGAATTTCCTTTCTTTTTTTCAGAAAAAAATACTTAGTTTGAAGAAGCAGACTTAGTTTGAAGAAAGAAAAAGACTTTGATCTTTTTGTCTCATATCACCATGTTGCGAGTTGAATATATTATGTGGTATTGTTCATGACTTCTAATTATTTTATTTTACGATGTTTAGACATTTTGGACCAAACAATGCAAATCAATTATTCTTCGTGTTAGTTTCCATAGCGAACCAGGCGGTCCTTGACGACCGAAGTTTTCTAATAGGTTAGTCGTAAGTCAGATATCGAAGAGCATCTTATTCGTTCGTTCATGATAAAACGATAAACGATAAAAATGGGAGTTTCTCGCGATGATTCCATCGACATCAGAACGATTTTATATGGATGAGCCGATCAGAACCTGCTAGTAGGTATTATACCGAACAGGTTAATCAAAGTCAACACAATTATATCGATCGTGTCGTTGCTAACATGTGTGAGTATAAAAAAATAAAAATAAAGTAATGATAATAATAATTAGTGTTCTCCTAACTAGATGTTTTTCTTATAAAATATAGTTAGGCCACATTGCTGGAGTTCAATATGGGGCGATTAGGGGAAACATAGGTACGAATGAAACAGTGGCAATTTCAGCTGAGGGTGATTCCTCCCAGCTCAACCAAAACCATGGAGGAATCTGTCATGAAGCCTCTTAGGGACCAATAGATACGACTGAAACAGGAAGTATTCTCTCCAGTCAGCTGACTGAGTGCTAAGCTCTTTTATATTCAACCCACGAAACTGAAATTTGAGATGGAGTCTAATTTGAGATCATTGGGCAAGAATGGCAAGGTTCGCTCACCTGAGGCTAAAATAATGCTTAGCAGATTTGTCTTATAACCTAGCAAACTTTTCTTCGGCTTCCTCATGGATATAACCAGCAGAGATGAGATAGGTGATAAGAATACTAGGTACTCCCCCAGCATGGCTCTGTAGGCCCACAGATATTCTTCAGCCTACCTGCATGTCACAAGGAACCAGGCAACCATCAGTAACGACCAAGCCCATTATAAAATTTCATATTTTTTTTCTCTTGGTATGTATTAACAATATTCAAAAATGAATACATCCGCCCGCGAATTGAGTTGACTTTTCCGCGGTGGCGAGAAAAAGGAAAAAACTAACAGAAACGAGTTCTGTGTACGGCTAATTTCTTTCCTATACAAACTACCGTGCTGAAGTTTGAGATGCAGTTTATGTCGCACTGTTGGAAACGAAAAAATGGCCGATCCTCAACATTGATCAGTCGGGTTGTGCTTTCGAATGCTACTAAAACAGAGTTTAAAACACCACTTTTAAAACTAGGCGTGTAAGCATGCGGACCATTCCGAGCGAAGCATGGGTTACCCGCCAATGTCTGATATTTCCCATATTACTATCATCAGTATGGATTTGATATTATCAGAATATTGAGAAAAATTCAATCGCATTGCATCGTATTGTTGCAGTAAGACATTGAAAATACGCTAAGAAAAATCTGCAAGGGGGGGGGGGGGGATGTTAGCTCAATCACATCGTTAGTAGATATGCTTCATATAATTTGCAGTGATCAAAATTTTCTCTGGGCCTTGCCTAATAGTCCGGACAAAAACGTGCAGACTCAATGCACATTCCAGCATGTTTGAAAATAGTGATATTTTTATTTAATGATTTTCTTCTTGCATGTATGTTTTTTTTTCCAAAAGCATTTCCCACATTTACAATTTTTTGTTGGATCTTTCGAAATTCACCATGGCCCCTCGAAAACGTTATGAATGAAAATTTCCTCTGTGACGGGTTCTCCAACCATCGTTTACAGCCAAATTGGATCGGTCCGAAGTGCCCGGATCAACCGACCCATTACTAAAAAAACGACGCATAAAAAAAACTTGTAAGATTCCCTGTGAAACGTGGGTGAAATCGGAAGGATCGGTCTATCTGCGCAATATGACCCTCAAATATGATCACAAAATCGGTATAACGGTACAGGCAAAACTTGAAATTTTGTAACGGGGTATGTGCATGAGTAAAAAAAAGTTTACATAATTTTTAATGAGACTAGATTCCATTTTGAGAACTTTGACACCAACCGCACTGTCATATGGTAAGTAATTCTTTTCCTATGATTTTTCAAATTTTCAACTAATTCTGGCGTCACATTTGACAGCGGAGTCCCGCCCAGGCGAGAGGTGTGCAATTACGTCAGAATTGGTTGACACTAAGAAAAAATGATAGAAAAAGGAATACTTATCGTTGGACAGTGCGGTTGGTTGACGAAATTCTCAGGATACTTTCATAGAAGAAAAAAAACAAAGACATACTATTACCATACCATTGATTGTTGTAATGGAAATAATTGAACTATCGAAAGATAAAATAGAAAAACTATTGATATCGAAATTGTTTAAACCACAATTTCTTTTATGAAACCAGCATGGACGAAAGGATCAATTGGTTTCGCTTCTGAATTGCCTCTGGGCTTTTTGTTGTTTATCATTTTCAATAATGAACCTTTGGAATGGAGCATGAAAAAATAAATTTTAACCTCCCCTCAAAATTTGTTGGTTTCCGTTTCAAGGTATGTAGAATCCGAAAATGCAATAAAAAAATTTCTGTCCGTCCGCTGTACGCCGTACTTAGCACTTTTCTTAGTTACCATGAACCAAAATTGACGAAATTCGGTTTAATTTCAGTCATCCCTAAGGGGTGAAAAATAGGGGTTGAGGTTTCCAGGACGCCGTTATCTCGATTTTTTTTACGTTTTTAAATAGTTCTCGAACTTGGGAGTTTTTTGAGTCCACCCGGAGCATTCTACGCCCAGCCGTTCGTCCACAGTAAGGCCCAGAATTTTGCACCGGCTGGATCCTTCAACAGAAGGATGAATGAAATTGTATACATTCAGCCCAGATATCATTGCTAGGGACACAGCAACAATTGGGAATTGACTCGAGATAATCACTGCTAGGGACGCAGCAACAATTGGGAATTGGCCGGAGGTAATCATTGCTAGGGAGCACCTGACTATATTCATGGAGTATGAAGTCGAGTTGGTTATTCTGTGATATTATTTCATTTGAAAACTCTTTTGGATTTTGTTAATAAGTACTTTCATAATTTGAATAAATGCTACGTTTCATGAATAACAACAATATTATGAAATGTAATTCCCGGGCTGGCTCAGTACTCGATTTAGGGCATCTACACAAGTAAATTAATACACAACGGTTATTATTTGTAAATTATTACGCTACGGTTATTATTTGTAAATTATCACACAGCAACTTTTTAATGTGTAAATTACTACGCAACGGTAAATTATTACAGAACGGTCAATTACTACACAACGTTAAATTATTACACAACGGATTATTCTACTATCTACGCAGAAGGGGCATCTATGCTGGTGAATTATTACACAATTGTTTATTATTTACATTATGCTTCATGAATAACTACAAAACCGACTGAATTATTGAATCCCGCGCATTTGTACGAAACTTTAATGCCCGGGCCGGCTCCATTACTCGTTTTAGGGCTTTCCTGGGAGAGCTCGAGGGTACTGACCACAGAAAACAGTGATCTACACAGAAGGAGCAACTATCCTAGGTAAATATTAAACCGTTGTGTAATAATTTGCAGCGTTTTTATTTCTTTTGTCTAGCTCCGTCTAGTATGTGCCAGGAAATCAATTTGGAGGGTGGCATATAGCGAAGTCTTTATAAATCGGTACACTATTACTACCTAGTTTTAGTTATACATTACTGCACCTAACGTCACATAAATGAAGAACCTATTTTCATTCATTCATTCAAACCAATAGAACCCAAATATGGGGTAGTTTTTGTTTGTTTCTTCCGTCTAGCTCCTTCTCATATGTGCCAAGAAAGCAGTTTAGAGAATGGCATATAGCGAAGTCTTTATAAAACGGTACACTATGACTTCCTGGTTTTAGTTATACTTTGATATACATAACGTCATGGAAATAAAGAATCTTCCTACATTCTTTCATTCATTCAAACCAATAGAACCCCAACAGGGGTAGTTAGAAGTACAAGTTCCACATACACACCACATTGACACTGATAAGTTTGTCCCATTCACTCCAAATCAAGAATAGGTCTTCCCTTGTCTACCTTGTCTAGAAGATAGCTTTTACGTGGTGTCCCTAGAAACGAAAATTTGCGTTGATACTAAACCGTACCCCTTCTCCCTTCTCGATAAGAAGGCAAACCGCGCCCCAGCGTTGAGTAGATGTTTTTGGATCTACATATAGTTCCGATGCCATGAGTGGTGTACGCTTTTCGACTCAGAGTTGCCAGGCTATGGAGCAATCGATCATCTAACTTTTCTTCCTTGCCGTTCGCATTTGCTCCAACATTAACTTGTAGGGCGGGATTGGTTACATGGGTGGGGAAGGGGCAGCGTCGATGAGCTTCAATTTCCTTCGTCATCTCAGCTCCTGGACAGAGTCAATTGGGTAATGGTTGACAGGGCTGGCATATAGGTATTTCCGTGGGATCGACGGAATGTTCAACCATTAGTCGACGTTGTTTCGGACACTTTTTATGAATTATTGCCGGCGTATGTTTGAAGCAAATTCACATACAATTATGTTGCACCCTACGAAATTGTCAGTGGCTCTGCCTGAACAGTTAGGCTAGCAGTGATTTGAATTCAAGCCGGGGGCTTGAAAGTTCCAGAAAGGTGGACCCTAGATGGGAATTGAACCCAAATCCTCAGGGTTTCTGGACCATCGTCTAATTCCAATCCAACTCAGCCTCTGGGGACCTTCAAGGGGAATGCGTAGAACTACTTGAGGAATGCATTCCGCAACACCATGACCACTGTAATTTTCAATACACAACATTCTCTGGCCCAAACGTTGTCTAAGTGACTACAAATAACGATAGGTACCTAGTGATTCAAAGACCCAAATTTACAAAAGGGTATTTTATGGCCAAAACTAAAATCCCGTATCCTCGTTGGGCCGTGAGTTAACTCCCGTATCCAGAAATCCAGTATATATAAATTTGATCAGTGAGTCTTAGCGGTTTCACTAAACTTTTTCAATAAATCTTTCCGGGTCCCCGGATTATCCGTGGATCAACTGGTTAGCGCCTGCTTAGCCGTGCTCAGGGACGAAGCAAGAATAAATCCCAAATTCCTGTGGAGAATCGTGGTTGATGCAGGGAAACCTACTGATAATTATATCGTTGATGGTTCGTTCCCTGATGTTGGTACCACTGAAAGGATAAGTGGAAGCCGAGTTTCTCACGGTCTCGAGTTTCGTAGGTTATTTTAATTACTCTCCGGCGTTTTCCAGTTTTGTCTAGATAAAGTTTGTACCTACCTATGGGATATCGCAGTGTTTTGAGTTTTTAATTTTCGATAATACCTACTTACTCCCACCAATTCAGAATGGAATTTGAAGAAAAGTTAAAAAATTAAAAACCTGCAAATTATTACACAACGGTTTATTTACCTGTATGGATGCCCCTTCAGCGTAGATCGCTGTTTTCTGTGGTCAGTACATACCCTCGTGTCCCCCCACCCACCTCCCAGGAAAGCCATAAAGGGAGCACTGGAGCCGGCTCGGGAATTACAGTTTCATAAAAATGCGCGGGATTCAATAATTCTTTCACTAATTATTTCTTGTTATTCATGAAGCATAACGTTTGTTGAAGTTACAAAAGTACCCATCAAAAAAATCCAAAACAGCCATCATTCTTCAAATGAAATAATACCACAGAACAACCAACTCGACTTCATACAGCCATCCGTGATTATAATCAGGTGTTCCCTAGCAATGATATGCGGGCCGGATTTATACCGATTCATTCACGATCATGTTTACGAAGCTTTTCGATGCAAACGAACGGCTGGGCGTACAATGCCCCGGGTGGTCTCAAAAAATTATTTAGTTCAAGACCTGTTTAAAAACGTTAAAAAAAACAGTAACACATCTATTGAAAGTTTTCGAGCCCCGGCGTTCTGAAAATGTCAGGCCCATTTTTCATCCCTTAGAGATGACTGACAGTAGCCCCGAGCTTCGCGGACCAGCTAGACCCAAATCGGTACCTACAAACCAAATTTCATTCATTTTGGTTCATGGTAACTAATAAAAGTGCGAAGTACGGCGTGCGGCGTACGGCGGACGGACAGACATTTTTTTATTCCATTTTCGGATTCTAAGTACCTTGAAACGGAATCAAATGTTGAGGTTTTTTTTCCCTTCATGCTCGATTCCGAAGTTTCATTATTGCAAGTAATGAACCAACAACTAAAAGCACAATTAGGTTGATCATTCAGACCAGTACGCGCCACGAACCCCAATCTTTATAGGTAGAATGATCATGAAATTATCAAATTCGGTTGATGAGTAGGTACCTAAATTTTAGGACGAACATACGTCAAGTGAAAATTTGTAGCGCATCATCAGCAGCTTTGAATCAATTGGGAATGAATTCAGTTTTGAATCAACCGGTTGATTTTAACATGTTTTTGGTTTATTATTTTTAATAATAAAGCTTTGGAATCGACCATGAAAAAATGTGTTTAACTCTCCTTCAAAATATGATGGTTTACGTTTCAAGGGACGTAGAATGCGAATATCCAATCCGTCCGCTCCGGCTTTTTTAAAAGTTCCC
The DNA here is from genome assembly GCA_954871275.1 of Leptopterna dolabrata. NCBI lineage: Eukaryota > Metazoa > Arthropoda > Insecta > Hemiptera > Miridae > Leptopterna > Leptopterna dolabrata. The sequence continues at coordinate 77,555,896 of OX940974.1, forward strand.
ATGAACCAAATTTCGCGAAATTTGGTATATGGGTCCCGTTTGGGATCTAGTTGGTCCTCGAAGCTCGGCGTTACTGTCACTCAACACTAAGTGGTGAAAATTATGGGTTGAAATTCCCAGAGCATCCCATCTCGGAAAATTGTATTTTGAGGTGTGGGTTTTCTCCCATTTTTAAATAGTTTGATTTTTTTTCTGAATTTGTGAGGCCATCCGTAGCATTCTACGATGTTGCCATATAATTTGCTATACAATTTGCCGTAAGCAGCAGGGTGAATGCAGGCATCAAGCTGGGTTGAAAGCGCACATCGCTGGCCTCCCGGCTAGCTGGGATCTATAGCACAGTGGTCTACATAATGGACTGACATGCCCAAGTTCCGGAGGTCGTAGCTTTTTTAGCTACTGTTTGTCATTGACAGACTTATTTTTGCAACATTTAACGCATGATTAATGTAGGTACCTAGTAACAAGTACGGGGTTAGGTAAAGAGCTACGGAGGGCCTGCAATCTACATAATATGTATAGAATAGTGCATAGCGCACAGTGCATGGCGCATGTAGTGAATAGTGCTCACTTATTTCATACCTGGTTAACAGATTAGGTGTTGAAACACTTTCTAAAATTTACTAAGGTAAAGAAATATATGAACTGAAGAGTAAGAAAAAAAATCCTGGCAGCTTTAGTTTTTCCAACTAAAATCAGTAGATGCCCATCTAAACGTAGTTCGTAGGACAAATGTTCATGCGCACAACTGTTCAAAATCAAGTTGGATGAGAGGTTGATGTGGAAGTTACCTTTTGTATGATCCCTCCTCGAGCAAGATGACGGTAAAAAGTTTCCTTTCCCTTATCTCCCTCCCATACAAAGCGACGTTCTCCCTCATTTTGCTGTGTACAAATGGTTTGGAGCTCATGACCAGCATCCCACAACGGCTCCGGGGTCAATAGGCCGCTCCTACGCTATTTCTCATGGCCAATGGCCACTAATTTCAATTGAAGGACAGATCATATTAGCTTCCCGTCAAGTTGTTCTGTCATAATGCATTTGAACTTTACCTGAGAACGTTTTAGAGCCCCGACCATCTCCATCAGAGTTGTCCGACAGCACATAACAACCGTTATAGTAACGACACACAATATCAATTTTTCAAGGTTAGGTACTAGTTTGCTTTTAAGTGAATTTATCCTTTCCTCCCTATTAATACATAATAACGCAAATATTAATGCAAAAAAATTACCTGCATAGATGAGCAAACATTAATGAAAAAAAACGTGTCTTGTGAATGTTTTTCCACAATCGTTGGATAACCGAGTACATGGTCCGTGATATTCAAGATACGTAATAGTCTGCTATCAACAATCACTAGGCACACAAAAATAAGTAGGTAAATATACAGGAAACGAACGCGTTTTAGCAGAATCACAAGTCGACTGATTCATTCAACAAATCAAGTCAGATTTTGGGAAGAGACAATCGAAGATAGTCGAAATCTCATTAGGGAGTTGATATTTCAAGGATGGGCGATGCCATTTTCTCCCTATTCATTCGCTCATAATACACACACTCGAAATTCCGGGAACAACATCCACATCACCAATTCAAGGTATCGCAATTCGATTGAAATTATATTTGTGACTGCTGGCCCAGAATTCTGAACGAGCCGCTATTGGAGCTAACTAGGTCTTTATTTTGTGCACGATCAGTTGAATGCAGCGGCGATCTATGCGGCATAACCTGTTTGGCAGGTCATCGAAATGGGCATGGCGAATTTCCGATCCTACTAGAAAAGAACTGGATGAATGAAATATGAAGTTAGCTAACCCCGTAAAATTTTAATGGGTGTCAGAAAGAGTGGAGCCTATTTTAGTAAATTAGCAGGATTAACATCATTACAGCCTTTCACGTAATGAATTCAGTCAAACACGCAATGCCTCACACATTGAAACAACGGGACAGAGGATGAAGAAATTATGTACCTCCACGTAACCGTGGGAATGCATCGGAAACAAGTCGTCCTACAACGGGCAATCATCGTGAATTCTGTTAACCTTTTTATATCAATAGTTTATTATGTGAGATCAACGATAATAGGGCTGAATCGGGAAAATATACCTCCTTCATACTTCGAGAGATTTTCAAACATTGAGAGTTCAAAAAATATGCGGGGAAATGGGGCCCTGCTGTTGCATTGGGGCCTGTGATGTACGGATATGGGTTCTGATTGGCTGGCCGGTGCCAGCAGTTCAGTGATGACCTGTCGACGAGTTATATCCGTGCGACGTAAGCAAGCGGCTTCTTCAAATCGTCTTTTTCTTTTACGTGTTTTTGTTCATCCATGAAACAACTTTTCTCTCAACCTTTCAGCTTTCTCATTGCGTAAAGGAAGATGATTATAAAATCAGTTCCAAAAGTGTTCTTTGTGGGTACATGATAAACACCCATTAATTCAAGTGATAATAAATTAAAATCATGGATATTTTTCAATGAATTTTTCGCTATCTTCGAATCAGTCGGTGCTCGTTGTGATATCTGATCCAACAACAGAGCCCTGTATCTCTTTTGGCGAAATATGCGCCACAGAAGCGTGAAAGTGAACTACTACTAATACCTTTTCGATCTGCTCTAACTCCGAAGGTTAATCCCCTCTAACTTGTTGCTGGTGCTCTGTGACTGTGCTTGGGTTTGGGATAGCTGTTAGTTATTTTTTCGTGGTATAAAATACCAACTAATAGGTCACAAGCAACACCATTATAGCAGACCCTGTAGTCGTTGGAAGGGGAAGAGGACTCCACAGGGGGAGCAAAACAGACAACTACTATAAACTATGAAAAATGGATAGGTACGTAAAATAGAGACAGAGAAAGTTCCAGTCGTGCAACATTGCCGTATAAGTGAATTTTCTAGTATGTCGACTTTTGGATATGATCGGCATTTTCTCAGTCATTTTTGCCTATTTTGACCCGAAAAACTCAAACCTATTATTATCATTTTTATACATCCTTTTTGTATTCAATACTTGCGATAGACTTCGAACTCATCATATCGTTTGATATTGCGAGCATTTTGGCGGAACACATTTACTGGCGAGTAAACTGGTCTGGAACCTGGAGGGTCCTTAAATAATGTGGGGGGGGGGGGGGGTTATTCACTGGCAATAAGAATGATGACACATACAAACACTTCATAAAACTTCATACATAATTGAATATTTTTGGGTTGCGTTTTCACTTAATGGAAATTGCGATTTGAGAGGAATGAGGAGTAACCGCGACTTACGTTAATATAATTATTTCAATGAAAGTAGGTTAATTCTAAGAATTTTGAGATCAACCGTCCTCTCCCACGATGAATAGTCTTCGTTTTGTATCAGCTTTCAAAGTTTCGACAACAAGTGACGTCAGACTTGGCAGGGATGCAATGTCGTCACTTGTTGTTGAAACTTTGAATGCTCACAGAAAAAGGAAACTGTTCATCGTAGGAAACTTCGGTTGGTCTCAACGTTCTTAGAATGGAACCTACTTTTATTTAAAAAATAAATGGGAAAGTATTATGAACACAAGTAGTATGATTACAGGTTGTAATTAGTTGTATGGTTAATCCTCATTGCGTTTGCCTTTGTAAGGGAGAGTTTTTTAATTAATTTTTTTAATTTTTTTAATAGAATGATATAGGTCGATACTCCAAACGGATTTGTAAACTTACATCGACGGAGAAGGTTGGAACACTTGAAGAAAGACAAAAACGTCATTGTGGAAAACCTGTTGGTATATTTTCTCCTGTCATAGGATCCTGTCATAGGACATGTTTATTACAATGGGCAATTTTCGTGGGTTACAAATCCCCTTTTTTGACGAATTCTTTTCAATAAGGGATTATGATTTAGATTTGCATTAAGTCTTACATATTATGGTTTATTTTATGGAGATTTAATTATGTACCTATAAGTCTATGTACCTACGTGTGGTGCTGTATTAGGAAAGTATTACTTAGGGGCAGAATAATAATAAAATGGAGAGAATATAGAAAAACATTAGTTGTAAAAATATATTTTTTTCCCGCACCGTTTGAGCCACTGTGTGCCGCAGGCTGAATTGAAAATGCCATTATTTCGAATACGCAATTAAGGCAACATCCTAATGGAACATGTTTACAGGAAAATCCACATCGCATAATCTGAGTAGAGTAACATACAGCCGAAAAACTCACGTCTTCATATAGGTATATTATCGTAACGTACGAATGAATTTCGTTTGTAAAAAAAATGAATGCTCCGGGAAAATCAACATGTTTCCATAACAAAATTATGGTGTGGGTATAATGTGCGTTTAAAATGCTTGAGAGTGTTCGATAAGAAGGAGATGCGGGTGCTACCTCTCTTCCTCCACGAGTCAATCAATCAGTCAACCACAGAAGCTCTTTTTTCCGTCCCGTTCGTCTGAGTCAAGGAACTGTGGGAATCCAGTTCGACCCGACCAGCAATTTACATCCTGTGAGAGCCCAATAGCTTCGCCTCATCGCGATTTGTAGGAATCTCTGGGAATGTTAATAATGTGTTTTCTTATACATGTGGTTTGTATCAAACTTCATGTGGTTCAGACCATCTTATCCACAGTTTATTATCTGAAAAAACAAAAAACTGAATGATCTCCTGCATACCACGCGGTATGTCAGTGATGGCCCACGGCCCCCTTCGAACCCAAGAAAAATTATATCATCCAGCAGGATATTAGCGAAAAAATCGTGAGCAGTGTTGTTTCAATCTGAATCAATCTAATTTTACAGAGTCTGTGAGGAATTATGAAACGAATAACTCCGTTTGTAAAAAATTAATTATGTACTTTTATCTGGGTTAAGAAATGAAAATTCACTGTTGACGAATCGCAACATTGTTACGTAGATAGCATCAATGAGAATAATAGGTATGCAATCGATAATGCCCGAAGAATTTCAACTAAGTTCAAATTAATGTACAACTCTATACTATGTATCTTAGAATCAAGAGGAGAATGAAAAAAAATCCTCATTAGTATTTAATCAGAAACCGGTTACTTAAATTTAAGTTTTTTTGGGTCAAAAATTGCTTATAACTGTTAATTTTCCAACATATCACCTATAAGTTTTGTAACCAAATAACTAAAAAGGTTATCAGATGGTATTCCAAAAATTTGCTCATATCGTCATGCTGCATGACCAGAATTTCCGTGTACTCTACTCGCGCCGGCCTTGAGCACAATTTACGTCCCCTGGTTGAGAGCTAAATATTCTAATATGCGATCTGTGTCACATGAAAATATATTCAGACGACCGCCAGACACCATCGAGGTACGAATTGAAAACTAACGGGGCAAAGCAGGTCAGCGAAATGTTCCGTAATGCATTTTACAAGAGTTCCACGCTATTGTCAACACTACCGAGATCGTATCCAGGTAACCGTATCCTTGATGGACGGTGAATAATGCAGCTTCATGAATATTTAATGAGAATTGAATGGTTATGTAGAAGCAACATGAATAATAGAATCAGTTCGACGGTTCATCAGAATCATCTTAAAGTCACTCTCACTATTTCATGCATTCCCGAGAAAAGCAACGACAATAAGAAAATAGAAACTGAAGCGGCCGAAGGATGTTTTGAGGTCGACGTTCAAGAAGCGTTTAGTTCAGGGCGGCAAACAGTGGGGGCATAAGTATTTGCATTTTGGAAAAACACTAATAAGCCCTACGCATATATACAGGCATTTCTCCTGTCTATGAAGTAGAGGCTGACTCCAAAGGTCCCTGCAATTTAAATAGCTAGCCCAAATACATAGAAAAAAACAAAAAACTACAGTTTTTATAGCATTTCAATGCAAATAGAGCTTTTGCAAACATTTCCCACATGAATTGTAAAATTATGTTCAATACAAATCCGTTCGAGAACACTGCGAATCCATCCAAAGCGTTCAACAAAAAAATGTCTGTATCACTATTATAGGTGGAAGGGGGGGGGGGGGGGAGTAAGTAAGAAGTAGGTCCTTGTAAATAGTATACTACGTTTAAGGAGTAAGTAAGAAGTAGGTCCTTGTAAATAATATACTACGTTTAAGGAGTAAGTAAGAAATTTACCCTCGTTACATGCACCACATTTAAATGTTTACTATTAACAAGGACCTACTTCTTACTTACTCCTTAAACGTAGTATATTATTTACAAGGACCTACTTCTTACTTACTCCTTAAACGTAGTATACTATTTACAAGGACCTACTTCTTACTTACTCCTCCCCCCCAAAGGTCAATCTGACCTTTGCTACATCATGACAAAATTTCAAATTTGAGTCAGATGATCCGTATAGATTCCCCAGATACAGTTGAAACTCCTTTATTCGGGGGTTGAGGGCCCGATATGTATTGAACAAAATACTCCCATTATCCTGGGTTTATTACAGGAATGAAAATGAATAAAATACGCTATGGAAGAAAGACGTTATGTGACTGCTGAGCATATTGCAGTGGTTTTATTTTCTGATAAACTCCAAAGAAAATTTAAAATGGGGGTTATTCATTTGATAAAATTTACTCCGACCATTATCGTCTTTTGTGAGCTGTTCGAATGATTAAATCACTCGATAAAGTAGAGTTTCTCGATAAAGCGACCTTTTCAAAAACTGGATCGCGAGACCTGATTAACTGGTGAAAGGTAGTATAAATGGTACAATCTTGTTTTTCAGTATCAAATGAATACCTAATAACCGAAAATACCCCAGCTCATTTGGAATTGTGAATATAACCTCCCATCCATCCCATCCCATCAAGTAAACTGCAAACACTCGCAAAAATGCAGAAGCAGGAGGTTTTGAAGTCCGAGATTCTTCTCAAGTACCCAGTACCGGTGCATTGATCCTACATAACGTCATATAAATACGTAAACAATGGGGGGATGTGCCATAGTCGGAATTTCGTATATTGACCTCGGAATCGGATATACATACCTACCTGGGACCTTCAGCACCTCCATAATATGCCCATTTATAGTAGGTACTCAAGTCCTTCACAGCCAAAAAAACAGGTGAAAAGGGAGCTCGTTCAGATTCATTAGGTATGTGCTCAAAATTCTCTATGAATTCTTGAAATCTGTAGAATTCTTATAATCACAAAATTTCCGACAATCCGTGGTTTCCGATTATCCGTGGTACCCTCCTGGAGTTTCTGTGGTCCCCAAATTGGTCGTAATCTTTGATAAGGTAATAAAGCTTGGATGGACGACATTTATGTTTTTATATTGTTTGGGGAAAGGGAATATTCACAAAAACATAGGTTCGGTAGGAAACACTTGTATATTCAGACAGTAATCTAAGAATGTTTGAATCGTCAAAAATCGAAATGCCCACGTAGTTGGCGTTTCATCATACCCTATAAAACCAACAATCAAACTAGCTGTAACTCACAGGGCATGTGCGGGTCATACCCCACATACATTTGTTCCGATTCCGATGGTAACTTTCGTATGCACATGTGGAAATAGTAAACTAATTATCGTGGTTTCAGTTCTCAAATGATCCCGAGCCTGACAAAGTAATCATAATCACGAAGCCTTGCCATCACTTTTGAGAGGAAAAAGTTTATTGTCCTTCAAATTATGTTGGGGGGTGGGGTCCATAAAAGAAGCGGGGAAACGTGAGTGGAGACATGAGGCGACGTAGTTTTGGGAAGTCTTGCTGATTGGGTGATATCCATTTATAGCTCACTGGGCGATTATTGCTTTTGCCAGGTGGCAATCGCTTTTGGTTACCTACCAAAACGACGTCACTTCAGGTATCCTTCACAGTTTTCGTCGAACTTTTATTTTTTGTAATGTGTATAGGAGTTTTAGTAAAAATATAGTGTCAAAATTGCTTGTTTTTGACACACGATTAACCATTTTTCATTCCGTTGAGATCGAAATAGTAGAAGCCTACAACGGAACCCTTGTAAACGTTTGTTTCGATGGTGGATTCAACTGATTTCAATAAAATGTTTGGGGCCATGTAATTGGGGGGTTCAGATCGTCATTGTGAGAAGGCGATTGTGATGAGGTAATAGGTAGCCATGGACGAAATGATCGGATCAAATTTTGATCCTCGTGAGAGGACAGCCGATAACGTCCGCGACGCCGGCAGGACGGTTTATTTTACTTTTTGCTTCGTCTCCTATGAATTCCAAATCCTATGTGCAAACATGAAATCCTATTACTTCATGTGGCTATTTTGTCCGAAGCTTTATATTCAATGCAACAGTCGAAAAAACGTATGTCTTCCGAATTCAATACCTAACTCATCGAATGAATTTGTCCGTCCGTCTGTTTGTCTGTCAGTATGTCTGCATGTACGCAATTCCATGTAATCACCATTATATATCATCGAAAGAACAATCCAGATAAGCAGAAATGTAAAGGTATGTGCTCCACACACGTTCCTATATTGATTTCATAAAAATCGGACCGTTACTTTCGTCTACGCTTGCGTCAATATGGCATTGTTGACACTCCCGCAACTCCGGTTCTATTCGCCCGATTTTGCTTGTAATTTCAGGGATAACGCAGATTGTAGTCCTGATGGTCCCCCAATGAATTTCATATTAGTCGGACTGATTGCAGTGTCTGCGCATGGGCGAACAACAAAAATATTGCAACACCTGGATCTCGGGTTCTATTCAATTGATTTAGCTCAACAATTCATGGCTCATGTAAGTTCAGACCCTTAATGGTCCCCTGTGGATTCCATTAAAATCAGAATGATAGTAGCTGCTGAGCATCGATCGGTTGTGCGTGTTCAACCGACGTAGAAAATATTTTCAGGGATCATACAGGTTGTCCCTCATTTTTAACTACGATTTCCTCAGTAATTGGTAACTTCGTGAAATGAAATTATAAACCGCGATTCTGTTTAAAAAGTTTGGTGTAGTTTTCAACAGCCAGTCCTTAGGATGTTTTGGCAGAGCCACATCCTAATAACTGATATGCGAGTGGAGTAATTTTACCTTTATCAAAGGGACGATGTGTGGAAGCTACCCACTTGACAGACGCTTTTCCCTCTTTTTTATCGTTGTAATGATGTAACTTGCCATTGGGGGTTTCATGAGGATATAAATTTTGAATTTGAAATCATTTGGAATAGCACTCGTATAAATTTGTTTACCTAATATATCTTCGAGGAACGAGTGTTCGGAATTGAATAACGGGAAACAATTCCCGGTGGTTAAGATCCATCGGGGTGAATACGTTACTGGAAATTTCCCTTTTTGCCGGTCGAAAATTCCATGAAACTTCATAAATATTTATTACTTTGGTCTGGCTCTGCTCGGAGGTTTCATCGAGTGACGCTGGATTGGATATATTCGTCATATTCCGATCCTAATAAAACGAATTAGTGTGCAAATAGTAGACATGCTTGACTCATGTATAACTCTCATCGTGAACATACATTGTGCAACACATTTTACCATTAGTTATACAAATTGAAGCCAATTCGGGATTTTTTCGTCATACTCACTTGTCATCTTCCAACCCTTTCTGCATCGTAATATCACTTCAGGAAATAACCAATATATAGGAGTAACTTCTGAAAACTCTCCAGTTCGGTGAAGCTCGAGGCTTTACACATCTCAGGGAGCCGTAGAATCTCAGTTACATCTCAGGGAGTCGTAGAATCTCTGTAGAAAAGTAGAATCCGTATAGTAGAATATCTGTAGAACACCCCTCATAAGATTCCTGCATGAGATGGTATCGTATGTGAGATGATACAGAATGGTGGGGCAGAATTATTGGAGGAAAATGTTTTTAAATTATTACTTGCGAGACATTGTTTTGTTAAAAACGTCATCTAAGAGGTTGGTCAGTATAGCCTCCACGTATAGTTACCCTGGTTGTCAGAAAATCCAATATTCAATAGATTTTGAAAAATGCTACTCCTAATATCATTCCTATCGTAATGAAATTCATAGAGAACCATCTGGGACTTAGTCTGCATGATTCATGAACATATCAACAGAATCGCCCTAACAGCACCGAAGTAATGGGAGTGTCAGCGCAGAAGAAATATGAAGTGCGTATGGGACCATCTTCTGATGACTAATCTGCGCATACCCTCCAAACTTCAGCTCCTTTGGATTCTTCTTGTGAACACATCTGGTGGTTAGAAGGAATCGGGTACAGGCACAAACTGACAGACAGACAAGGAACCAAATGTTTTTTTCTCTTTAGTGTCTGAAATGCAGAATACGGATGAAAATTTTCATTTTGGGGGGTTTGTTTTGCGACTCTTGCATGAATACCAAGCATCTCTACTTTCGATGTCGTGGACGTGAAATGGTGGAAAGAATGGAGTTTAGCATATTATTTGCCCGACTCTCAAGAAGGCCTGGGAGTGCTGCATCGATACAGGTACTTGTACCTACCTTATTACGATCGAATACCTGAAATGGTACTCTGGGTACACCTGCTGTACGCTAAGTCGAGTAATGGTACCAATTTGAATCAAAATATGGTTGCGGTACACGTCAAACCACATAAATATTTGACCGTAGGCTGATGAAGGGAAAGTGTGATCTCCATGTACATAATTTTGCGTAATTCTCCGATCCAGACTTAATTTACTCTCATGTCAATTACCTATTGTCGTTGATATTGTCCATTTTAGTTGACTTGTTGTTTTAATATTGTGCACTCAGTCACGTAAATATTTTTTCAAAAATAAATTGTTATCATTATTATTATTATTATTATTATTATTATTGTTAGGTAATCCTTGGAGCCTATGGAAATTGACGTGGTCCCATTCTTACCTGAAAGAAACTGACCAATACATGCATGTATCTGCGGATCAAAAAAACTTCAAATTATGTTAATATTTGGCATTGAAAAATGATAAACTCCAAATTGTTCTAAAACTTCGAAAATCGAAGCAGCATACCTTGAGTGCTCAACTTGGTGTCAGTCAGTGCAGAATGCCATTTTCTACAACGTTCATTTCGAAGTGTTTTTCAATTTGAGCTCTCGTTTTGGTGTTTCCGCTCAAAAGGTTAAAGTCTATTCAGGGACCCTTAACACATGGTATATTCTTGTTCACTGTAAAATTTCCTGTACGGCTTTGAAGTACGAGTATTGGCATTCAATATACATCGTATGTATTCATAGATAAGTTCATGTGTCAATAATTCACGCACACTGCCCCATTGGCATAGCGCATTTATCTTCGAAATTTCGCTCCAACTCCTGTGTTTTCATTTTGAAGAATGAACTCGCAGAATTGTATTAATACTCGTTGGCCGGGGATTATATCTCGTAAACCGTGTCTTATCAATGTGAAAGTCAAATCCGCCGCCCGTTCCAGCCTGTTCTGAGCCTATTAAACGGGTTGCAAATAAGCAGAGGATACTGTAAATTCTTGGTTCTTTTAATTCCTACTTACCTACATCACATTTACTGCTACTTTTTTCGTTACGAACGGCCTCTTCCAGGAACGAGGTTAGCAACACCGTAGTGCTGGAGGGGGGGGGGGGGGGGGATAACATTTTTCGAGTGACAGATTTTGAATTACTCATAATTTCCACTACAAGTTGCGGGTGGTTGGGGGGGGGGGGGGGGGGGGGATTGGGCGACTTGAAAAAACCTCGGAATCTGCAGGCATTCCGTAGAAGATGACCGACTGGAAGCGGCGGTGGGTGTGCGGAGCAGGGGGCTGCCTTTCGCATCCGCTCTCTAAACCTAGCGCCCCTTCCGAGTTACCGGCAGAACTTCAATAAATAATGGCTCTCTCTCCCTCGCTCATTTTCTCTCTCTCCCTCAGTCTCTCTAGCCATCTCTCTCTATCTCCTTGCCCAACCATCTCACAATCTGCTTTTCATCATCCCCCACCACCGCCGAACGCTCCCCCTACAGCACCACTTTCCTGACCTCCCAGTTGAAAACCTCCCCAACAAATAAAATCTGATCAACTTGTTCTCCCTCTCATCTCCCTCCCGAAATTGGAAAACGCCGGATGCCATAAAAGTGAAGGATTTTTACTTTATTTTTTTTTCTCTTCTCCCTCTCCCTTTCACACCTTTCTCCGTCTCTTTCTCCGAATTGAATGTTTCCCAAA